>JAEIFV010001164.1:0-84425 GCA_018904265.1 Lordiphosa collinella
CTCTCAATCTCTTGTCTTGCGTGCTTCTAATTTTCGTACAGGAGAAAAGGGACCAACAGTTTATTGCTGAATCCGAACGGCAAAGCTTGAGAAGCATTTTTATGGCTAGTTACTTCATAGCTGGAACCCAAGACCTCTTGCACAGCAGGCGCACACACTCTACCACATCCGGCCACGAGTTCTTGCCACAGGGAAAAGCGGTCAATAAGGAATATTACCTGCAAGTTATGCACAATTTGCTTGAAGCTATTCGACAGAACCTTCCCGAATTCTGAGTGAACCAAAAAATGGCTTTATCACCGTAGCCCAAGTCGTTGCTTGTGGGCGAATTTTTAAAAATAACAACACAAACAATTCCGTAGCCACCGAGAGAACACTTCTTATTCAAAAGGAAACTCATTTTTTCACTTTAATTCACATTGCGGTAAATGGTGTGGACATGTATTGACGGATTACTGCCGTAATACACATTCTGCATTTGTGCAAACATTGATCAAGGTGAAAGAATAACTCCTAAACTTAGTACAGTATTTTTTCGACATATTTTGCATAAAAAAATTGCATATTTCTGATATGTCGTGTTGATTCGATCCGCAATTAATTACACTAGGCAACAAGGTCCAGTATCTTGAATGGTTGGTAGTGATTCTAGATGATTTTCGTGTTCTAAGCAAGACTGCGTTTTCAGAAATTGTCCATCACGTCGAGATTTTGAGTAATTCGAGCTTAAAGTTGCTAAAAGTGCCTATTTTGACCCTTTTTAGAAGCTTTTTCGGGGAATCTATTCCATTGTTTGGACTCTCTTTGATACCATCGGAAAGTACCACTCCTTAGCTTTAAAATGAACTATCCCAAACAATTCTGCGATTTTTTTCAATGTAGATGTACCTCTTTTTGCACTTGTGTAAGAATCCAAAAAAATCCAATTTATTGCTGGTGCCCCAAGGTATGCAATGGGTGGTAGAGACTCTAATATGTTTTCGTTTCCTAAAAACAGTAAAGTAGGCTGGTCATTTGTAAAGCACCAGCAATAAAAATACCCTGTTCTTTAAATTTCGTGAGCTTTCATTCATTTTCTAAGAATGTGTACACACACTCATACATACACACCTACGTGTATACCATACGCAGATCAAGTTTGTTTAAGATTTGTCAGCTAAAATGTTTGGCTATATCTGTTATTATTTTCTGCGATCGACGCTTTTATACAGACTGACAGACGGACGGACAGACCAACGGAAACTCACAACATGGTTATTCAGTTTCTAAGAATCTGCGCTTTTTTGACCTTAGGTTATGAAATTTATTGTAATCGTCTCTCTTTAAGCACCAACGGTAATCAACCATCATGTTAATGTCCCACCTTTCTTGGTACCTTTTTTCCATTTCTTTGATTTCCTGTTGGAACCTCTCACCTTGCTTATCACTCATGTTGGCCAAGTTTTCAGGATAAAAAACCAAATGACTTTGTAAGAAATGAATTTTTAGACTCATATTGCATCTTAAGTTTTTATATGCATTCAGCATATGCTGCACTATTTCAGCGTAGTTGGAGCTTTTTTGGTTTCCTAAAAATCCTTCAACCACATTTTTATGGTAAATGCATTCCATGCATCTTTTTCAACAGAAGTCATGGTATGCTTCAAGTTTTCGTCCTTCATCAGTTTTCTTATATCGGAACCAACAAAAATTCCTTCTTTGATTTTCGCCTCACTTAATCCAGGAAATTTATTGAACAAATATTTAAAAGAATCAGCTTCTTTAGTTAAACACTTGACAAATTGTTTAATTAGTCCCAGCTTTATGTGCAGAGGAGGTAAAATAATCTTAGAACGCTGCACAAAAGATCTCCAGGATCGTGTGGCGAAATGTTTCATTTGGTGTCACTATTCCAAAAGAAGAAGACAGCAGGAAATAATAAATATGTAAATTATTAAGACGGTACTAACAAGCCTTTTTAGAGTAGCAACTCATAGGGTCAATTATGCCAATAATGAGCCGATATGTTGATCCCTATTTATGTACAATCGTCTTCCAGTTGGCAAGCGGTTTGACTTTAGCGTCAACAATATTATTGTTTAGCGACTTCTTAGGGACTTCTTTTTGTAGTCAAATTGTTACTGTTAGTTTTAAGTTTTATTTTAGTAGCCAGTTAAAGTTATCCGTTGGTGAAATACTAAATAAATAAATAAAAAAAATACAGAGTGTCTTATAAACTCGGAAAGCCCCATATCGTTTTTTAAAAGAAGAAAAGTTAGAAGATGCTATACAGTCAAAAACAGTTCTGGATCGAAATTTAGAAGAGATACGAATAGGATGGAGAACCAAATTAGACAGAATCTCAAAAGAAGAATGGAAAATATTATGATGGAAAAAGAAAGGCAGCAGCAGAATATAAGGCAGGTGATTACGTAACTTCGAAAAACTTCAATAGTACAGCTGGTATATGGTGAAAGTTAATACCTAGAAAAAAAGGCCCATATTTGATAGCAAAAGGACACTGTATTAAAAAGAGATAAATGTAAGTGGGATGAATGCTTATTTAATGGGCAATAGACACCACAGATTTTTTTATATGCTGGGAGCTTAACGTATAAGTGCATTCTTAACTGTGATTTGCCGCACCGTCACACGTGTGGTCAATGGTATTGCAAGTTAAGTGGCTATGCCGTCCGTGTTCAGTGCAAGGGTACATTATCATTAGATTAATCTGTCAGTCAATAAGACATTGAAGGAATACCAAGCGATATGGGAGATCTTTGTGTTGTACTATGTTATTTGCTGTCTCAATAATCCAATCCCACATTTCCCACAACTTCAGGACTTACATTCTAAAAAGTTGTCGCCTTATGGCTTTCCATAAGTTAGAGGCTAAGTTGATCTCAATCTGCATTCAACCTGCTTTTCCCGTTTAAAAGCTTTTCCAGATCATGTCTAATCCATCTTAAGCAGCTTTTCTTCTCTCTCTCTCTTTCTTTCAATTTGTTGTTCTGTACTGTGTCGCCGGCTATTTTTTGTGTACTTTTCTTTTGTTCGCTTTGCTTATCAATTGCCAGGACAACAGCCACTACAATTTGGCTGCTAAGCTTTTGAAGATGGAGGGAAGAAGAGGGGACCTGCTTCTTGGCTATTATGCAACGTATTAACCTAATAATCTCCACCGGTTTGCCTTTGTGCTTCCGACGACGACGACGACGATGACAACAACTTCAGGTTCAGCTGGCGGCCCCCACATTGGGCGCCATTTTGAGCTGCTCTTCGCTTGTTGCATTGTTTTGCCTGGCGTTGCTTTGCTTTTCTTTTTGTTGTTTATTGTGCCTTAAGCCAAAGCTCACACTATGGACAGCTGCTCTCCCCGATTTCACTTCTCTTTTACAATGAAATCGCTGAAATTCCTTGCCAATTTTATAAACAACAATGAACAGGCAAGTGTCGTTGTAGTGTGTGTGAGTGTGTATGTGTGTTGAAGCCAATACGGATAGACGGGGGATGCGAGTTACCCCTTCCCGCACTTGCTGCATTATTCAGCTTGTTAAGCAGTTGGCGAAGCTTTGACTGGCGACGAGTGCAAAACAACGCCAAACTACAAAAAATAATGGCTTGACTTTCAATTGCACAATGACAGCAACAACAATAGCTGCTACACCAACAACAACAACAACAAAAACAACAAACAAACAAACAACTACGACTACAATAAAGGCTCTGGCTTTTAGCTGGTACACTCGAACAAAAAACAATGCCAGAGATCCGTATTTGGTGCACTTGAATTAAGCTTGCATCGTTGTTGAACTTAAATCCAAAAATTCCACATAAGTATTTAACAGAAATTCACAAATCTGCCCTTAAAATTCCCAACTGGTTTAATCATTTTTCAAACCGAAACTCCAAACGTAAGAATCGATTAAGGCTGAACCGATTTTTTGAATTTTTTGAGAAACGGTGCTCGAAAGCCGTTGATTTTGGGAAACAAAAAGATCGGAAAGTGAAATTTATTGCATTTTGTCAAGGACTTACAGAACTAATTGAAACTAACCTACCTGAACCGCAAGAAATGTCATCCCGCTGTTCACCAGAAGATGTGCAAATCAGAGTGCAAGAGCGATCAAAGCTTAGCAAATATGAAGGCAATGTGGCCAACTAGTTAGAAGTCCGGATTCTTTATTAGTCGTCCAATAAGTCGGATGAAAAAAACTAACCAACGATCAGTGGCAAGTCCGTGTTTTCAGCTCGAAATGGAACTTAAGATTAAT
The DNA here is from genome assembly GCA_018904265.1 of Lordiphosa collinella. Taxonomy (NCBI): domain Eukaryota; kingdom Metazoa; phylum Arthropoda; class Insecta; order Diptera; family Drosophilidae; genus Lordiphosa; species Lordiphosa collinella. The sequence goes on from JAEIFV010001164.1 coordinate 4,254, forward strand.
GGAGCCAAGTACCCAACAGTTGGTCTCGTTACTTGAGAATCGCCGGCGGTCATTAGGACTAGTTCGCCGTCAGAACCGAGGTTCGTTACAATATGCTAGTTCTTCTGTCAAGTGCATTTTGAGAAAAGAAGACTTAGGAGATACTAACTACCGCAACGTTTTAAAATCAATCATTGAGGTATAGTAAAACTCCTGCCTCATTTAAGAAGTTTTTACTTGGATTCAGTACAGAGACTAAACTCTCAGCATAATTAGCTATGTACCACCCCTAATTGAAGACATTTACTTATACGCCCAATGACATCATGATGATATTGTCAAATATAAAATGCAATAAAGCACCTGGACACGATCTTTTACCGTACAAGTTTTTAAGCACGCATCAGAAGAGTTCATTACACAGCTGGCAAAGGCCAATGATGATTTGTGCAATCGAAATCAGGCAGATTTGGATACAACATTTACAAAATCTATAATTTTTCCCCATCTTCAAAAAGGTTCTAGTTAAAAATTGTGGCCAAAAGCAAATTTCCAAAACTATACCGTTTATCCGTTGCAATGAAACTTTGGAAATGGTGCGGAAAAGACTAAAACCCGAAAATTGCAAATGGAATGGTTCGACCTGCCCAAGGTTTCCAAGTGAAGAAGTCGCAAAATGGACCAAAAACCGCGAAACTTACAGGGAATGTCTCGATTGTGATGAAATTGTGCTGCAAAATCATTTATGAGCAACATTAACCAGCGTTTAACCAAGTGGGTGGAAATACAAAATAAAATGCAGGAGTATGAAGCAAAACTATGCGACATCAGATAATATATGTATACAAATTAGTAGACCTCGGACTTTGCATATTTTCAAATCGATTTTAATCCTAGTAGTCTTGGGTAAATGTGTTTCCAACAAATTTTTGTCATTTTGTGTTTTTCTGACGGTTTAACTTATTAAATAAAATTTTTAAGTCATCGTGAAATTGAGTGCATTTTTTTTTGCAATATATTGGCGTAAGGAGTAAGAACAACATTTAATGTTGTGCACATTTCCATTTGCCTACTAGGGCTAAAATCAGTTTAAAAATATGCAAAATCCGGGTCTACAAATTAGTATCCATTGTAGGGATAAAGGGTGCTGACAAAAAGATAGTGTATGCTTTCTTTGTAAATTTTAGGACAGCGTTTGATCGACTCCCCAGGAAAATTCTAATTTATAAATTATGGCTGCTTAGAGTGTCAAGAAAAGTTGTTAACTTCATCGAAAAGTTTACGAACAAACCGAAAGTGCAGTATGGAATGGTAAAGTCATGTCAGATTATTTTAAAACATTCAGTTGGGTAAGGCAAGGATGGTTGCGCTCTCCGCTATTGTTTGCACATTTGAAAGGCCTTTACATTGATGACATAATTATTAGGCTATGTTTGTATGCTGATGATATAGTTTAACTCGCTGACGAAGTACTTAGAAAAGTTGCAGAAGATGATTAATCGACTAGAGCGGTTCTGTCAACTATGGGGAATGGAAGTCAATGTTTTGAAGTCAGACATAATGGTGTTTCGGAAAGGAAGACGACTAGCAAATAAAGAACAGTGGACATGTAAGCTAAGTACTCTTCTTCTTCTTCTTATTTGGCCCGATAATTCAATCACAATCGTTTGACGGTCTCGCCGCTGCAATTAATGCCCGCCACTCGTCACTGTCTTGTGCGATCTGGCACCAGTTGGTCAGGTTAAGCGCCTCAATGTCTTTCAGCACCTGTTTTTCCCAAATAAGTTTCGGTCGTCCTACACTTCTTCCTTTCCCTAATTCGTTCGCCTTCCGCCTGTACACTTTTTTTTTTACTGGAGCTTCTTCATCCATACGAGAAACATGTCCAATCCAGCGAAGCCGCTGTTGTTTTATGTGCTTGACTAGATCAGTGTCCCCATAGAGCTCATACAGTTCGTGGTTCTTACGGGTGCGGAGCTCATCGCCTAGCTCGCATTGCAGAGCTCGTAAATAACAATTGAACATTTTAGCCTTTGCGGTCTGCTCAATAACAAAACCGAAAAAATCCATACACGCTTGCTCTCGCTCTGAGCAGAACACTTTGTTTCTCCTTGTTTTTGTTTTCAGTGGAGCTTTTCTTGTTTTGCTCATTAAATAACAATTTATAAACAGCGATCCGACTGAGCGCTCGCACATTAAGAGTCAGTAGACGAGCAAAAAGCCGAACGACTCACCTCAAAGGGTCTTTTTTTCTTTTATTTGTTTTTTGTGTGTGTGTGTGTGTGGCTTGAGTGAGTCGCAAGCCCAAACAGACACCTCACTCACACATACACACACACAAACGCAAATGACTTCTATCTTCTTCGCTCGCGACGATTTGCTCAGTGAATGAGCAGAGCAAAATGTAATAAAATCCATTGGTTGTTCGTTGAGCAATGAGCGATTCGTTCATGGGCTGATGTGAACGGTTCATCTCTGACTTTTTCCTCAAAAGGTCCGTAAATAACTGTTATTTTTGGACAACGAAAAACGGTCAACTGTTATTTGCTAGCTCTGATCAATAATGATTTCAGTTGTCCGTACAATTTGTAAATAATAACATTAATCAAGGCGGCTCCAGAGCACTGGCCGCGCTCTGTTAGCAGCGGCAGAGCGCTGCAAGACAACTGTGATTCTCTCTCACCTCGCTCACTCACTGTTAATTCTCGATAGCTCTTCCCCCCGCCAGCCCGTCTTATCCAACGACTGGCTCTGCTAGCAAAGAGCACTAATGTTATTTACAGTAACTGCTTGGAGTATCTTTTAGCTGAATATCCCTTGCACAAAATTTAAGACAAAACATAAAACATTTGGTCTCCCAACAACGCACTGTTTCCCTTCCAACTAGCCTATGTCGTCCAAAAAACACAACAGGACAGCATGTAAGACCTTCCCGACATAGGCCGCTTCGAGATACTCTGGGACCTGTTGCATAAAGTATCTTTTCGCGGACTATCTGTAACCAGAGCTCAATTCTGAGTGGCAGAGCAATAGCACGTTCCTCTTCATTTCGGTTTCGTGCTGTATTCTGAGAACGCCGACCAATGTAAGCACGAACTCTTTTTGGAATCGTAACAAATATCGAACTGCAAATGATCATCTCTTTGTATAAATCTCATATTAAGTTTCCAGTAAGCAATAATTTACCTTTGAAAAAGACAGAAAACTGACGAAAAAAAAGCAATTGAAAATTGCAACTAACAATAAAACAACTACACAGAGAAAAAAAGGTGTAAAAACAGGGATTTTCAACCCACTACGTTTATGTAGCTTTTCTTCATGCCGCGTTCACTTTTCTCATTCCAAAGTAGAGTTTAAGATTCGAGGCAAGCTTTTAACATTTAACCCTGTTTTCCTGTGTTTTCTAAATCAGTTTCCATGACAAGTATGTTTCGCCTTTATGAGCTAAATTCAATCGACATTTGTTTTTCAAGGCAAAAACACATAAATACAATCTGTGTACTTGAAACTCTGGAAAAAATGAATTTCTTTTATAAACTGCTGTGCATGCTGCCTTACTTCTGTCTATTGGTGCCACTTCTAGTGGCTATAAGAATGTGGAGAATTTGTCGTGCAACCGAAAATGTGGAATCGGTGCTCGCCGCTTCCATGGAACCGCTGGAGCGCCTTAATCAATATACATATACTGAGATGCAGAAGTTGCAAAGTCGCTCCAAGAAATGATACGAAGATTGTTCTGTTAGCCGTTAAGCTAAGACACTGATACTGATCCAAATCGTAAGTTGCAAATTTCAACATGTTATAAAATGTTTTAACATTATTATTTATTTTTATTACAATTCATCGCGTTTGGCTGGCTCTTACAAAACTCGTCTACGAAATAATACGAAGCTTGTTCTGTTGAATTTCACGTTAAGACACTGATACTAATCCAAGACGTAAGCTGCATATTTCATCATGTTGGAAAATGTTTAAAAATTATGTATATATATTACAATTCATCAAACTATATTGGCGATTGACTGGCTATTATACAACTCGTCTACGAAATGATACGAAGCTTGTTCTGTCGAAACTGACTGCAGCAAATTTCTTTATGTTATAAAATGTTTTAAAATTATTTATGTTAATTACAATTCATCGAACTAAATTGGCGTTTGGCTGGCTCTTACAAAATTCGTCTACGATTGGAAAAAAACAGTCTTGATATTGTGGAATTTCTTTGAATTGCCACAACAACTTCATTATTAACATTAATCAAGGCTGCAAACCTCTGAAATTCTGCAGGGGGGTTCCAACACGTTGTGAAGTCTAAGGCTCGGTTTGCGGACCGGTTCTTGGAGCTCCTGAACCCAAGTTTCTGGTTCGAACCCTTGGTTCGCATGAACGTAAAAGAAAAGTTTGACTTTCGATTTATGAATTCGTGAAAAATGAAATTTATGTAACTTTCTCTCCTTGTGCTTAAACATAATATTGATTACTTAAGTTAGTGTCATTTGACGAGGGTCTAGACGAGGGTGCCCCCATGAAGTTCACTCCGACAACGGTAAAAACTTTGTAGGAACTTCCAAAACCTTATCATCTGACTTCCTCCAGGCGACCAAGACCCAAATAACAGCTGCGTACTGCCATCAGAAATTGATTTGGCTGTTTATTCCCCTCGGATCACCTTATATGCGGGGGTGTCCTGGCAATCTCTAAATCGCTCGAAAAATTCGTCGGTGTCCCAGAACTTCGAGAGATTTCATTCTCTAATTAGAAAGTCTAGTTAGAAGGTGTGTGTATTAGATTATGGTCCAACTACAAAAACAGGGCTGCGTTTCTCGCAAATAATTGATAACAGATTTTAGTCATAGCTGTATTGATGGTTTCAGACTTGGCAGCCCGTTTGTGTCTTTGCTAAGTTCGCTAAGTTTGCGTAGGTTAGCGAAGTCGCATTGGTTGGTTTGTGAATTCGCTTTTGTTGGTTTCTCCAAATCTCTTAACAAAATACTAGAGGTTTGAAACCAACCGAAAGAGATTTCTAGGACACCGAGAATTGGTTTTGGGTTGGAATTTTGTTGGAAGAGATTTCTGGGACACCTCCGTTGGGAGGCCTTTGGGAAGCCGGAGTGAAGAGTTTTCAAACGCTTCTCTACAAGTCCTTGGGTTTCACAAAATACACTCTCTAGGAGCTAACGACAATCCTCACTAAAATCCTAGCCTATCTGAATTCTCGGCCTATTTCTCCCATGTCCGAAGATCCGACCGATACTCTAGCCCTAAGTCCAGGACACTTCCTGATCGGGTACTCTCGGTAGCTGAACCAGAGATGGAGAACCCAGCCGTCTCTATCCTAAATCGGTGGCAACATCTCAAGGCCCTGAACCAGCAGTTCTGCTCACGCTGGAAGGAGGAATACTTGAGAGAACTTCACAATAGGAATAAATAGCAATATCCCACTAGAGACCTAGAGTTTGGGGATCTAGTGATTGTCAAGGAAGACAACCTCCCCTTCCACGAATGGCGTTTGGCTCGAGTGCATACGACTTATCCGGGTTCAGATGGTAAGGACCGTGCGGTTGACCTGTATACCTCTCGCGGCCTGGTCAAACGCCCAATAGTCAAGATCTCTCGCTAGTTCCAAGACGGCCCCAGAAGCGCAGCACCCACGGGCTAGCCAATGAGCGCAGACGTACTCGAGGTATTTAATCCTACCACTGCCGAGGCATCCACCCTATACCGAAAGAATCCTGTACGGTTCCGTCCGAGTCTGACCGTCCAAATTTAGATTCCTACGTTAGATTTAACATGAAGTATGAACTTAGATGGACCTGAATTCCGAAATACGAGGGCCGTCCCAGAAATAGACGACCTAACTACTAAAACACAAAAATTTATCATTTTTTTTTTATTTTTCAACATAGGATCCTTTTAGGTCGATACACTTTTCCCAGCGATGTTCAATAGCTTCGATACCTTTTTTATAATAAGAACTGTGAAGCTCTTCAAAATAGGCATTAACCTCTTCATTGTTGCCAAATCTTTTTCCTCCGAGCCATTTTTTCAAGTTTGGAAATAAGAAATAATCAGAGGGAGCTAAGTCTGGCGAATAAGGGGGCGTGAGGTAGCAATTCAAATTTTAATTCATTAATTTTAGCCATTGCAACGGCAGAGGTGTGAACCGGCGCATTGTCATGATGGAACAGCAAACGCGGCACCCATCTTGCGCATAACTTTTTCATGTCCAATTTTTCGGTCAATATGCAATGTACAGCACTTTTTGAAATGCCTACACATTCAGCTAACTCACGAACTTTCAATCGCCGGTCACTCAATACACATTTTTTAATTTTGGCCACCATTTCTGAAGTGTTCACCTCATTTGGACGCCCATTACGATGTTCATCTTCGCAGCTCAAACGACCTCGCTTAAACTCAGCCACCCAATATTTTATTGTTTGTAAACGAGGGAGCAGAATTACGTAAGGTAGAATCCAGCTCCTTTTTAATATTGGTTGGACTAAGACCTTTTATATGAAAGTATTGTATCACATAATGATGACCAATTTTGTCCATGTTTGCAAATCAATAACAAGCGTTCTCTATTAAAATCGACAAAAAAAAAAAACTGTGCAAGGTAAAGGCACCAAACTTCAAACTTAAGCTTTTAATAGTCGGTACTTCCCCTTTTTAATATTTTTTGTGAACATTTTCCAACACTACTGTGCTAGGTCGGCCATTTCTGGGATGGCCCTCGTACCTTGTCTGGGATGCAAACTCACAACTCACTTACCTTGTCTCGAGAATTCATACACAAATGCAGGCATCTTAGCCCAATCAACTATCACGCATTCGCGGGGCATTGCCGCAAACGACAGTAATAGAGGAAACGTATAAGCAACAATGAGCGAATAGGATTAACACGTTTCGTGTAGATTTTCTTAATGTTAGAAAACCTAAATGTCACGAGTGAAGAACAGTTTTCTATATAAAAATAAAAAATGGAACTTTTCTGTATAGATTTTGATCCTCAATTTTCGTTTAGAATTTTCACACGCTCATGTAGGCTTTCAATATCTAAATGTTAACGTAGAAAACCTTTATTTCCTTGTGGAGTTACGTTTAGATTGCTGAATGAAAAATGTAGTATGACTTTGGAAAAAAAATTTTTTTTGTCTTTCCCTTTCAATTGTCCACGCTGCATTTAACTTTTCTACATGCCTCGATTACTTTTTTTATTTCTACATGTAGCATACAGTTTTTCTACATGCCACGTGTAACTTTCTGCTTTCTACATTTTCCTTGTGAAATTTAGCAGGACGAACTACGTTTTGTTTAGTTTTGCCGTTTCTACACGCTGCGTATAACTAATTTGGGTTTCTATGTGTTTACTTATTTTTCCAAGTGTCTACTGTGGTGCGGGCGGGGGATTGGATAGTGGAACATCAAAATCAATTCAAGTGCGGAAACTGCTGCAGTTGTACAGTTGAACGGACCAGGAACAGAAATCTCATTCCCTAGATTTCCATTATTATTGTTGTTGTTGTTGTTGTTGCTCAGCAGGCGCTGCAGAATATGCGTCGATATATGTGAGAACACAACAATGCCAAATATTGGAACTGGAGACGCAGGCAGTGCAGGCGGAAGTGGGCTTGATAAGGCTGCAAAAGGCGATAAACGTGGACATTGACGAGCACAAAAACCACCAGGAAAAAAAAACCCAGCCCCACAACTACAAATACAACAACAACAACAACATTTTTTGTTGATTGGGATTCAAATGCAAAGATTGCGATTGCGAATTGAAATTGCTTGGGAAATGCCTTCTGCCAGCCAAAGAGACAACACACCAAAACGGAGAAGTAAGCAAGCAAATGCTGAACAGCTGTTTCTACTCACAATCTCAATGTTCAAATTTTATCATCTAGGATAAAGATTGAAGTCTTTAATTACTTTTTGTGAATTCAATTTGATGATTGAAACTGAAAAAAAATTAGGTGAGGTGAGGTAGCGAGATCTGTTGCTGTGCCTAAATAAAGGTAGCGCAAAGATAACTTATAGTTTTTTAGCTGGGAAAAATGAATTTAATTTAACGTAACCAATTGCAAAATCGGTTTGAAGTGGGCTTTTTCGACCACAGTCGTACAGACGCACAACTTCAGAAGTACTCGACACTAATAGCTCAATACTAAGTACTCGATACTCAGTATTCGATACTCAGTACTCGATACTCAGTACTCAATTCTTAGTACTCGATTCTGAGTACTCGATACTAAGTACTCGATACTCAGTACTCGATACTCAGTACACGATTCTAAGTACTCGGTACTTAGTACTCGATACTAATTCCTCAATACTCAGTATTCGATACTTAGCACTGGATACTAAGTACACGATACCTAGTATTTGATATTCGGTGTGACGCACAAGAATTAGTACGTCACAGCGTTCAGAATTAGTCATAAGTAACCTATCGGCCAACCATGAAACATTCTTAAGTCACAGGCGCAGTCACCATCACGAACCAGTTCCAGTTCACCGCAGTGTCATCACTAACCCACCCGCTCTGGTCACACAGTTTGGAGTTTCCGGGAAGCCACGATCGCTGCACACTTTTTGGCGTACGGGAGTGCGGTTTTAAGCGAGAAAGCCAGAGGTTGGGTGCGCAGAATTCTAAGTCGAGGAAGAGAAGCGAAGTCGAAGCCGGCAGCGAGAACCACGTGTGGCGCGCATTCAAGCAAGGAACCCAGGCGAACAGGTGTTACCCCTGCCCACAGGGAAAACGTGGTAAGCTAGCCGTAGGGTTCTGATTAGGTGATCTTTACCTTTGTGAAAATAGCTCTCGGTGCGACATTTACATTGAAAACATGAGTAAAATAAAACCCAGAATATAGAAAAAACCGAATCACCTGTCTGGCCACATGCTTAAATTTTTCAAGTGTGAGGCTGAACCCGGTTGCTGGGCCTTCCTCAGGTGATCGTGGTTGTACTTCTCATGGACTGCAAATACAAAGTCTTCGTTTCCCAGTATGCTTGCCAGGTAGTCACCTGAAGTATATTCGGCACACTTTCACTCGGCTTGGCAGATCTTTTCAGAGTACATGGTCCAGGATTTCTCCTTACATGTGCTCTCATTGATTTAAAGCAGAATACAACGTCTTCGCCTTCCAATATGCTGGCCTGATAGTTACCTGCAGTATATGTTTCATAGTTTCACTTGCCCTAACAGATATTCCAAGATTTCGTCATACCTGTGACTCTGGCAATTTCCACGTTTCCCAAGTCATGTAAATGAGTTCACCTTCCGGGGACTTCCATGCTAATATTCCTTTCGAAAACCCTTATGGAGCTTCCTTTCTAAAGTTGTATTTAGTATCATTCCGGATCAGTCTTACCAACTTTTGCTTGATACCTCATCTCTATGCCCCCTATGTCCAAGTGATCCTGGCTAGACTGAGACCGACCCCAGCCTAAGAAACACTTCCTCACATCAGTACTCGATACTCAATATACGATACTCAGATCTCGATTCTAAGTACTCAGTTCTCTGTGCGGGTAAGTGTTTTTTTTTTTTGGTATGCGAACCATGGTTGGGTGATCTTCTAAAGATACACCATGCACCGTTGCATGGGGCATGCCCGATTCGTTCTATGGAACGCCTACGGACTAAAACCCAACCAGCCGCCTTCTGACCTGTTATTCTCCCGCCGGGACTGCCAATTGAGGTATTACTACGGCGGGCAGGTAGTGACATTTCGTCATTTCACCTAGTTTTGCTGTCTTGCAGCCTGTTCGTCAATCCTGACTTTTTTCATTATGGTTGAAATGTGCGATGCAGCGTCTATCCACACATCCTGCGAGTTTATCATACTTTTGACCAGACCTCTCGGTGTAAAGGACTCTCCCACTAGTCTTCTTAGGACTCGCCTCTCCTCTCCAAACCTCTGACACTCGAACACCACATGTTTTGCAAACTCTACTCGGTCATTGCAATAAAGGCACCAGGGTGTATCGACGTGCTTAAATTGGTGTAGGTACTCCCTAAAACATCTATGGTTTGTGAGCCACTGGGTCAGGTGATGGTTTACTTCTCCGTGGCTTCGATTGAGCCATCCCTCTATACTGGGAATTAGTTGGTGGGTCCATCTTCCTGTATCCGACATGTCCCATCTCTCTTGCCATGCTCGGAGACTCGTGTTATGCGCCTCTTGCGCGGATATTCCTGTCCTTCGTGCCTTAATAGCAATAGCCTCCAGGTCGAGTGGCATGCTGTTTGCTATTACCGCCGCTGCAGTGTCGGACACCGCTCTGAAGCCGCTTATGAGCCGAGTCAACATACGCCGGTGTGCCTTCCTGGCTTCGCGCGTATACGTCGGAAACTCCGTTGCCTCCGCCCAAATCGGAGCAGCGTGCTGCATTGTGGACTTAGCAACTGTTGCTAGGAGCCGTCTTGTGGGGGGGGGCTTGGGTCCTCGTCGCTTCTCTATTGAAGGTGGTCTCGGAAGTTTAGCCTCCTATCGATTAATACTCCCAGGTACTTCGCTTCCTTGCGTCGCCTATCACTATCTCGATGCTTTCCACTTTTTCCGGCTGCTTATGAGGATTACTTCCGTTTTTTGCTCTGCTAGCATTAAGCCTACTTGTCGGAGCCAGTTTTTAATAGACACAATTGTGCGGTTCATTTTTTGGGTCACTTCTTCCAGAGTCTTCCCAACAACCGCTATGTCGTCTGCGAACCCGTGAATTGCCGCTCCCTGTGGTTTGCTGATATTTAGTACTCCATTGTACGAGGTGTGTTCAAAAAAGTATCGCGAATTTTGTGTTTTTTTCAAAAATTATTTATTTATTCATGAATATCTATTTTGTCCCCTTCAAAGTAATCCCCATGAGATATTATACACTTGTGCCAACGGTTTTCCAATCTTCGAAGCACTTCAAAAAATCATTTTTTTTTATCTTGTTCAGCTCCTCCTTCGATGCCGTCTTTATCTCGTCAAGCGTAGCGTAACGTCGTCCTTTCATGGGCCTCTTCAGTTTAGGGAACAAGAAAAAGTCACAGGGGGCCAGATCTGGGAAATACGGTGGCTGCGGCATCATTAGTGTGTTGTTTTTGGCCAAAAAGTCGCGCACAAGCAACGATGTGTGAGCAGGGGCGTTATCGTGGTGCAAAAGCCAATTTTTGTTCTTCCACAAATCCGGGCGTTTCTGGCGGATTGCTTCGCGCAAATTGCGCATAACTTGCAGGTAATATTCTTATTGACCGTTCTTCCCTGTGGCAAGAACTCATGATGCACCACGCCCCCTGCAATCGAAGAAAACTGTCAGCAAAACTTTCACATTCGACCGAACTTGGCGCGCTTTTTTCGGTCTTGGTTCGTGCGGCAGCTTCCATTGAGATGATTGAGCTTTGGTTTCCACGTCATAACCATAAACCCACGATTCGTCACCAGTTATGACCCTCTGGAGCAAATTTGGGTCGTCGCGGACAGAGTTTAGCATCTCATTAGCAATGTTCATGCGATGCTGTTTTTGGTCGCAATTGAGCAATTTTGGTACGAATTTCGCGGCGACCCGTCTCATGCCCAAATCATTGATAAAAATCGAATGGCACGAGCCAATCGATATGTTTAGGTCCTCAGCAACTTCTCTAACGGTGATTCGACGATTGGCCAATACCATTTTCTCCACTTCATTAATTTTTTCTTTTGTTCTGTTGAAGTGCTCGGGCGTCCGGCACGCTCTTCGTCGTTCACATCTTCTCGGCCTTCTGAGAACATTTTGTACCACCGATAAACGTTGCTTCGGTCCAAGGTAGCTTCTCCGTATGCCACAGTCAACATTCGGAATGCATCCGCGCACCATAATTTCGTTTTTTCACACAAAATTTGATACAGGTTCTTTGATCCATTTTTTTGAATAGGTAAAAATCGAAGACGATCCAAAACACGTGCAAGCAAAGCAGCTGTCAACAATTAAGTGAACATTCAAAATGGCCGAGCTTGTCGGCATAAGTGAGAGACATGAGTACCAACATAACGCCGACAAAAAAATCGAAATTCGAATATACGTAACCCGCGAAAATTAAAAATTCGCGATATTTTTAAAAAACACCGTACATCACGTTCCATAAGATAGGGCCAAGCACAGACCCTTGCGGCACTCCTCCCGTGATGTTATAAGTCTGGTGTCCTATATTTTTTTTATCATCAAACGGTTTTTCCCCAAAAAGGGTTGGGGCGACTATTCGTATTAGATAGTGTGGCATTCGCATTTCGCTCATGGCGCTGAGTATATGGCTCCAGTTTGCCGAGTTAAATGCATTGCAAACATCCAGTGTGACCAGGGCGCAATATTCCTTCGATCCATATAACCATCGTTCCCCCTCGATTGCCTTTTGGGCTATAACTTGCACTTTTTCTAGCGCCTGGTTACCCAACTCCCCTTTTCAATTCAGCGTAATGCGTGACGCGCGATGCGTGACGAATGATGCTGAAATCAAATTTTTCTGATACCAAAATCCTACCTAAAATTAAAGATGTTTCACATCAAAAATTTGAATAGAGATGTTCTATTGAAGTACCTCAAGATGCAACGATTTCACTAGGGAAAAGGGCAGTCGAACGCATTGATTGATTGGCATTTTGTTACATAAGCAATAGCTAGCGAATTTGCTAACGAATAGTAGTAAGTGATATCGTCAGTGCAAGGAGAGATAATACTAAGGTATTGTATGTAAAGCGGTGTTTGTGGTATACCATAGAACTCAAGTGAAAATGCAGCACTAGTCGAGGTTTTGTTTTCATTATTAAGCAGATTACAATATCCTTAAATCTATTTCAAGTTTAATGCATACCATTTACCACACATCTCTGGGGTCAAATTTCACTCGAACAATTCAAAAACCAACTCAATTGTTTGCTATGAAACAGACATCTGTCCGTTCAGTGGTAAATGGTTAGATTAACTTCGCACATCAGCAAATGATTTCCTCTGTGCATTTGCCAGACTTCTGGATCAAATTATAGCAACTTTTGCAAGGGTTTTAAGAAACCAAACTGTGAAACTGACAGCTGCATAAACAATTGCAAGTAACATTTAACATTTAACATCTAATTTATGTTGCTTTACAAATCCCAAATTAGCCTGCTGAGATGTGCAATTGAGCTGCGGTTTAAGGTAAAAGGAATTTCATGCGAATAATTAGCTCAATCTATAGACAGAATTCAAATAAATTCTCATTTAAATACGGAATTTAGCTAAATTTGATGCTAATATGAAGAGAAATGCTCCACAGTAGAACTAAAGGCTAAACTGTTTAAGGGGAAGCGAGAGAAAACAGAAAACCAAATTGCTCCACCCAAACAATCGGAATGGCCACAATTTGGATTTGAAGTAGACCACCAGTTGCCCCCATATTGGTGGTCACAACTGATTACAGTCTAATAAGTATGCGTGGGGCGTGACCGGAGAGCCTTTTGTTAATAGGTCTCCGAAGGACCAATCCCAATCCCAATCACACCCACACACACTCAAACACGCACACGCCCAGGTGTCGATGGGGGCCATAAAACCAAGCACAAATTCAAAGTGTGGGCACTTTGATTTTGATGCGTGTTGATTCTCTCCTTAAGATAAATTAAATTTAAACTGATGATAAAAGAAAAATTTACAAAACAAAAGAAAAACAAAAACGAGAAGAAATTTACGAGCCCATAAATGTGGGAATTGTTGGCCTTGAGATTGAATACGAGGAAAACCCTTTCCATATAAATAATAACAAAAGGGACAAAACAACAATAACCGACGGCAAAGGAGCAGCATCAACCCTTCATGAAGCTGGGCCAAGACAAAACCAGACAAGTGCAGTGCGAGATAAACTTAACAAACAAAGTCAATGGCAAAAGACAGCCAGCAGACACACATGACCCGCCCCGTCTCCCGCCCGGCTAACAACAAGCAAGGACTACAATATAAGAGTAGGAGCAGGAGCAGGAGCAGCAGCAGTTTGGGTCAGGGTTGGTGCAGCTTACAGATTTCAACTGCTTAGTTGATACTTATCCTGGACCCACAACGAGTGATCCCAACAAAACGAACAAAGACCACAACGAGAGTGAGTATTGTTTGTAAGTAGAAGTACATATGACGTAATGTTTGCTTAACGTGCAGCAGCAATCTAAGAGTCAGCCAGAGATTAGAAACAATGAAATGGGAGATAATGGGGTCTAGAAGATAAGTCGCTGAAGGCGGCGGTGGAGGAGCAGCAGGAGGAGGAAGTAAGGGGGGAGTAACTTAATTAAGTCAAACAGTGAGGGAGGAAACATCCCCTTGAAGAGCGCTAAGAGCCTAATTAAATTTTTAAATTTCACTGACAGCTTTTTTCGGCACTCAACAGTTGGGTAGATGAGGTTATTTTTAATACCATTCAAGTGAAATTCGAAATAAACAGAAAAATTATTTCATAATGTAAACTTTGATTCTTTGATTCTTTAGCTCTTCCTGCAGGCTGGAGATGTACTCCCGGGACCATCGCTGCCAAAACCCGTGCCTAAAACTCGAGACATGCCATCGCCTCAAGCAAGTTTTGTTGACCTGGTCCGGAAGTGGTGGTGCTGAGGAAGCCAGCATGGGCCCGCCGATCAGCTGATGTGCTGGTGTAAGCGAATTGAGGACGGCTTCTACGTTGACCAATAGCGTCAGGAGAGCGTTGCCCACCGTTAGACTGGGACGAATCTATTACAATGCTGCTTGGAACTGTAATCTTTTATTATTCCACCCTAAAATAGTATTATTTAATCCAAGTTGTCTGCAATTCCTAAGGCTTTTGGAATATAACACTCAACTCAAATTTTTCCACCTCCATGATTTTGAGCAGCTACTACACTAACCAATTCACTCACATCTATAACACTTGTTTATATTTTTCTGTTATCCTCCTGCTCTATCTTTAAACTCTTCTGTATTGACCCATATTTTTCTTTTTTTACTTCTTTCCCCTATCACTTCTTACTCAATCTCATCCACTCTGTGTTGTACGCAATTTTTTAATAATTTTCCTTTAATTTGCACAGCTTTCATTTTACTCTTGTTCTAATCTCTACTTCATTTATTATATGACATTTACACACAATCCTTACTGTTGATAATGTGTACGCTAAATAAATGATCTTGGGGTTACTTGACCATCACTTAATTTACTCCGACTGCACTGTTAAAAGGCCGAAGTGTTCTTGATTGCGTGGTCAAAGAATTTGACGATCCCTACACTAGTCTTTACTTCCTTTCTCACATTGTTCTTGTGTCTCCAATAATCATTTATTGTTGCCCTTCGCTTACTGAATTGATCCTTTACATCTTACTCGTAGACTCGTTACAATCTTCCTTCCACAACGTAGATATTTGATAATCTTCTACATAGACTAATTAATGGCGAAATCGACCTCGAGTTGTTGCTTAATCTTATTTCCTTACTTCCCTAACTGTCCCCTTATCTCTGAATTGTACACTCTGCGGATCCGTTTCGGCCCTGTCTGGTTACAAAACTCACCCTTAATCAATTCGGCACTTTCTCTTCCTGCTTTGAAAACTCTTTTTAAATCAGTACTTAATTTTTTACGTCGTTTTCTCGCGTTGCGTCGCCCTCTCTTTTGCTTTTGCTGTTCGTGTACGCTTCGTTTGTCGTAAGGGCCGCTTGAACGTATGTGCATTGTACGTCAACGTCCATATCAAATTTCGCTTGCAGTATTTGCAAAATATCAAGGTCACAAGTTACGTCCATACCGATCAGCAGTCACCGATAGAAATTCATGGCTTTGCCGACGACTCAATGCGAGCGTTTCGCGCTTGCATCTGCGTACGCACTCGTACTGCAGTAGGTTTAAGAGTCTCCTTATTGACTGTTAAATCAAAAGTAGCGCCCCCCAAGACGAAAAACATTGCAGCGCCTTGAATTATGTGCAGCTCACCTTCTCGCAGATCTATACTTCTTATCTTATTGGAAAAGTGTTGAGCCTACCCATTGAAAAGGTCGTTCTTTGGTCAAGTTACACCCTTTGTCGTTATCTGCTTTCGTTTCGCATCGGCTAGCTGAGATCCAACAGTGGTCAGAGGAAGCTCGGGCTCGGGCGCCATAAAAAAAAGTTTTACACTATTTTTATAAATCGTTCTTTTAAGGTGTTTTATGTTCGTTTTTTTTAGTTTTATTTAGATTCCAACGATAACTGAAACTCGAGAAACTCTCTGCTTTTTGAGAGCGCCAATTATGGCGCTTTTCTCGCTGTCTTCTCCACGCACTATTCTAACTAAGTGCTATATTACCCGCTACTACTTTAATATTAATTTCAATTTCATTTCCTAACTAAACTGAGGAATCCACCAATACAGCTTAGATAGTATCCCATTGGAGCGAACATTTGCAAGTGTATTAAAACTTCGGTACAGACGAAGATTGCTTTGCCTTGCCGTCATTTTCTTTTTTGGCTTGTTTTTTTTTTGTTTGTTTAAGTGTCTATGAATACATTTGGTGGTTGTATTTGCCAAATTAGCTGACCAATTGAGTGCAAAAGTTGCGTTTGTTGCCCGCAATTAGCCTGCTAAAAGCTGCATACGGACATCACACACACACACACACTCTTTCCCTCACATGGACATGCAGTGTTAATGGGCATGCCGAAAAGTATGCAATCAAATTATAAAGCTGCAAAAATGATGACCGCATATGAATAGCACACACACACACACACAGAAAAACTCACTCACACACAGAGTGAAAGCAAACTAAGTTAAAAGCGTACTGCTGCAGTGGCCTTCTCCCATTGCCTCTTCCTTGGCTCCGCTCCTCCCTCCCTCTGCTGCCTTTCAATCCACAGATATTTTATCAAGTTGCATGCGGTGGACTTAAGTCGAAGTTAAAGTTAATGCCATGAATTTTAAATTGAATTTAATGCGTATGTGAGCCAAAGTACATGTGCACAGTGCACTGTGGGGCAAAATGGACATTGATTAAGTACAAAAAAATAATAAAAAAATGTGTGTGCTCCCCACAATGGGCTTACTGTAGCAGGTACATATCTGTTGTCCAACGACAACAACAACCAACCAAAGTTGCTCATGATGAACGCAGAATTTACGCAAAAAGTTTAACTGCGCACAAAAGTATGCCATGGTTTTGGTCACTTATTTATTATTGGCTTTGCGCACACACACACGTGCCTTGCGGTCTGGCCCGGACTTTGGACAGGACAACTTGGACTAATAGCAGGACGAGGACGCTGCTGCTTAAATAATTTAGCAATTTGTATGCATGGAAAGCGCTGCGTGGGCTCGGGGATAATACCGAAGTCGAATAAGCGCATCATGGAAATACATAAAATCGCATCAACGCAAAGGCGGCAACAACAACAAAAGCGAAAAGGGGAAAAAAATAAAATCTCCCTCTCGCTCGCTCCCACTTGGAAGCTGGCAGGCGGCAGACGGCAGTTACAGCGCATTGAAAGCACAGCAAATGAGCATTCAAGGAATGCAATCGTGCACACGCACCAACCGAGTGCTGAAAACTTGGCTCTAGGTGGGTGTGCAAATAGGGGGAGAGGGTGGGGTAGAGAGGGGCGGCGGCCAATAGCCGGAAACAAACCGAAGACATACACTGAGGCCAAACCAAAATATGCGCTTGCCCCTTAATGAGTGTATCAAAACATGAAATTGTTGAAAGTTTTCCTTGCTTGGTTTTTAGGGCGGAAAAATTTAACTTATTTAACTTGTCATGAATAGCGTCAGGTGTTTTCTTGTTTTGTTTTAACTAAATGCGGTTTGGGTGCCAATCTTTGGTCGACAACTCTAACCAGTGCCTTCTTATGTAGTTAAGGACGAAATCTGCTTAGTTCTAACTTAAGGTTCAAAGTTACAGTTATTTGGAGTTAAAGACGGATATCTGTATGTGCATTTGTAAAGCCTTCCGGTTCTCTCCTTTGCAAACTTGGCAATTCGTCGACGTGAAGCTATTGTGTGAGCCCTGGTACATGTGCACAAAAAGGCTGCAGAAGGAACTTAATGTTCCTATGATAGGCGACGCTTTAACCCAAAAATCTGCCTTGAGAAACTCAGAGGACAACCAAATCTGCTAGCGAGAAGACGAAGGAAAAAAGGCGTCAGTGCCAGAAGAAGACTTCATAGAATCTTTCCTTGTCAACTTCCAAGACGAAGAATCTAAATCATGCATGCTTTTTTTCTGATAGACACTTCATACATTATAAGGATAAACATAAAAGAGGCCAAGCTATTAAAACTTAGTTTCCAGAGTGGTCTTAGGTTTTTTCTGTCCTTCGTACCCGACTGACGACTTAATTTGCTATTGGAAATTCCGCATCTCCTGTACTACTGTGGAAGGCAAAAAGTGGCGTCGGAATTTGCCGATATAAATCACGCGGGCTAATAATTTTTCGCCCGAATATTTATTTTATTTATAAAGGGTTATATTTTTTATTTTTTTTTTTTTTTTTTTTTTTTTTTTTTTTTTTTTTTTTTTTTTTTTTTTTTTTTTTTTTTTTTTAGTTGGCAGCACTGTCACTGACTTACATGTCAAATTTCATGTCAAAATATTCATTATTGTTTGAGTTACGCTTGGTTTTGTGACGCAAAAAGTGGTTTCGGCGATTTTTGAAATGTCTGAAATTATTCAACAAAGAAGTGTATCGATTAAATTTTGCTTCTGAATGGAATTACCGCTGCGGAAACGTTGCAGAAGGCTTACGGCGACCAAGCTCTGCCAAAATCAACAACATTTGACTGGTACAAATGGTTTAAAGAAGAGCCGAACACATCTCAAACGAGCACGATCTGGACGACCATTTCTTCTATTTTCTTCGATTATCGTGGTGTCGTGCATTATGAGTTCCTTCCGCCGGGCCAAACTGTCAACAAGGAATATTATTTAAGTGTTATGCGTCGTTTGTGTGAAGCTATTCGCAAAAAGAGGCCAGATTTATGGGCCGACAACTCTTGGCTTTTGCACCACGCATTAGCCCCTCTCACACTGCGCACGTTTTTCGCGAGCATTTGGCCAAAAACAACACCATCGTCCGCAACCACCGTATTCGCCTGATTTAGCTCCGTGTGACTTCTGGCTATTCTCCAAACTCAAAAGACCACTTCGAGGACACCGTTTCGAGTCGATTGAAGAGATTAAACGTGAATCGCCACGCGCTCTGAAGGCCATACCTGAAAGTGACTTTTTGGCATGCATCGAGGACTGGAAAAAACGTTGGCATAGGTGCATTCCATCGGAGGATTGCTTTGAAGGCGATGAAATTGATTTGGAAGAATAAATAAAGATTTTTTTGATTTATAAACAAATTCCGACTACTTTTTGCCCACAGTAGTACATATTTGGAAATGGTTCGGTTACAAAATGACTTTACTTTTTAATGGCTTACACAGTAGTACAAATAAAAAGCATCTTTTCGATCTTCTGTTAAACAAAATATGCGAAAAGAACTAAGTAACAGTGGTCACAACTGAACATAAAACCCTCGCAGACGTTACAAAATATGATTCCACTTGAAAAGGTTGCGTTAGGTAGATGACTAGAAGTCCCTGTTTCATGTTTCACACACACGATATATTGTTGAGCTGAACTATCTGCTCTTCAGTTTAAAGAATAAGTTGCACAAATAGAATCAATGTTCAAAAGAAAAGGTAGATTTTGAATATTTTTTGAAAAGTACTTATTTAGTGATCAATATCCAGTTTGTCACCTTAAAAGTAATCGCCCTCGGATATAATACACTTGTGCCAGTGCTTTTTCCAATCCTCGAAACACTTCTGAAATGCGCTTTTCGGTATGGCCGACAGCTTGTTATTCGATTCTGACTTGATCTCATCAATAGTGGCAAAACGCTTTCCTTTCATTGGTCTCTTCAGTTTTGGGAATAGGAAAAAGTCGCAGGGAGCCAATTCTGGTGAATACGTTGGTTGAGGCTTGATTACGTTGTTGTTTTTGGCCATTTTTTGATGTGTGAGCATCTGCATTATCGTGATGCTGAATACACGATTTGTTCTTCCACAATTCCGATCGTTTGAGCCGTATTGCTTCACGCAAACGTTGCATAACTTCCTTGTAATATTCCTTATTAACTTTATGACGTCTTGGCAGGAACTCATGATGCACCACACCATTGTAATCAAAGAAATAAGTGAGCAAAACCTTCACATTTGATCGAACTTGGCGTGTTTTTTTCATTTGGCCGCTTCCATTGGGATGATTTCGATGTCATAACCATAACCCCCGATTCGTCACCAGTTATGACCCGTTTGAGCAAACCCGGATCGTCGTTGACGTCATTTAACAACTCCTGAGCGATACTAATGCGACGTTGCTTTTGCTCAAAATTTAGCAATTTCAGAATAAACTTCGAGAAAATTGAATGGTATGAGCCGATTGATATGCCAACATAATCTCCAACTTTCCTAATAGTGATTCGACAATTTTCCAAAAGAATTTTTCACTGTTTCGATGATTTCTTCGCTTGTTGACGTGGGTGCACCTCCGGGACGCTCATCGTCATCAACATATTCTCGTTCTTTCGTAAAGCGCCTTTCCCTCTTATAAACACTTTTTTTTCAGCCAGCCACCTTTTCAGCTGCCAAAAACAAACTACTAATCGAAATTGGCTGCTAATGCAAACATATGATAAGCATATGTGCCCAAATATAACAAAAACAAAATATCGATAATCGAATGTACTCTTCCTTCGAAATTTCAAAATTCAGCTTTTCCTTTGAACACACCTGGTATATATTCTTGATCAGTATCAACAGCCGAGTCGATATAGCCATGTCCGTCTGTCCGTCTGTCTGTCCGTATGAACGCACAGATCTTAGAGATGGTAAGAGATAGAGGTTTGACATGTATGGGACTTATGCTTCTTATACTTGCAGGCAGCTCAAGTTTATTTTCAATTTTGGCCGCGCCCCCTCCCGCCACCGCAATTTGGAAAAAACGTTATCGGATTATTTATCGATCCGCCAAAAATGTAGATCGGTGGGCAGCACCGGTCACAACGGTGATGGGCAGCACTTTTACAGAGTATGTTATGGTCGGGCTTAACAGCTTTTTTCCCGTTATACCATTGCAGAGGTATCATATGATTGTTCAGATATTTGTAACGCATTGAAGGAAGCATCTCCGACCACATAGTATAAATATCTTGCAGCATGCCGTCTATCCGTCTGTCCGTCCGTCTATGCTACCCCACCGTCATTTGAAAATTATGTTCACCAAACTTTGAAAGATGCCGGATCGGATGACTATAACAGATAGCTGTCATAGGAACGATCGGTCAAAAAACTAGTTTTAGTGAGAAAAACTTGTTTGTTTGTTATGGAAACGCCTCCAAACTTCGAATTTTTTAGTTTGCTATGCTTTCCAATGATTCCCTTAGTTTGATTGAAATCGGACATCTATATAGTATAGCTGTCATAGAAAAGTAGAGTCAGAAAAGTAGTCCTAGTTAGAAAAACTTGTTTGTTTTCAATGGAAATGTCTTTAAAACTAGCATGTATTTCTTTTTGGTCAAAATTAGATGACTAAGGCATATAGCTCCCTTAGAAAAGATCGGTCGAAAAACTAGTTCTAGTGAGAACAACTTTTTTGTTATTAACGGAAACGTCCTTATCATTAGCATTTACTTATTTGATATACTTTTACACAATTCTTCAAAGATTTGTCAAGATCGGACGACTATAGCATATAGGTGCTGTACCAAAGATCAACCGCAAAAGAAATTCAAGTGAGAAAAACTTTTTTGTTTTAAATGGAATCGCCTCCAAATTTCGTACTTGTTAGTTTGTTATGCTTTTCCTTGATTCCACTTGGTTTTTTTGAAATCGTACAACTATATAGTATAGCTCACATAGAAAAGTAAGGTCCGATTAGAAGTCTTAGAAAAATTTTTTTTTCAATGAACTTTCAATTTTTTTTCCCCAAATTTCTTTAAGTGCAGCGCTTGGTACGCCGCGACTGTTGCAACTGTTTTTGGGTGGTTTTTTATTTGGGAGCGAATGGAACGGGTGTGGTCGTGTGGCAACGGTGTTACCCGCAGCAGAATCAAAAGCAAGCAGCCCAAAAATGTTATCATTTGGCACATTTGTACTTTATGTGTGCCCTCCATCTGTGTGTTTGTGTGTGTTGGTGTGGGTGCATTGGCAAGACAGCCACTTTTGGCAATCTATGACTATGTACCCTGGACTTGGGTCAGTTAAGGGCCCCAGCAATGGTTTAAAGATGTTTGTTATGGAAATGGTGGAGATTAGCTTTGGGAAATTTACAGAAATTATGCACAATAACACTAACAAGCTTTAAGCTTTTCTGGTGAGCTTTTCTGCTTACTACTCTTCTGTATTTTTAAAGATATGATCTGATCTTTATACCCTTGCAGAGGGTATTATAAAATTGTGCGGATGTTTGTAACGCATTGAAGGAAGCATCTCCGACCACATAAAGTATATATATTCTTGATCAGCATGACGAGCTAAGTTCATTTAGCCTTGTCCGTCTGTCTGTTTCTATGCTATCTCGTCCGTCAGTTTTAAAGCTATTCTCACCAAACTTTGCACGAAGTCTTTTGGTACAAATAGGCTGCACATTTGTCGGAACCGGCCGGATCGGATAACTATAGCATATAGCTGCCATAGGAACGATCGGTCGAAAAACTAGTTCTAGTGAGAAAAACTTTTTTGTTTGTAATGAAAACGTCCTTATCATTGGCACACACTTATTTTATATACTTTTACACAATTCTATAAAGTTTGGTCGAAATCGGATGACTACAGCATATAGCTCCTATAGGAACGATCTGTCGAAAAACTAGTTCTAGTGAGAAAAACTTTTTGGTTTTTAATGAAAACGTCCTTATCATTGGATTACACTTAATTTATATACTTTTCTACAATTCTACAAAGTTTGGTCGAAATCGGATGACTATAGCGTATAGCTGCCATAGGAACGATCGGTCGAAAAACTAGTTCTAGTGAGAAAATTTTTTTTTACTTTTTTTTTTTAATCAGAACGTGCTTTTTATTGGCATATTTTTTTATTTATTACTTTAACACATTTCCACAAAGTTTTATCAAAATCGGATGACTACAGCATATAGCTGCAGTATGAATGATCGGCCGAAAAAGAAGTTCTAGTGAGAAAAACTTATTTGTTTTAAATGGGATCGCCTCCAAATTTCTTAATTAACACTGTATTATGCTTTTCCACAATTTCACTAAGTTTGGTCGAAAAATAGATCCCATAGAAAAGTAAGGTCCAAAAAGTAGTCATAGTTTGAAAAACTTTTTTGTTGTCAATGGAAGCTGCAAGGGTATACAACTAGCCGAAGTTAACTTTCCCCTATTTTTTATTTTGTGAATGCTATTTAATACTTTTCAAAAGCTTTTGAATATGATATTTTAAGCTGAGCTGTATTATGTGTAAGGAATATTTAGAGTAGAAATCTAAAGCCTGATCAAAGACCATAGGACAACAAGATGAGTAGGGGCCATACAAGTGAATGGCAAACAACAAGTACAGTCGGCTCTGTGTTGTTCTTTTTGTTTTGTGCTCTTCTCTTTTTTTGTGGCAAAAGTTTCTACTGTACTTCAGGCCTGGCCAAATACAGAGCACAGAGAACTATGTCTGTCCCCCTCTGACACTCAGTAATGATTGACTTCGGCAAGCATTCAGTGTGATCCCGAATTTTTTGTTGTGCCTGGCCTGGTCTACTTAGAGTTTTGTCTCGTCACTTTTGGCGAGTGCGTGCTCATTGATAGTTGTGATTTTTGCTGCATTTTTTGTGTCGCGTCTGATAAATCATATAAGTATTTGATTTAAAAAACTAATATATTTAAATTATAGGCATGAAGGCAATGTATTCACTTGCATATACATACATAGCAATATAATGATTTAGTTTTTCTATGTAAATAAATAGTTATAACTATGTTCTCATGGCATTCTTTGCCATGCATTCATGTTTGTTGGTAACATAATTAAAACTGGATTTTGTGAACAATTGTTTTCAGTCATTATTTAATTTGCTGTTTTATATACTTTGATTGTGCTTAAGCTCAACTATCCCCTATGACCTAGGGGTACAGCCTGTCCCGCATGGAGTAGTTTGCACGGTCTAGTCATGGTCCAAGTCCAACCACTCCTATTTTACTGTGTGCGATTTATTTTTATTTTTAAATACCATATAAAAATTTTTCCCTTACCCTTAACGGGGATTCGAACTCAGGACCTCAAAATACAGCAACAACCGCTGACACCGCCGTCTCAGCCATCACCACCAAGGCACGCGCTGTTCTGTATACCTCTAAATCTTTTTATAGATTGCATCCCAAACGAATTTGGAATGCAGGCATTTAGCTCAGAAAAGGGCTGTTATTTCTCTAGAACGTTGAGGTTCAGGGTTCAAATCCCCATCGATTTTATTTTTTATTTTTTTTTAATTTATTATTTTTTTAAGGTGTTTTCAGTATTGTCTATATTTTTTACAATGCATTTATCCATTTTTTACGTCCATAACGTCAAAATATACAAAATTTATGGGCTAAAATATATTTAGCCTCTTGAACGTTGAGGTCGTGGGTTCAAATCCCCATAGGAGCACCTGTTTTTTTTTTAATTTTTGTATTTTTTTTTTTCATTTTATTAATTTCTTTAAGGTGTTTTTAGCATTGTCTATATTTTTTACTTTGCATTTATTGATTTTTTACGAACATAACGTCAAAATATACAAAATATAAAGGCAAAAAATGTTTTTAGCCCATTGGACTATTTTTAAGCACTCAAATTCCTTAAAAATTTTTACCTAAAATGGAAAGATAGCTATATTTAGGCTATATTTAACATTTTTAAGGCAATTATTGCCTAAAAAGAAAATTTTAGGTCCTAAAAACCAGATTCCTAAAATTTTAGGAATCACTTTTTTCTCAGTGTAGGGGTGGCCCAAACGGACTAGTCAAAGGCCTAGGCCTGGACTGGTTTTTAGAACCGCAAGGAAACTTTGCCCACATACAGCACACTTTTGTCGATACTCCACATTGAAACTTCCCTTCAAAGTTTCCTACCGTTCATTTATATGGCCGTTACTTATCTTGTTGTGCTATGGCTTTGATCTGATAACGTTGGAATAGCTAACAAAGTTTAAGGAAAGTAGAAGGATGATCAATGAACAAAGCTTTTGGGCAGCAATTTCCAAGTTTCATGGAAAAATTTTTGAGCAAGGTCTTAACAGAAAAGATTTTCGACCTAAGGCTCCGAAAATAATCATTTACAAAAAAATGGGGGTATCCACCCGACAATTTCTCGTATGTATTCGGACATACGAGATAACGATAGTTTCTCTTATAATCGAAATCCGTTTTTCTTAAGAGATGCGGGTTTCAAACGGACATTAGCTATTTTTTCTCTATATGTGACAGCAGCAAAGAAGAGAAACAAAGGAAAAAGAAAAATGCACAGAAACTCAGCTACGAAAAAACGTATTTGAGACCTCAGAGCATTGTAAAAAATATCGGAAAAATATAGAAAATTTTAAAAACAACAAAACTAAAAAACAAAAAAAAAAAGAAAATCAAAATAATTTTAATTTCAATGCCTTGAATAGGATTCGAACCCACGACCTCGCGGCTGCACGGCAAATATCTTGCCATTCTACCACCGGTCTTGATTGCATTCTTTACTGTCATTTCGCCACCGTCTCGCGCGACACTGTAGTATCGGTGAGCGTTAAGATGTCCGTCGTTCGTGTTAGAGTGCCGAGCTCCGGAGTTCGAGTCCCAGTAAGGATAAGTAAAAAAAGAAATAATAATAAAAAAAAATTGTATTTAAAAAATTATCATAGCAAAAGAATGAGGGGAAGGAGGGGGGTGGTGGGCGGCTTGGTTGGGGGTGTGTAGGGAGCAGTAGCAACTTTTTTTTCAACTTTCGCGAAACTAAACGTTTGCAACACGTTTTCGGATTGGAAACAGATTAGTTTTCGATCCGTTTTCGCTATCTAGAAAGTGTCGAGAACGGATCCGAAAACGGATATCGGGAACTTATGTTTTGCTGCCACAAACTGAGCGACAGGTAATACTTTTTCGGACAGAGAACGGAACACATTCTCGATAGTTTTGTGAGAGAAACCTTCGAGAAAATGTCGAAAACGGATCCGTTCTCGATATCGGTTGTCGGGTGGGTATTGGAATGAGCTAACATCGGTGATGTATTAGGGTTAGTATAAAAGGAAAGAACTATTGCTTACATGGTAGGGCGGGTATTTGGGATGACATCAAACCCAATCGTATCTCCTAGTTTGGTATAACATCTTTCAGAGGCAAGGTCAACACTTTCCTTTTGAGTGACAGCCAGTTACGTTAATGAGCAAAAGATCCTCACCGTCCGACGAGCCCTAGACGAAAGACTTCAGTGTTGACCCAAGTGACCAAAGTGAAGCAAAACCACATCTAAACTTAAATATCACTACAAACAAAGCTTTAAGCTTAGCTTTTATTGAAGGATCTCCTGCACCGAAGCCATTAAGGAGCTTTTGTCCTTAAATTCATGGAACTTTTTCAAAGTCTTTTAAGCAGATCCTTAATTAAACTTACTTTCGTAACAAAGCTTTAATCTTAGCTTTTATTAAAGGGCTCTTGTACAGAAGCCTTAAAGCTAAACTTTAATTCATTGAACTTTTTCAAAGCTTTTAAGCAGAGCTTTAATTTAAATTACTTTTGTAACGAAGCTTTTATTAAGGAGTTTTATTATTAAGGAGCTCTTGTACAGAAGCATTAAAACTAAACTTTAATTCAATGATCTTTTTTCAAAGCTTTTAAGCAGAGCCTTAATTTAAGTAGCTTTTGTAATAAAGTTATAAGCTAAGCTTTTTTAAGGAACTCTTATAGCGAAGCTTTTAAGATGGGCTTTTGTTAAAAAGCTCTTTAAGCTAAGCTATCTTGAAGCTAAATTTTAAGCTAAGCTTCTGATTAAGTAACCTTTTATCAAAGTTTTTAAATTAACCTTTCGATTGACGAATTTTTGTAGCCTTCACTTCAGGCAAATCAAAGCTTTTAAAATTTAAAGCGGACATTCGATCATCTGGCCCTAGACCATTTTGACCTACGCATTTCCCAGGGCGTCTGGGAGCCGAAGGAGCGGGTTAGTTGGTGCGAAACAGTTTGTTACAAAAAAGTCACGTACTCATATTAAAAAAAATAACCGAAAAGCGTCCGTAAGTGGCAGGAGAACGTGCAGTGACATATATTTCAAGAGGTGGCAGTCAGCAGCAAGCTTAGCCCCAAAAAAAAAAAGGTGAACCGAGCCCGGCCAGAAGTCAAAGCAGACGTGGTCTTCCTCGTCGCGAATGGTCCCCAGCGACCATTGACGCTGAGTACACACGATGGCTGACAAAGTGAAAATGTCCCATTTGAAGATGACATTCGGCGAGCGCTGAAAGCGGCGAATCGACGCGCATATTTCTCGTTTGATTTTTGGCTGTTGCCGCCGCCGCAGCAGCTGTCAAAGCGTCAAACATCTTTTGCGTGTGCCTCGGTTATGTCCTTGGTCCTTTGACACAAAGTTTGTGGATGGCAACTGACTTTAGCATTTATGTATTTATTGAAGTCCTGTGCGTGCCTGCCATTCAATCAGCAGCAGCAGCAGCAGCAGCTTTAATCACCTGAAATCCACAACTGAAATTAACAACAACAAACAAAATGACACAATTCCCTGACATTTGTCTTTGTTATAACAACACAATTGACAAGGCGAGGGGAAACCCCAAAACGCATGTCATTCAATGCAATTTTCGGTTGTCCTTGCCCGAGAAAACATTGTCAATTATGCAAGCTCTGCTCTTCATATTCATTTGAGGTCCTAAAAACCAAACGGAGAAAAAATAAAATGGAAAAAGTGACATAACAACAAATCTCACCGCAGTCAACCATGTCTGCACTGCTGTTGGGTTAGTTAGTGGTACAATTTTTGGGTCAAAGCTGGGGGTCATGCCTAAGGGGAATTGCTGGGTATAATTTAAATGTAAGAGTATTAAAGTGAGAGCCAGGTGAACAAGGAAAAGGAATTTCATTTAAATTGATTTCTGCTCCCCATCTTTTCTTTTCTGTATAGGCCCAATCTGGGCATCCCAACAATAAAAAACCACTAAATTTATTAACCACTTCCACATTGTCTCTATCTCTCCCAGTGTCTGTCCGCTTTTGTTTCATATTTTTATTTGCTAAAATGTGACAACCTTCATCTTTGATTAGAATTACGGGCACTACTTAGTACCCCGGCACAAGGACAACAACAATCCCTGGACTGTCATTCCGGTTGAGTTCATGTTGCTCATTTCATTCATAGTTTTCATTGTTCTGCTGTAGCTCCACTTCTCTTTTGCTCCTCTTTCACTTTAAATGGCAGATTTATACGGTACAATTCCCTGGATAACTAAGACGCACTGTTTTGCTGCTGCTGCTGCTGCAGTGGCTCCAAGTTCGAGTGAGTGACATGTCCAGCATTGGACATTGGTATGCACTGTGGGTAGTTGGCAGTAGTCGGTAGACGGGACAACAGTCATAAAACAGGAAGGGCAGCCAGGAAGTACACTGCTGTGCTGGGCGGCGGGTGGTTTCGTTGTAATCCCAAAACATATACTTTGAAGTACGCTTAAACCAGCAGACACAACAATAAACAGG
Source organism: Lordiphosa collinella (assembly GCA_018904265.1). Classification (NCBI taxonomy): domain Eukaryota; kingdom Metazoa; phylum Arthropoda; class Insecta; order Diptera; family Drosophilidae; genus Lordiphosa; species Lordiphosa collinella. Next base: position 32,934 of record JAEIFV010001164.1, read on the forward strand.
AAGCATAACGAACAAACAAAGAGGTAGGTGGGGCGGAGGCAACAACTGTAGCAGAAACTGAATAAAAATAATTAAGCTCCTGTTGACGCACTTTTTCGGCACGCTAAGCACGTGACGGACGGGGAAAATGCTGTAAAGAAGATTGTAAAATGAGGCAAAGTGGAAGCCAGTTACATAGTACCAGCTGACTATTAAAAGGGGCGGAGGAGTACGAGTTACTACGAGGGCCACATTCCTGAACAATAACAAAAGGCAAAAAGGTGGAGTAGTAGTAATATTGGGGTCATCTGCAAGGTCAACTGAGGTAGGAAAGGTAAACGTTTATCCAAAAAGAATTCTGTACCAGTTCTATCGTTGAACTTACCTTTGTAAGTTTCGCACGGTTGGAAGGACCTATGTTTAAATGGGTACAAAATATGTCCAAAAAGTTCGAACCTTCTATCTATAAAACTGTGGGAGATATGACGATTTTTCCTGATATTGCGGGTTGGCGAAAATTTGAAAATAAACTTCATCTGCCTGCAAGTATAAGAAGCATATGTCCCATACATGTCAACCCTTTATCTCTTACCATCTCTGAGATCTGTTTGTTCATACGGACGGACGACACTCACCCCCCCCGCAAATTGGTAAAAACGTTTCTTATCTTCAAGTTTATATAGATAGCGAGTTTTTCTGTTCCTTAAGTTTTTGAACATATTTGGTAATCAGAATTATCTATCGACTCCAATAGCTAAAAGATGAGCTTGGTCGTTATCTCAGATTTTCGGGGGTTTGAAATGTTTGCTCGAAATTAAACGACAAACAATCCTAGAAATTTTTGTAGAAGCAGGTAGGCACGTTCTCTTCTGAGAAATGATCACAATTTTGTTCTTCAGGCTCGATTTTCCAGATGTCAAACGTAACCTTTTTGTCTGTTGCATTTTTCTAATTCTTTCTTGGTAAGTGTTGAACAACATGCATATCCGATTTTATATCGGTTATTTTTTTAAAAGGTTTATGGCGTTTTTTCAATGCCCAGTCCAACAGCTTACTACTGTTCTGCTTGTTTCTCTTCCAAACGTCAAGCATTTCTCTACGGCAGACAACGATTTCATCTGCAATGATTCAATTTATTTTGATTTGGCGCACAATTGCGCAAAAACTGTAAAATTCACCTCATTGTGCACATGCTGAAGATTAATTTGACACTTACAGCTGCAGTGGATTGGACTGGATGCACTAGTTCTGCTCCACAAAACACAAACTCTTTTAGGTTAGGTCGATCTAAAAAGACACCACAACAACAACACTAAAAACAACTACAAAACAAAAGCAAACCTACTGTTTATTTTACAATCTGTTTCCAAATACCTTGATCTTTGTTTAAGCTGTACATTAAAAATTGTGAAAATGCGACTGCTTTAATCACAACCAATTATTTCCTTAGGTAGACAGGTGACTTTGCACCCCTGAATCAGCCACAGGGAAGGACCAAAAAAATATTTTTGGGTATTTTCATCCTGACTGATGTATTTAGAATACAGAAATTAGCCAAGCACGTGAAAAAAGTATTTTTTTTTTGACTTTATGGCAAAAAAATGGCTTTTCTGACCAATATGCGCTCCGAGTAGCCAATGTAGACTAGGATCTCCACCTTGTTGCAGCCAAGGTACGCCCGCAGCTCAGTGTGGCACATGCCGCACGCTCAGTACACGTCAAAAGCTGAACGTCTAAAACTGCAATCACAACGGACCTCCTCACCATTCCCAATGGAAACATATTTCGCCCTCCATGAGTACGGCTGCCAAGGAGATTCTCGGATATGCCGAGCACTCCCAAAAACAGTCATGGTACGATGATAAGTGCCGCCGGGCTACTGCAGAGAAAACGCTGCCTACTGGAGAACTCTGCAGTCGGGAGCAACGCGAGCTGTCAAGAAGCGATATCGGAAGAAAAGAGGAGAGAGGCCGCGGAATGAAGCGCCTTTTTCACATTTGAGAAAGAAAAAGAATGAGCAGGAAGAGCGTTTTCGTGAGGAAGTCGAAAGCCTGTTTGGCATGAGTAGAGACTCGAAAACTATTTCTCCAACCGGCTGGGAGGCGATGACGAACACAATGACGCCCCTGGAGAAGTAGTGGAACCACCAATCGATGATATAGAAATAGACCCACTGGACCATAACGAAGTTTGGTTAGCCATAAAAGATTAAAATACAAACAGCAGGAGCTGATGAGCTGCCCGGAATTGTTCAAGGCTGGCGGCGAGGGAGTTGGTAAGATGCATGCACCAACTCCTATGCAGAATATGGTCCGAAGAGAGTAGCCCGAAGATTGCTCTCTAAGTGTTCTCTGCCCAATAAGCCTTCAGTCTGCGCCAATTACCGCGGGATCAGTCTCCTACCCATTGCATATAAGGTTCTGTCATGTATCTTATGTGAACGTCTAAAGCCGAGAATGAGCGAACTGATCGAACCTTATCAGTGTGGCTTTAGACCCACCATTGACCAGATATTCACATTGAGACAAATACTGGAGAAAACCCATGAGACGAAAATCAAAACCTACCATCTTTTTGTTGATTATAAAGCCGCTTTCGACACACCGATAAGGTCAAAGTTTTTTGAAGCCCTGTCTACTTTTGGTAAACCAGCAAAGTACGTTCGACTTTGCATGATGACGTTGAGAAGCACACGAAGCTCCATCAAAATAGGAAACAACCTCTCCGAGCCTTTCGATACCAGAAGAGGTTTAAGAGCAGGATGACACCTTATCTTAATTGTTTAGTCAGCTGATGGAGTACATACTGCGCCAGTGCCCAAATGCTAACAGATCGGGCACCAAATTTTTTTTAAAAAGGGTTGTATTGTGAGTAAATTATGAAAAAAAAAATTTTTTTTCTAAAACCTTATTTTTTGGAATTTATATTTCTATAAGAATAAAAATTTTTAAATTAAAGAAAAATAAATAACTTTTAATTTATTTAAAAATTATTTTTATATAAGTGGTAATCAGGTGCTGAAAGACATGGAAAAAGGAACGCCGCCTTGAACTGATCAGAGTTGGTGATCAGTTGGTGTACAAGACCGTCAAATGGTTGTGATTGAAATATCGGGCCAAATAAGAAGAAGTTTCTCATTAATGGTTATTACATTTTAAAATTTGGTGCTGGTAAGAGCCTGGAGGCAATTTTTGTACGCTGGTATCCTGGTAGGCCCTTTGAGCTATTTTAGTTACCCTGTAGTTCAGCTGGTGTCAAGGCACTACCAGGCCTAATGACCTGATGCATCACTGGGGTCAGTCGCGTCGTTAACGACAGGTAATGCATCACAGCGCTATTCTAGTATGTGCACCCATCACAACACTAACGACTGGTAATGCAGGGTCGTACCGATCGGTACGTTTTCCGGACATTCCCATACAAAATTCGTTAGGGAAATACTTGGCTGGTTGTTGGTCTGGTGGCGAGTGCTCACTACGAAGAGTTAGAGAACTCGTTAATGCCGCACCGGTGCAGCTGAACTACAGGGTATTTTGTTTAATATTTTTCGGGCATTTGGTATATTTTAAATTGGTTTGACTGTTCTTACTTATTTCTTGTAGTTTGCTTTCTTCTTGGTTTTTTCTTCCCATATTTAGTCGAAACCGAAATACCAGGATATGAAAAATTGACCCCAAAACTGCATTTGGTATATATTTGATTATTTTGACGTTATTTTTCAGTATTCTGGTATTTCGGTTTCAAAAATTTTGGAGTTTTGAGGTACTTTTTTGGTATATTTTGTATTTCGAAAAATTATATTTTTAAGCAAATTTAAAAATATCCTTTTTTCTGGTCTTCTTTTGCGTGCAGTTCCAAAATTAAAGTTCCGTTAATTTTATTTTGCAGTTTTTATTTTAGTAAAAGCTTTTTCAATATAAATTCCCGCCTGCAATCTAAAACTTGGCACTTGATAAACATTTTCCAATCTAAATACGCTTACCTCCTGTGGGCTTTCCACTCCCACAAGCGTTATCTTCCTTCATCGTGCTACTTATCTTATTACTCAAGATTCGCAAACGCCCGTCCCCTCCACCACTTGCGCAGCCAGCCGGAGGCAACTCATCGTCAGGTTTTTTTTTTTCTTCTTATATTTTTTTACATTCCTCATCAAGTAGTCGCCATGGGAGGGCCATTCTGTACCGTTCCGTTTCATTCCCCACTGCGTACAGCTGCAAACTGCAGCGTTGACAAGTCGTCGGCGTCTTCGTCCTCACACCCCTCCCTTTGCACGCAACTACAACTTAATTTGCACTATTCAGTCGTTTGCTGGAGATGGGGTGTTTTTTTTTCCTCTTTTGCTCCGCCAAATTGTAACCAAGTTATTGTCGTAAAAAATACGCGTATGAGTGTATTTGTTAGATTGGTAAGTCAGTACCAAACAGTTGGTACACAAAAGTGCACGAAAAAGAAAATGAAGTGGTTGAAATCATTAACAGAAACGCCTCGAAAAGTGTGCTGAAACTTAAACTAGCCAAAACACCCAGTGCCAGCCCCGACAATCGCCGTCAGTTCGGCAATGCAATTTGTATACCCTATCCAAAGGTATTCCAGGCTTTGTTCAGATGTTTGTAACTCACAACTCTTTTAGTCCGGTTAACTGAGCCATCAATGCCCACACCAAGTGGCAAAGCCTAAAGGGCCAAAAGTGATGCTTCTTATTGTGTATATTGGAAACGAATGGAATCGGATAGGACACACTTATTGGAAAGGAAGATGATAACATCGCAAAGATGGAACCGCAAAGACAGGCGACAAATAGGACTTTTTATATCATTGGCCCTTTCTGATGCAATAATATGGCATAAATGTCGCTTGTAAGATCGCAGATTTTCCAGAATCTGATAGTCACGTACTCCATATTTTTGTACTTGTAGCTTTGGTATGAGTTTGGAGCATTTGGATGTGAGTCGCAGTCGCAGTCGTAGAAAGTGAGAAGCGAAAAGCCACTTTTAAATGTGAAGACAGTTGAGATAGGAGAAAACAACGAACTGCTATAGGCAGCTGCACCGGTTCGGCATTAACGAATTCACCAGACAAGTATTTGCCTAACGAATTTAGTATGGGAATGTCCGGAAAACGTACCGGCCGGTACGACCCTGCATTACCAGTCGTTAGTGTGGTGATGGGTGCACACTATAGTTCAAATTCTGGACTAACGCTGTGATGCATTACCTGTCGTTAACGACGCGACTGATGCTCAGTGATGCATCAGGTGGTTAGGACTAGGAGTGGCTTGACTCCAGCTGAACTACAGGGAAGTTTCGGAACATGCAGTACATATCTAATGTCGACAGTCGATTAAAAACTTATTCAAAGTCATTTTAGAGTTTTATAAACTAGAAAAGATCAACTTCTGTCATTCCATCTAGGAGCTGATTCATTACCACCTCCATCCAGTCTCCAACAACTATATCCAATTGGTAGGCAGTAATGGTGTCGACGATGTTTGGTGAAGCGTGCTTGTGGGGTGTACCTGCCACCATTCGATGTTGTGCTTCTTGGACAACTTAGCCAAAAATTTATCATTGGAGGAGACTTTAATGCAAGCACCGTCTCTGGGGTAACTTCAGGGCCAACCCACGAGGCTCAGGACGATTTGTGGAGACTCCCCCACAAGTCCTGGCCACTGGAAGACCCACCTACCTATCCATAATAAGCGAGGTGCACCCTCCTGCTTGGATTTCTATATGTATAAGGGGCTGCCAGGACATCTCCTAACAGTTCACGAGGAGTATGACCTGTCGTCTGACCATCTCCCCATCCTGGCAACTGTGAGCCTGAATCCTCAAACATCCCCAAACAGACACAGAATTATTCTCCCAGGGTCTGACATACACAGGCTTAAAGACGAGTTGAGTGACTCCCTCTACCTAAACATGGAGATCCTGTCCACTGAAGACGTTGATGACGCCATTGACTCATTCATGAGCAAAATCAGAACAGCTGCCACCAACGCTGCTCCACCAAACCCACTTCCCACACACACAACTCGTAGAAGTTTCGTACTGACCCCGGCGGCAGAGGGACTAATAGCACTGAAAAACGCCTGAGGAGGGAGTACGCGAGAACCCATTACCCTGCGATCGACAGAATATTCAGGTGGATTGGGAATCGGGTAAGGAAAGTCCTGGCTACAACCAAGAAAGAGGCGACAGACAAGCTCCTTGAGGATGCCACCCCTAATGAGGACTCCAAGTTCTTTCTCTGGAGGCTCACTAGGAGGTACAAGTGGCAAGTGCAGCCTAAATTTCCGGTCAGGAATCCTGATGATACATGGGCTAAGCCCCCACAGGAACGAGCTGAAGCCTTTGCCTGCAACCTCGAGGAAAGGTTCCAGCATTTTAGCACTGCTTCGACCAATAGGCTGCCAAATGGAGCTGCCAGTCAAACCTATTACTTTTGAGGAGGTCAAACTTGAAATAGGCTCGCTTAAAAAGCAACAAGGCTCCCGGAGAATACGAAGTGAACAATAGAACAATAAAGCTACTCCCTCGCAAGGCGGTATTGTTTTTATTGTATATCTTCAATGCAGCTCTACGCCTCAGCTACTTTCGCATTGCATGGAAAAATGTCAATATTGTAATGCTTCACAAGCCCGGGAAGCCTCCAGACGAACTGGATTCACACAGACCCATAAACCTCCTTTCAGCATTTGGCAAAATGCTGGAGAGATGTCTGCTGCGGAAAATGCTGGTAACTCCAGCAATCAAACGGAAGATCCAAAAATTCCAGTTTGGCTTACGGATGGGACATGGTACACCAGAACAACTACACAGAGTTGTCAACTTCGTCCTGGAAGGATTCCACGCCAAGGAGTACGTTGTGGCAGCGTACTTGGATATCCAACAGGCATTTGACCGCGTCTAGCATGATGGCTTACTAGCCAAGCTGAAGGGAACGCTCAATCCTCAGCTCTTCTTGATGGTCAGATCTTTCCCATCTAACACGACAGTTAAAGCTCTCCAGGATGGAGTAGTGTTCTGGGACCAACACTCTACAGCCTGTTCACAGCAGATAACAAATTTTGAATTTTCGCGCGTTACGATCTCGAATTTTGATTTTTTGTGGCGTTATGTTGGTACTCATGTCTCTCACTTATGCCGACAAGCTCGGCCATTTTAGAATGTTCACTTAATTGTTGACAGCTGCTTTGCTTTGCACGTGTTTTGGATCGTCTTCGATTTTTACCTATTCAAAAAATGGCTCAAAGAACCTGTATCAAATTTTGTGTGAAAAACGAAATTAAGTGCGCGGATGCATTCCGAATTCTGACTGTGGCATACGGAGGAGCTACCTTGGACCGAAGCAACGTTTATCGGTGGTACAAAATGTTCTCAGAGGGCCGAGAAGATGTGAACGACGAAGAGCGTGCCGGACGCCCGAGCACTTTAACAACAGACGAAAAAATTAATGAAGTGGAGAAAATGGTATTGGCCAATCGTCGAATCACCGTTAGAGCAGTTGCTGAGACCTAAACATATCTATTGACTCGTGCCATTCGATTTTTATCAATGATTTGGGCATGAGACGGGTCGCCACGAAATTCGTACCAAAATTGCTCAATTGCGACCAAAAACTGCATCGCATTGCTAATGAGATGTTAAACTCTGTCCGTGACGACCCAAATTTGCTCCAGAGGGTAACTAACTGGTGACGAATCGTGGGTTTATGGTTATGACGTGGAAACCAAAGCTCAATCATCTCAATGGAAGCTGCCGCACGAACCAAGACCGAAAAAAAGCGCGGCAAGTTCGGTCGAATGTGGAAGTTTTGCTGACAGTTTCTTCGATTGCAGGGGCGTGGTCGCATCATGAGTTCTTGCCACAGGGAAGAACGGTCAATAAGGAATATTACCTGCAAGTTATGCGCAATTTGCGCGAAGCAATCCGCCAGAAACGCCCGGATTTGTGGAAGAACAAAAATTGGCTTTTTGCACCACGATAACGCCCCTGCTCACACAACGTTGCTTGTTTGCGCGATCTTTTGGCACAAAAACAACACTCTAATGATGCCACAGCCACCGTATTCCCCCAGATCTGGCCTGTGATTTTCCTGTTCCCTAAACTGAAGAGGCCAAGGACGTTACTTGACGAATAAAGACGGCATCGAAGGAGGAGCTGAAAATAATTTTTTGAAGTGTTAGTGGGAAAATAGGGGGGGGGGGGGGAAAATTCGCGATACTTTTTGAACACACCTCGTATGCCTTCTGCTTTGGACATTCCACCTGAGGATCCGCAGAACCCTCTAATCGTCTTCTTCGCCGACGATACGGCGATCACGGCGCGTGACAGATGCGTATACTCGGCAAGAGACGCGTTGAAAGGTTTTATGGGAAAATGGGTCCCGTGTTCGAACTCCCCCCCCCCCCCTTAAAAAGTGTATATTTCACCCCTACGTTTAAATAAAATTAGTTTTTTGTCTTTTCCCCCCCCTCCTTTGGAAGGATTTTTCGAAAAACTAGTTTTGGTAAGAAAAACTTTTTTGTTTTCAAAGGAAACGCCTCCAAACTTCATATTTCTTAATTTGGCAATGGCAATTTTTGGTCTTTTGTCAATTTCTTGTCTTGTGTGCTGCTTACTTTCGCACAAGAGAAAAGTACCTACAGTTTAACAACGAATTCGAACGGTAAAGCTTCAGCCGCTTTTCTTGGGTAGTTCAAAGCTGGTGCCAATAGCTAGTAAAGGTGACCGGAAGTGTAAGCTTCTTAAAGCAAAAACGGAATCGAACCCACTTGCACAGCAGGCACACACACACTACCCGCTGCACCACACCAGACCATATAAGAACTGGTCACACTTAAAGTAGCCAAGGGAAGAAATATAGAAGATGATCCTCGTATAGTGAGGGTACCTACATTTCAGTTTGCTAGAAACAGAATTTTCGACCATTTTTATATTATCCCCCCCGCACGGACTCCGTTTGCCATTTTTGATTTAGTTTTTGTTCCTTTGCTGTGGCTGCATTTCGCTTCGTTTTGGTTGGTTTGCACATGCTTCACACACATACATACATACAGGGTGCCTGCCCCCTTGGCATTCAATCCTTCTCCCATACATACATATGTCAGCAGTCATCATACATAGTTTTTGTGTTGCGTGTGTCACAGTTTTTAGTGTGTAAAGTGCAAACAATCAACGCAAGCGACTTCACCCACCCTCCAGTCCCACCCCCACCCCATTCACACCCCATTCTGCCTTCGTCACGCTTCGCGCTAAGCTTGATGGCAATTTTTTTCGTGCTCCAGTTTCGCTGCTTGTCAAACGCTGGCAGCATTCTTTCGTAGTTTTTTTTTTTTAGCTTGTTTCTGTCACTATTACATTTCATATTTTCACACTGTCATCGGCCAGCATCAACTCCAATCCGGCACCCCCAACACCCTGCCAGAGCCCCTCCAACACTCCCCTCCCCGCTCTATATCTTTGTCTGTTCGACTTACTTGGCGTTGGCCTTCTGTTTGCTGGCTTTGCCATTTTTTGTTTGTTTTGGTTTTAAGCTGACAATGGGTAACACCCTGTGCCAGTCCTTGTTGCTGTTCCTGTCCTGTACTGTCCCTAGCCAACACCTTGCAATTTGTATGCCGTTGAAAGCCAACGAGGAATGATTGTGTGCTGCCGGGTGTCTCTGGATCAGAGTAAAATGGAGTAGAAGGGCTTTACCAGAGTCTGTCAGTTTTTTTTCCAGCAGGTGGATGAAAGTGGATGCGAGTGTCAGGTGAAGCGGGAGATGAGGGATAATTAATTTGTCAGTTTGCCAGAGAACATTATGATGGGGGTTAATTATGGAAAACAGACTTGAATGCGCTCCGAATGGAATTGCAGATTGCTGTGAGGCCTCAACTGCAAACAAGGCCACGCCCCAACAGCAGCGACGTGCCTAATGCTTGCCGCGTAGACTTTTGTCTCTTCTATTTGGATTTTCGAAATTTATTTTTTCGATTTCTGCCTCATGCCAAAAAAGTTAAGCAAACTTCAAGCCAAATCGCGAGAGGTCGAGTCTAGCCTACTTTTGTGTGCTCGAGCATGAAAGTTAATAAATTTGCCATGTATATTTATGCGCACACATAATCACCGAGCCAAGCCAAGCCGAGAAGAGCCAAGCCAAGGCACTTCTGGCCCACACATGTGCGGCTGCTGCAAGTGACAGGCCCCGACCAAGTCGCGACCAAAGCTTTAGCCTGACCACAACAGCGCCTAGCCGAACCGAGAACCGCCGAGCTGTACCTGAATATCCACCACAAAATCAAATTACATTGTCGCATCAGTCGCAGCCTCCCCCCACCGTTCCGGTTATTGTCACTGCACTTAGCCATGTCACTTGACTCTGTCTCCGTATCCATCCACGTCTACGTCTTCGTCTCGGTCGCTGGGTCGGACGTAATTTCATAGCCGTGAAAAGCATTTGCACTTGCACAATCTTTCAGTTGGCTCAGCCACAGCCAAAGAGAAGGCAACGGCCTAAGTAGCGGTATCCATCAGCGACAGCGACACGCGGCCAACAATGTCTTGTCGTGGGTGCGTAATAAAAAACGTCATGTTGCAGCTGAGACAGTGGAATGAAAGCGATGCAGAAGGAAAAAGGAGGCAGGAAGGAAGGAAGGAGGAAGGAAGGAAGAAGGAAGGAAGGAAGGAAGGAAGAAGGAAGGAAGAAGGAAGGAAGGAAGGAAGGAAGAAGGAAGGAAGGAAGGAAGGAAGGAAGAAGGAAAGAAGAAGGAAGGAAGAAGGAAGGAAGAAGGAAGGAAGCCGACATCCACTTCAGAGAAAAAATAGAGAATTTCATACTTGGATCAAGAATTTTCATACTCAATAGTTCGTTAAGAGTGAAATTTTCGATCCAAGAATGAAATTCTTGATCCAAATATGAATGTTTGATCCCGTTTTCCTTGATCCAAGAGCTTCAATTCTTGATCCAAATCGAGTACAAAAATTCTTTTGTAAAAATGAAAAGGGAAGGCGGGGTGGAATTTAGGGTGATTTCGGTGGGGGAGGGGTTGCGTGGGAATTTAGGGTTGCGGCGCGCAACACGATACAGTGAGTGCATCTCAAATGTGCTTGCTCTTCTCTCTCAGTTTCTTTTCCTCACTCCCTTCTCCTAAAATCACCAAACAGAACGAATTTAGCTCGAATTCAAGCGCGAAATTCTTAAAAATTCAAGAATGAATAATTTTTTTTTCAAGTGTGCGTTCGTACTTAAATTATTCGTTCTTCTTTTTTCTGGGTGTTTTTTTTTTTTTTTTTTGTATAGGGGGGAAAGCATTGAAAGCCAAGAAGAGTGGGACTCGGAATTCCTCACCCACTAAAACCACCCCTACTCTCCGTTTCCCTCTTGCGGAATTACCGCTAAGTATTACTTCACAAGGGGAGATGGCACGAAGGCCTCCATCAGATTCCTATCTAGGGTTTGAACTCGAATTGCGCTGTCGTTCAGCGCGACGCAAGGATTTGAGAATCTCGGCAGCCATGGTGCAAATAGCATTCCAATTGTTTTGCGAGCTAAGTTGGATGTCCATAAAGTCAGGGACTGTAAATGGCCTACCAATACCTAGGCATAGCTCTTCCCGTTCGGCAGCGAATCTCGGACAGACAAAGAAAATATGTTCTGCGTCTTCTGTGGTCCATGCAGCATAGCAGTGTCGGTTTTCTTGTCCAGCAATCAGTCTTCTTGTCCACTCCGTTGGTGGTAGTACTCCACCTCGCCTGCCATTGCGTCACCGTTCTCTCTCGTCGATGGTCATCTGCCTCCCTGCTTTCCATTGCTAACAGGTCCAGCGGCACCATTCCAGCCAGTACCAGGGCCGCGTCTTCTGACACTGTCCGGAAGCTGCAGATAACTCGGAGAGCGCACCTCCTGTACGCACTCTTGCATCCTCGACTATATGATGGCACGGCCATTGCAGGGGCCCATATTGGTGCTGCCATCTACTATGTTGCCGAGGTCCACCGATATTCGCCATTATTCTTGATAAAGCAGTCGTTGCTTTGATGGCCTTTTCCTCCACGTACGCTAGGTGGCTCTTAAAATTTAGCCTGTGGTCCAGCATAACCCCCAGGTACTTTATAGCCTCCTTCGACATAATGTGCTGGCCTCCGACTCTTATGTGGGCAGTTTCTACACGTTTCCTACTGCTGATAAGGACCGCTTCGGTTTTGTGGGGAGCCAGACTCAACCCGTTAACCTCAAGCCAGTCGGTCACCCGCACTATGGGGATTGGTTTCCGCTGGACATCCTCCAGATTTTTGGCAACTGCTACAATAGCAATGTCATCTGCAAATCCAACGATGCTGACGCCGATCGGTGCAGGTAGTCGAAGAACTCCGTCATACATCGCGTTCCACAGTATCGGGCCTATGACTGAGCCCTGTGGCACGCCGCCTGTGACTCCGTAAGATTTCCGTCCGTCCGATGTGTCGTAAAGCAGAGTACGATTCTCAAAGTAGCTGCTTACCAATTTCACCAGGTACGCAGAGATACCAAGGCGTGTGAGTGCTTGGAGGATCGTTTCCCAGCAAGCGGAGTTAAATGCGTTCTTTACGTCGAGTGTAGTAATGAGGCAGTACTCCTTGCTTCCACCTCGCCATCTTCTTCCAGCCATGGCCTTGCGGGCAATGTTCACCACCATTGTGATTGCGTCTACCGTACTGTGTTGCTTCCTGAGCCCGAACTGCTGATTTGAAAGGGCCGTGTCGTTCTTCCAGTTCCGCCTCTAGGCGGTTGCATAAGATGCGCTCAAACAGTTTGCTGATGACTTCTACAATGCACAATGGTCTGAATGCAGAGGGGTCCTCCATGTTTTTGTCCCCTTTTGGAAGCAGCACCAGTTTTTCTGAGTGTATGCAAAAGGTTATGAGTAGACAGCGGATTTTATGCAACTTTTTAAATGAAGACAGATTGAAGTGAAATTCGGGACTTATAGTATACTAATATTTAATCCCTCTTTCCATTAAAAACTGCATATCCAAAATATGTTTTTTTTGCAATATGCATAAAAAATATGCAAATATGCAAAAAAATATGCAAATATGCAAGAAAATATGCAAATAAGTAAAATGCTTATAATAGTTTTTAAAATGAATTCGAGTATACAATTTTGGACTTAAATATATTTTTTTTTAATTTAGAAGTTGTAATAATGCATTTTCCACCCCAAATTAATTCTGTGCCAGTAATTTTAACCATAAGAGCTCACAAAAAAATTTTTTTAGTAATTCTTCAGTAAATAAGCTTATATTCTTGATTCATTGGCCCAATTTAGCGATCTTTCTCTGATGTTCTGATTGACCACATTTTCTTGGATTTCCTCTAAGAGATAAATGTCCAATTTTCCATGACGGATGATCAAGTCAAAGGCTAAATGATGTTGCCTTTTCCGCTCAAAATAAAGAATTTTAAAGTCTTACTAACAGGAACAGGTTTGCATAAGGGGAGCTTAGTGGAGTGTTTTAACTTAGTGAGTGGGGGTCTTAGCACAGTGCTCACTGGGACTGAATGGAAAGCTGACCGGCAGAATTTAAAGCTTTCGTTGACTTTGGCTTTACACGAGTCAAAATCAGAATCCGGAGGCTTTTAACTGATCTGATTTCATTTCTGGCCATATTTTTCCGATCGGGCTGACTTATGGAGGGGGAAAACGTAATATCTAAAAAAAATCAAATGCTTAATCCTTTCTTAGGTTTGTGGGTGCTCCGATTTGATTTCTGGCAATATATTTCCGATCAGGAGATCGAAGGAAGAGACGGGCGGGGGTTTTTGAACAAATTCCCTCGAACTCATACTCTTACTCCCACAACTGCAGATTTTCGACCTCGGTACCAGCCCTAAACCTCGCAAAGCCGTTCTTTATTAAGTAAATGATGAACGCATGCATTATTCCAGCCTATAAAATACCAATGTACCAATCACTCAGCCTGCCCCCATAACAAAGATCCCAAACACCACTTTTCAATTTGAAATTTTTATTATTCAAAAATGTCCTTGTTGTAATTGTTGAAACAGTAAATAGTTAAGTTCTTTTCTATGTTATCCATTGAAAAACGTTGGCGTTTTTCCGAAAAAATATGCTTGTAGGCCGAAAAGCTTCGTTCAATATCGCATGAAGTTAGCGGTGCATATTTGAATTTAAATTCGTCCGCCATGTTTATCTGTCCCGCGTCGTTTATTTCTGTCTCAGGATTTAAAAATATTTCATTAAGCTTATGAAATTAAATATAATCTGGACTCCGATCCAAAACATCCTTCATTTTTTTCGCAATTTAAAACCAAATTCCCTCTTCACACCATTTTAGAATTTCCTTTACTTCCACCAATAGCTTGAATTTCGTGCTTGTAATTTCCATATTCCTCTGTTCTATGGAGGTAATTGTTTCCGGAATTCTCATAAAATGATGTTTTATAAAAATTAGGTTTGTACGTAACATTGGATTCCTGAGCATTTCTTGAGCGTTTTGTACAGACAGCGCACAGAATCACAAAAAGAACTCATGGCCTACTCATGGCCTACTATTATTATAATTTATCTGAAATATGTGTTTGCATATAAAAATATGCAAAATATGCAAAAATGTTTTTAGCGATCTGAGATCTATTTTCAATAAAAATAAGATGTGTGCAATCAGAATTCAAATCGGACAAGCGGTTCAAAATATGCAAATATGCAAAATCCGCTGTCTAGTTATGAGTATGCCTGATCACCGACTTCCTAAGATTGTGATTTCGACATACTAGCTGCGGGAAAAACTAAAACACTTCCAAGAGTGGGAAAACCTGGCAGAGAAGTTACTTTGGGCAGATCGAATCGTTCTTAAAATGGGAGAGAACTACAGAGACGAATTTCTAAGAGAACCGCAGCACAGCTCGGTTCGTTTGCTAGGAAAAGAACTAAATTACGAGCTCGGTACAGAAAGCTACTTCTCGGATGCTTACTCGATCGACCAAATTAAAGATATGTTTATGGCGCGTGGTTAGAACTTTATTCCACATATCAAAGCTGGGAGCTGTACTCTTTGTAATATGAGGGTCCGTGAGGACATAATGCACATTCTGGTGGACTGTCCCATTATAGCAGGGAACAGGCAATTATATCTCGGTGGAACTGCCATTGGAAGAGAGGTGATCTTAGACCTTTTAAATGGAGCAAATTGGACGTTGCTCTCCTCTTACATTGCAGCAGCTTTAAAGTACAAGAACAAAATTATAAAGTTTTATTAATTATTAATATATATATATGAATATACTTTAAGATCTCCAATCCATCTTTATGCTTGGCAGCCGCGTGTAGTACTGGCATCAAGATGTATAGAGGATCAGGCAGGCGGTTAATACACCAAGCCTTTTGTATACTTTTAAACGTGTCTTTTTATTACAGCTCTTGTGTATTTAAGTGAAAATTAATTGAAAATAAAGACATCAACTACTACTACTATAATCGGTAAGAGTGAAAGCTATTTATTGCCAAATATGACATTGAATTGGAGTGGGGGAGATAGAAGGAGACGAGAGAAAATCATTGCGAGAACTTTTATGTTAAATAAATCTGAAAAAATGGGCGTTATTGCGCTGGACGTTATTGCATACACACAAAATATTTTTAGATCTTGCGAATTGCATTGCGGACTAAGGCTTCTTAGTGCGTGAAAAGGATGTCAGCCTCAGTAAAAGTCAAATTAATTTCAGCATACTTTTAAACTGAAAACTTTCAAGTATTTGTTCAATACCTTCAATCTTAAACAGGCTCATTCACCGGTCAGAAAAATGATAAACGTATGGAAAGGTACAAAGACCAGGTAATATGACAACAATAGGCAAATCCGACTGAAAGGCTCTCGATCTTAAATATTCTCTCCATAACCGCAAACAAAGCTGATTACAAATTACTACAGAGAACAGTTGGAACCGTTCCGTTCATTCGAATTCGCACAAAAGACTGTAATACCACTGTACAGCATCAGGTCGGCCTCCCTTCTGTCCCTTGCTGTGCGGCGCCATAAACACTCGCGGGCAAGCAGAAGATGAAGCAACTGGAGCAACATGATGAAGCCGGAGACGAGGCACAAGTGGAAGAGCGAAGGCAACAACAATTACATTTGAGTGCGCCCTAAAGGACATTTTACTGATTTAATATTTGTTGCAAGTTGCAACTTGATATGCGTCGAGTTGCACGTAACCAAGCCGGAGCAAGGATGAAGCTGTCGCCTTGCTTAGCTGCCAGTATTTCATTTTTTTTTTCGTCACTTAACTCGAAGCGCGCTCAAAGGACGCTAAATATTGCATTCCGTATCCTTGCACTTTATGGCTCCTTGGGCTGCTTCTTGGGCTGCTCCTTGGGCTGCTCCTTTGGCTGATATGTATGTGTGCCGGGGTGTGAATTAACTTGGCAATGATGCGAGGTGTGTGGCTGACAGAATTGGCAGATAGCAGCTGAGATGATCTCATTGTTCCCATCACTCATGTGTCGCGTCGCGTGTGATGCGCAGGAATTTGATTTTTATTTATACGTTTTTTTTTTATTATTATTTGTAGAAGAAACCCGCATAAACTGCAAGTGCTGCTAGGAGACAGGTCGCCTGCTGTGAAGGGGGCGGCGGGAGAAAGAGGTTGAGAAGGAAAGTCGTAAAAACATTTTTATTAGTAAGAGCCATAAACATATGCTCACTCCCTGTCCGCTGTAATCGAGTGCACTCAAGAAAAAAACTGAAGCTAGTGTGAAAATTCTTCATCTAGGTATAAAATTCTTATTCTCAAGTGCATTTTTGATAAAGATTTTATTCTTGAAACTCAAATTTGTCATCATCTGGAAATAAACAGTTTTTATCGAACACAAAGACAAGTGAGAGAACCAAAAACACTTTCAGTTGTGTTAATGTTTCTAAGTTTTGATTTGTTCCATTCTTGCAATTGTGTGTGTGCTCCTCAGTCCACCACAACGTCAGGCAAATCAAGCGTCCACTCTTTCTCTCTCTTTCCCTCTCTTACTGACTTGCTCCGCTCGCACCAAACCACAACAATAATTTAGTTTATTCATTTTGCTCTTCGACAATCACACTTGACGAATAAATACCTCTCTACTCTTTCTCTGCCCTCTTTTTTCCTCAGTGTGTGCAGGCGTGTGTGTGTTGGCCATGTTCAACATTAAAATTCACAAATTTTTCAAGCAGCAGCTGTCCAAAATGGAATCAGGTGCCAAAGGAGGAGACTTCCTTTGCACTCAGCTGTTGCTTGTAGTTTGCATTTGTAATTGCTTTCTCTTCTCCCCCTTCTGCCTCTCTTTTTTATTTCGTTTTTGTTCTTTTTTTTTTTTTTTATAGTTTAGCTTGTTTTATGGTCCTTCAAGTTGTTGTCTTGCCTTGACTGTGTTTGTGGCCAAGATGCAGTCGTAGAAAAAGTCAAAACAATAAGCCAAAAAGTTTGCCTTGACTTTTGTTGCTGGAGTGAAGTGCAGCGGGACAAAAGTGAATTACTCTAAAGTCAACTAAAAATTATTATTTCTTCTTATGCACCATATTTGGATAACTTGAGGAAAAGTCATGATACAAGTTCAGCGAAAGTTACAAAACGTTTAAAACAAGGCTTAACTAGTTGAAAGGTGGTTAAGTTTATCACAAACTTAGGAAAGAAATGAACTGTTTCACAATTATTCGGGTTTTAAATTAATTTAGCTTAGTCTTAGACGATTTCAAACTTAACGATTCAAAAGTGGCTCAGTTTCAGACCAGTTTGAACCAATATTGCTTAACCGATACTATAACTGCTTGGTCTAAAGCGAATTTAGCTTCCAACATTTAAGAGTGCCTAAAGACACTTATCAAATTATTCCCTTTAAAAATCAGACGGTTGGGTTTTAGAGCATTTTAAAATTTTTGTATGTCTTGGAGTATGTGGGCACATCTTAGAAACAGCAAAACACTTCGCCTGCTGTCCACCCTGTTTGAAGTCAAGCCATTTACAGCGACCAATTCGTATTGTAACGAGATTGTGTCAATCCAGCTGACGTCTTCCAAGCTGGTGTCGGTTAGCCGAGCGGTGAACTAATTTGCAGTACGTGAAGGGGGGAAAATGTTACCCGCCGCTCTCCAGACAAGCCGAGCCAACCAGAACAATCTGCAAAGAATCCCAGTCAAGCACACAGCAAATAAGAACAATCCTCCAATAAGTTCCACAGTTCAGATTCATTATTACAACTTCGAATTGGTTAGAACCGATTTATTTTCGCACGTTCGCATGTGCCAGTGAAAAATTAGAGAAGAGCTTGGTCGTACTGAGAAATTATTTATTTATTTTAACAAACAGAAGCTTGTTCAGTTATTCCGCAGTAATTGAAAAATACCACGTATATATAATTTTTGGGTTTTATTTAATATATGTTCAAAAAGTATCGCGAATTTTGGGTTTTTCAAAAATTATTTATTTATTCATGAATAGCTATTTTGTCCCCTTCAAAGTAATCCCCATGAGATATTATACACTTGTGCCAACGGTTTTTCCAATCTTCGAAGCACTTCAAAAAATCATTTTTTTTATCTTGTTCAGCTCCTCCTTCGATGCCGTCTTTATCTCGTCAAGCGTAGCGTAACGTCGTCCTTTCATGGGCCTCTTCAGTTTAGGGAACAAGAAAAAGTCACAGGGGGCCAGATCTGGGGAATACGGTGGCTGCGGCATCATTAGCGTGTTGTTTTTGGCCAAAAAGTCGCGCACAAGCAACGATGTGTGAGCAGGGGCGTTATCGTGGTGCAAAAGCCAATTTTTGTTCTTCCACAAATCCGGGCGTTTCTGGCGGATTGCTTCGCGCAAATTGCGCATAACTTGCAGGTAATATTCCTTATTGACCGTTCTTCCCTGTGGCAAGAACTCATGATGCACCACGCCCCTGCAATCGCAGAAAACTGTCAGCAAAACTTTCACATTCGACCGAACTTGCGCGTTTTTCGTCTTGTGCGCGCGATTAGCTTTGGTTTCCACGTTTCCGAAGCGGCGACCCGTCCCTCATTGAAAACGGCCGAAGATCTCAAACTCTCTAACGTATCGCGATTGGCCAATACCATTTTCTCCACTTCATTAATTTTTTCGTCTGTTGTTGACGTGCTCGGGCGTCCGGCCCCCCCTCCGGCTCTTGGTCTTCTGAGAACATTTTGTACCACCGATAAACGTTGCTTCGGTCCAAGGTAGCTTCTCCGTATGCCACAGTCAACATTCGGAATGCATCCGCGCACTTAATTTCGTTTTCCACACAAAATTTGATACAGGTTCGAAATCGAAGACGATCCAAAACACGTGCAAGCAAAGCAGCTGTCAACAATTAAGTGAACATTCAAAATGGCCGAGCTTGTCGGCATAAGTGAGAGACATGAGTACCAACATAACGCCACAAAAAATCGAAATTCGAATATACGTAACCCGCGAAAATTCAAAATTCGCGATACTTTTTGAACACACCTCGTATGCTTAATATTTAATATATGCCATGAATCTATCTGTTGCTGAATGGTTAGAAATTAAAGTTTTAGTAAGCGTTCTGGAGCCAGTATATATAGCAACATTAAAATTGCAGAGAAACCAATTATATATGAGTGACTTCTACAAATTGTGGTTACTGCTTAAGCTCGTAGTCGGCGCCTTGAATAATGGGAACAGCAAAATTTTCAAAAGTTGCATCGAAAATCGAGAGAAGGCTTTATTGGGAAACAATGCACATTGGGAGGAATTGACGATTTTTTGCCAAAAACCCTAGAATTTTTTTGGTAATATTTTTATGGTTATACGTAATTCCCTTCTCATTGAAAATTTTTAATTTAAATTTTATTATGCAACCCTGGCTTAACACCAGCCATTCAAAGTCAGCTATTTGTGCCACGCGGCGTCTGAAATCGGTCTGATTACAAAATTTGTAAATTTTTGACAATCTCCCATTTTTAAACAGTTTGACGTATTGAATTAATTTAAAATGGAAAATAAACATTAAGGTATGTAGAAAAGAGATATATATGTGTTTTATTATATGTGCTTTTATTTCGTTATGTTTTCAACTTTATTAATAAACCATAATTTTGTCGAGTCTTACCTCAAAACAGCTGTGTTTCGTGGAGCATATCTAGCAAGATACAGTTGGATACCAAAAATTGCTTATGAGGTAGTATGCGTTATTATGTATAAAACATAAGCGGATTTTTGCGGTTTCTCGATATATTTCAAAAGGTGTGGGCAAGGGCGCTATTCGTCGTGGCTATTTGCTGTAAGTTTGGTTGGAAAAGCATCGCAACATCAACGCCATTTTTGACTGGGTTTGTGCAGAAATACTTCAAAATTCTCTTCCAGGAAATACTTTGATGGACATTGAAATGAAAATAAAGAATTTTTTGTCCAAGTCAAGAGACTGCTGAATAAGGCCCAAAAGAATTGTTCGACGGTTTAAAGAACAAAATGTTAGCTGGCTTGCATCAGATATTAAATTTTAATCAAAAAAGGGTCAATAGTGGCAATTCTCGGTTGTGGCTATTTGGTTGGCCAGAAAATAAATTTTTCTTGCAAAAAATTACATGGAAATTTTTTATTTATAAGGACGAATATCTTGAAAACTAGGCGAACTTGCACAAAATATTTTCGTCTTATCTCCTTGACATCTATCAAAAGGCGGTGTCAAATCAACAGGCACAACTTACTTCCTAATTGCCAATCAATATCGCTATATAAAATAATCATTATTTACGGTCCCTGATTTTGACAATCTCAATAGCTTAAGCCAATTCGAAAGGATTTAGTTTTGAACAAAAATAGCTTAACCGTTTCGAAATGATTTGGTGTCGAACACAGAAGCCTTACGGCCTCAAAATTCTTCACTTTTGAGCAATATTTGTAGCTTGTCTTAATCCCAAATGATTTATTTTTAAAAAAGTCCAGCTTAAATGCTTCAAAATGATAAAGTTTTAAACAAATAAACCTTAACCGTTTTAAAATGGTTTTTTGTAGCTTGTGCAGTCTCGAAATCGTTCAGTTTTGAGTAAATCCAGTTTAAACGCTTCGAAATGATTCAGTTTGAAAAGATAAAGCTAAACCGATTCGAAAAATGGTTAAGTGTTGTGCAAACTTCTAAGCTTAACCGTTTCAAAATGTTGCAGCTGAAGTCTAAACCATTTCCATCTTAATTTGTTGACTTAAAACTTGGTTTTCAGTTCAGTCAAATCCCAATCGGCCAACCTGAACACAAAACTTTATGCTCAGCTTATTATAACCAAGAGCTGCTCTACCACACGCCACGACAACACCGCAAATCCCCACAAATACGAGCCACTTGAACAATCAACTTAAGTCCAGGACAAAATCCAGCAGGAACCTAACATAATAAACCATCTAATCGCCTGCCGACTGCATAAGCAGGGCCAGCACAGAGCAATCAACATCATCGCCAATGGACAATCCTCCCGCAACCCTTTTTTCCCCGCACACAAATATGGCAATGCACTCACTCAGTCTCAACCATTATCTCTGCTTAAGCTGTTTGCCCGAGAACAACATGAGCCCAAAAATTTTGCCAACATATTCGGTAAGTGCAATTGCACTGAGGAGCTGCGAACTGGTACCCGTACTGGGACTGGGACTGACCTGACCTGACCCAAGGCAAAAGTGAAACAAAGTGCTTTCACTTATTTGCTAACGAAATTTCAGCTAGGGCGTTGTCCAAAGTGCCTGGGAATGGGCCTGGGCATGGGGAATCCTCAGAATTCACAACTATTTTAACTTAAATCATGCAGCAGTCAACAATAACAAGACTGAAACTGGAGACGGGGTCTGAAGGATGCAGCCATGAGACCATCATAAGGCACCTCCATCAACAGCAACAACAAAAGTTTTCCTCGTTTTTTTCTTTTTCATCGTATGAAAAGCGGAATGCTCTAAGGGGAGAAGTTTTATTTTTATATTCTTTTTTCCTGTGCGACAGCTATACGAATTTTTATAGATAATGATGATGAGTTTTACACAAAGTGGTGATGGTTAACGCCTGGGCAAGGTAGGGTACAATTGCTAAAAATATTATTTGACATTTTTATAACAACAAATCATATCAAATTGCAAGTCACTTGCTCAAGTAGCTGGTAGGTAATGTCTCTGAGACATTTTTGAACCGATTCTAATTAATTTGGAAATTTAAGATTTAATTTTATCAACGTACAAACCAAATACCAAGCTGAAGTCAAATGATTTTTGAGTTTTAGCTTTGAGCCACTATTGAAACGGCTTAGACCACTTTCAAACCGGCCTTTAATTGGAAAATGGATACGCATTTTCATGTTCAAAGCCTAAATCGAGGTTTTGAATCATTTTTGAACAGTTTTTGAACAACTTTTGTACTTATCAGTTGGCACAGAAAATCCCATATTCATCGGCAGTTTAGTTGAGAGAAAAACTATTTTATCGATTTAAACTTTTCGGTTTCGGTTTTGATTTTAGTAACTTTAAAATGAAATATCAAGTTGATTAATGAAATAACTTTCGAGTTTTGGCTTTGAATCACAACTGAACCAGTTCGAGCCACTTCCAACCCTGCTTTTATGTAGAAAAACATTTAATTTTATATGGGCTTTGTCATTTCTAGCCTAAATCTATCCACTTGTAAGCCTGTTCGAGCTAGTTCGAAGTCGGGTAAAGACCGGAATATATATAACTACTTCTTACTAAATTCTTATTATATTAAGTTCCTTTGAACGGCTTATTAGCCGGTTCAAACTGTTACGAACCCAGTTGTAAGCCGGGGATTATCTTACTCCACATTAACAACAGGGACACAAAATTTCAAGTTGATTGCTTAAGAAATTTTTAAGTATAGCTCCTGAAAAACTTTTGAATCAGTTTAAACTATTGTGAACCTGCAATGTAACATATTTTTGGAACATATTTGGAACCCTGGAAAATATTCGGCGGTGTCGAAGAAATCTCTTCCAACCAAATTCCCAGCCAAAACCCACCCAAAAAGGAAATCAAACTTTCCCTATGTATCTTTAGGCGCTGAACTTAAATCAATTGTTCATTTGGACATACGAGGTTAAACGAGGTTTGGTCATATTTTTTAGCGCAGTTGGGCTTTTATATAACCTGCATTGAATAACGTAACAAAAAAATAGGACTCCATTGAAAACAAAAAATGTTTTTCTAACAATGGCTACTTTTTGGATCTTATCTTTCTAAGGGAGCTATATTATATAGATGTCGGACTTAAACCTAATATTGTGGAATCATGGAAAAGCATAACAAACTAACAATTACGAAATTTGGAGCAGATTGTATTCAATACAATAATTTTTTCTTACTAGAACTTCTTTTTCGACCAAACATTCGTACCGCAGATATATGCTATGGTCATCCGATTTTGACAAAACTTTGTAGAATTGTGTGAATGCATACCAGATAAATAAAGGCCATTTTTATGGACATTTCCATTGAAACCCAAAAAGGGTTTTCCAACTAAGACTACTTTTCAGAATATACTTTTCTATGACAGCTATACTTTATAGAAGTCCGATTTCGACCAAACTTTGTGGAAACATGGGAAAGAATACAAAGTTTGAAGGCGTTTCCATTAAAATCAGAAAAGTTTTTCTCATTAAAACTAGTTTTCGTCCCATCGTTCCTATGGCAGCTATATGCTATAGTTATCCGATCCGGCCGGTTTTTAAACTGTTTTAAACTGACGGAGAAGATAGCAACAGACGGACAGACTGACGGACAGGGCTACATCAACTCAGCTTGTCGTGCTGATCGAGAATATATATACTTACTGTGGTCGGAGTTGCTTCCTTCAATGAGTTACAAACATCCGGACAATTTTATAATACCCTTTGCAAGGGTATACAAATCAAACCAAAAGTTGTAATTGTGTTCATAAGTTACAAAAACTTTTTTTTGGATAGACATTTCAGGCTTGAGATCGCTGATGAGTGAGGACTTGGTCCCTCATGAAACGCGTCCGATCAACCTGAAGCCTCCTTTGTTGTGGTGTGTGTCTCTGTTTAAAGTTAAGCCAATAGCATAACAAGACCTGGAACTATTAAAAACTGCAAGTTAAAACTTTTTATTATAAGATGAGAAAATTCCTAGTCTTGTAGGAAATTCTCTCGTTTTCCAAGTTCAAAAAGTTCTTGAAAGTTATCCGCAAATTGGAAAAATCTCTGTATAAACTAGTTAATAAAACATTGTGTCGCCCAACTTACAGTAATTGATATCGTCGCGCTTTTAAAAGTTAAGGTCTCAAAACTGCCAAAATTTACTAGGTTTATCACCAAAACCAAAATTTCTTAAAATTAGGAAATTACATCGAAAATATTTTGATACAATTAAGTTGATTTTTCAAAGGTATTCCACTCAACATTTGGAAGATCGTTTTAACAAAAATCACCTTAATCGGGGGAATCTAGAGATTTTAGCTTTGGTTGGTTTGCAAATCGCTCGAGAAATCCGTCGGTGTCCCAGAACTTCGAGTGATTTCGTTTTCTTCGGAAGTCTAATTCGAAAGTCTAGTTAAAAGGTTTATGTATAAGATTATGGCATTACTACTACAACAGTGCTAAATTGCGTGGGTTCGTGAAGTCGCTTTTGGTTGGTTTGTGTATTGGCTGGTTTGCCAAAATCTCCTAACAAAATACGAGAGGTTTGAAACCAACCAAAACAGATTTCTAGGACACCGAGAATTGGTTTTGGGTTGAAATTTGGTCGGAGTAGATTTCTAGGACACCGCAGAATATGACTCAAAAAAGACTAGTGAAATTTCTCTAGAATGAGCCGAAACTGATCAGAAGAACGGGCTAAAAGGAACAGGAAGAGTCGCGACTAGGGTACCATTTTTTCCCGACAAAGGAATCATTAACGATCAGAAAACGAGCACAATTATGACTGTTCTAATTAGATTGAGGACTCGAAACAGACTCGAATGTGATCAAAAGTTTCATAAAATGTTTGCTGGGATTTTACATGATTACACTAGGCAACATTGTTCAGAATATTGAAGGATTGATGGTGATTCTACATGATTTTTGTGAGCCCACCACGAATCTGTTTATGGAAATGGTTCATCACGTCTAGATTTTTGTTAATTTAAGGTTAAAGTTGAACAAAATGTCTATTTTGACCATTTTTAGGGACGTTTTGTGTGGATCATATAGTAAACTAGGCCACTGTGTGGATCATATACTATAGGCAAAAATCATTATTTTGTTGCCTTGTGTTTTTCTTAACTTACAGGCTTGTTCCGGTTTTCACTTTCACTAAATTTGCTCGAACTCGATTTGGCTACCTGTTCCGGTCTTCACAATTCGATGGATTTACTCGATTTGAATTCACATTGCTTGGAGCCGATGAATTCAAAACTAAATGCGATTTTGTACATAAAGGCGTCAAATCAATGGCTTGAAGTTAATTTTGTACCATTGCTTAGTGTATTCAGATACTTTTTGCAATTTTACATTCCCTTAAAAATTATTTTTAATAAAAAAATTAATAATTTTTATGAATAGCTTCAATTTTGCCACGTGCCAGCCAAATCGAATCCACATTTTTTGTTCAAGCTGTTCTCGTTTTCACTTGTTTATGAAATGCTGGGAAAATGTTCATAAAATGCCCTTAAAAATAGAAACGACCTTTTAAACACCTATATTCAACTACTATCAACTATTTTGAGTGATTATTTATTGGATTGTTTTGATTCACCAGTTGATTAAGGTGAAATTGTAATCAACGGAAACAATTTGGAAATGAAACACTCGAATTGCAAATCGTTCGAATACCAGAACAGCTAAAACCAAATCGTTCGATTTTGTTTTCACTTGAAATCGAAGAAATATGTGAAAACCGGAACAGGCCTGTTAAAGAATTTTTAGAGGAAAATGTTATGAAAAATAGAGGGAAGTTAACTTCAGCTCGGCCGAAGTTTTGTGTACCCTTGCAGCTTTCATTGAAAAGAAAATTGTTTTTCTAACTAAAAATACATTTTGGACCTTACTTTTCTATGCGATCTATACTATATAGATGTCTGATTTTGACCAAACTTGGTGAAATCATGGAAAAGCATAATACACTGTTAATTACGAAATTTTGAGGCGATCCTATTTAAAACAAAAAAGTTTTTCTCACTAGAACTTCTTTTTCGACCGATCATTCATACTGCAGCTATATGCTATAGTCATTCGGTTTTGATAAAACATTGTAGAGATGTGTTAAAGTATATAAAATAAGAATATGCCAATGATAGAAACGTTTTCATTAAAAACAAAAAAGTTTTTCTCACTAGAACTATTTTTTCGACCGATCGTTTCTATGGCATCTATATGCTATAGTCATCAGATTTCGACCAAACTTAGTGAAATCATGGGAAAGAATAGTAAACTAAGAAATACGTACTTTGGAGGCGTTCCCATTAAAAACAAAAAAGTTTTTCTCACTAAGACTAGTTTTTCGACCGATCGTTCCTATGGCAGCTATATGCTCTTGTCATCCGATCTGGCCGGTTCCGTCAAATGTGCAGCTTATTTGTACCTCGTGCAAAGTTTGGTGAGGATAGCTTTAAAACTGACAGAGGAGATATCATAGAAACAGACGGACAGACAAACGGACGGACAGAAAGGCTAATGAACTCAGCTCGTCATGCTGATCAAGAATATTTTTACTTTATGTGGTCGGAGATGCTTCCTTCAATGTGTTACAAACATCCACACAGTTTTATAATACCCTCTGCAAGGGTATAAATAGTAAATTTTTAAAGTTTTCGGTAAATAGCATTAATGCAAACAGAATGCATTGTACTCATTCTTTCATGTTCATTATTCTAAAACATTATGTAATCGCTTAAGTCTGATTCATTTTTTTAGACTTAAACAAGAAGTTCCTCTTCACTTTCATTAATTTCCTCGTCTTGGTTGCTAATGGGAAATTCTTCTACATATGGCTTCGCTGCAATATAGTAGTTGAATGGCTTCAGGTGGAAGTGTGAAACGTTTTCTTTTTATACATTTTGTTGAAAATATTTTATCTGAAGTATTGACAGCCCTTTTAAATACGTGAAATGAGTTATTGGTGAGGTTATTTTTTCTGGCTTGATGCAATCTATCGGTGTTCTATTCTTAGGACAAACACACATCAGGCTTCTTTGTGTTAAGCCATTTTTTTTTCCTACACCGAGCTTACCCAAAAGAAAGACATGTAAAACGCAAAAAATAGCAAAATAGCACAGCAAAATTGCTATTTGAAATAAATAGACAAAAAAACATTGCTCTTTTACATCTATTTTGTAAACTTGAATGGGGTAAAATGGGGTCAAAATGTGTTACGGACACAGAAAGTCAAAGCTTGTAATTAAATCTAGCGACATAAATAAGAAGCAGTTTTAATGAAACATTTATGTACATTAGGGCGCTTTTATTTGTGTGTGGAATAATTAAGGTTATTCGCTAGTTTATGGTGTATATTTACCGAGAAAAGAGAAAAAAGTTCAAAAAGTTGTGTTTTAATTGTCCCGACGGGGCTCCAAAAATTTTGATATTACTCATAGGCAGCGTTGTCTTTCAACTTTATTTATTTTTATAGTTGGCGTTGATTTCTTACAAAATATTTTCGTACCTTCAAAAGATTACTCAGATGTAAACTAAAGTTTGCAAAGCATAAAAGACGATACCAAAAAAAAAAATGATTTATACTAAAAATGTTAGAGGAATAAACTTACTCTTATGACTTTGATTTGAGACATGTTTCACAACACTCAAAGGTACCTTCGAGAATCAAGCACTCAATTCAAGAAGTGGATTAAAAGAAGACCAAAAACTAAGACAAAAATTATTTGGAAAACTTTGTGGAGGACTAACATGTGAAGCTGGTCAAAGCAACTCATGTATTGTGTTGAAGAGACCTTTCGGTTTCCATTTTTTTCAAGCCCAATTGTAGTCCCGCGTTTTGTTAAATCTTAAACAGTGGCTGTCAGGATTTGAATATTGTGAGCGAACATTTTGATTGGCTTTGGTATGACTTAAACAATAAAAACAAAAAATCGTAAAAAAAAAAAAATAAAACTTTATATTCTTTGCCTGGGAATTGAGCCCGGGGCTCGTTCTTAACACGAAAGTCGGCATCTCAACACTGTCGAATGTCGACCCCATGACAATATTGGGATCAAAAACATTAATTATCAAAATCGAAATACCTTGCAAGACTTTCAAAAATTGACAATTCGACACATGTAGCTCAGATCTCATTATTGGAAATTCGATGTAGAATACGTTATTTGTAGAAAAAACTTTATGGCCTCGTCACGCTCATTAATACCGATTCTTGTTTTTTTTCTGTTTGAAATTTTATTATCTATAATGCAAAAGGAACTTTTCTAGGTGGCGCCGTCACTAAATTTCAATTTTGCGTCAAAAATAAAGAACCCTAATGTACATACGTGTCTTTTCAATTTAACTCGAGTAACACGCACTTCTTAAAGTTTATTGACTTTGACTTTGACGCATGGCTGTGTGACGGTGATCTATTATTAGAACAATTAAACATCACGCGTCTTTGTTTTGAAGCACTTTCTACTAAAAACAACAACAAGAAATTTAAAACAAACCGCTTAAAATTTCGTTATATCTCCCACAGTTTTATAGATATAAGGTTCGAACCGTCTAGACATATTTAGTATTCGGGATTCTTTATCGATCTGCCAAAGGAATTTTAAAGATCGGATGAACGATATTCGAGTTTTAGGGAAAACAAACGGTGATGGGCTGCATTTCACAGGTATAGAGTATGTTATAGTCGGGCTTGACCGACTTTCTTTCTTGTTCCAAAAAAGATTCATTTTGACGGGCCATTAATATCTTTTCAATCTTCTTTAATGTCCTTTTAATCATCTAAATCGTCCAAAGGATATGAAAAATAATCATCCTTTGGACGACTTTCAGCTGTGTTGGATGATTAATAGGATATTAAAGTCATATCCAGTTCAAATGGACACGAAAATCATCAAATGGTTATTTTTTAATATCCAGTTTTTTCTCTGTGCACGAATTAATTGCTTGCAAGATGACGGTTTACGTTGACTTTCAAGTTTCTGGATTTTCGAAGTCAAACACAATATCATGAGCAGCTGCCATAGTTTTCAAGATGTTGAATAATTGAAATTTCCCTTCGAACAGATGATTAGTCACTATATTTGGTAGGTGGTTCCCAGTCATTTGCAACGTTTTGCTGACGTGCTCAAAGTGCGACTGTAAGGTTTATGTATAGATAGTTGATAGATTAGTTTTCTAGATGCAGTGTGTATGTTGGTGTATTCCTCGGTAGAAAAAACATTTCAAATCGCAGAGGCTTCTCAACATCTTCGATTTCGGATACCCCCAAACTTATTTAAACGTTTTGCATTTAAATTTAACGGGCAGTTCTAAGCTTGTTAAATTGGAAAATAAAGAATCAATGCTTAAGAATAGACACCCAACAAGTTTGGCTTTCTGTATGGTGAGTCTGATTTTGCTTTCATTGCTCTTTGCAGTTCCCAACTTCTTAAGGCTCTGGTTGCATGGAAAGACTTCAACAACCATAAGTCAATATTGGATTATACAACCATGAAATATTACTGCATAGGCATCCTTTTTATTTTTGGCGTTTCAGTGAATAAGTTGTTTACAGTTGTAATCTTGAGCCAGCTAAACACATTACCAAGTCCAGCAATTTATATTTCACATGTTTGGCAATGTTTGTGTTTTGTGTGAGACTTACACCCAGGTAGTTGGATCCTTTTACGGTCTCGGGGGGTTCCCCATTAAGGCTCCACTTCTCATTTCTTGCCTGACACCATAACTTTCGTTTTTGCTGTGTTGTCTCCAAATGCCAAGTCTTGCACTACTTAGATAATTCGACTATCATATCTTGAGGATGTTGGGGGGCTCTGCTATTATCATCATATTGTCAGCGTATTTTAGAACTATGATATGCGCTTCTGCAATATACACGCCTCCCGGAAGTATTTTCGAAATATCATCTTTATACAAAGCAAAAAGGCTAATCCTTGCTAGACTATTAGTGTTAATGCATTTCACCTTGTTTTTAAATTTGGTATATTTACTTGCCACAGCTGGTTGTAGCCAGCAGCAGAATTATGATTGAACTGTAAACTGCATTGAATTTTGTTACTCATAAGCTCTTTTATTTGCTCTCTTTTCGCTCTTAGTTACTCTCGCTGATCTATTCATTTATCTATACCAGCGATGTTCCTCCATAGCCCCCAGGGGCCAAGCGCTATCGGCTATTTACACGCACAGGAGCCGAGCACTTGCCGAAGTCGGGCATATGAGCGTAAGCAGAGCTCTCTTTGCCTTCATTCGCTGCCCAGCCGTCGTTGAGGGCAGTTCAAAGCTAGGCTGTGTCGCTTAAATATCGCACACCAATACACTTTTTGGCCTTGCTCTTCTTGAACATCGCTGATCTATACATTTATCTGCGCACACACAAACGCATGTGTGCAGGCGAGTTAGGGAGCTGTAAGCAAAAGTTTTTTGGCAATTAAAGTCACTGTGAAATTTGTATTTGAAGCGGAAAACGTACGTTTTATTTGGCTGCTGTGTCCAGTAGAAAATTTGTCAACCGAGTTGCTTTGTGCCCTTACCAAGAGCACGTTAGAGGTTTAGGATGTCGTATCCCACATCAACTAGGTTACATTCGAACCATTCCGATAACTTGGTGCCATCCCAAACCGCCGTTTCTTTGCCGCTTTAGAGGCTCTGTATCAGATTAAACTTCTTTGTCGACACACCTAACCAGCTTAGTTGTTTTAAGATTTTAACTGAACTAAAAAAATGTTTTTATTAAATGTTTAAAGGGAATGGCAGTGCCAATCAAAACGAATAGTAAAGCTTTAAAGTCAGCCTCTCTCTCAATTCCGAATGTTCCATTTTCGGTCGTTTCGCTTGA
This sequence comes from Lordiphosa collinella, assembly GCA_018904265.1. NCBI lineage: Eukaryota > Metazoa > Arthropoda > Insecta > Diptera > Drosophilidae > Lordiphosa > Lordiphosa collinella. Next base: position 63,867 of record JAEIFV010001164.1, read on the forward strand.
TTCTTTAGTACCGATTTCTTTTGGCCCGCGGTTTGCCAAAAGTAAAACGTAAGCAATTTCATTCGGAATTGAGAACAGCAAAACTAAACCGAGGCGGAATTGCCTAAATATCTTGAATAATCTTTAAGCTTGTAAATTGTTTGAGTTATTTAAGGTTGTGAACTTGAAATAATTTACAAGTTGTGGCTCTGAACCACTATTGATCGGTTCAATAAAGAATTTGGTTCACCCGGTAATACAGTTGCCTTAATACACGAATATTCAGCCTAAAAAGTTCAAATGCTGTACAGTCTGATACGAGTTAAGCTTAGCCAATTTGGTTTTGTATGAAACGAATTAAGCATAACCCTTTCGAAAGTTGCCTATTTTCGAAAGAAATTTAGCTTGGCGGCTTCAAAAGTTGATCAAAATAAAGCATGAAAGACTTGAAATATATCATTTTGGAGCTGGCTTGCAAGCTTAATTGGTTTCATATGGCTGAGTGCTGAAAAACTAAGCTTAACCGACAATTTCTAGCAAGTTTAATAGCTTAACCTATTCAAAATAGTTAAGTTTCAAAAACAAAAGCTTAACTGATTCAAAATGGTTCAGTTTGAACTTTATAGTTAGTATTGGCAAATCAAGTATAATCGATTTAAAATGGTTCAGTCTCAAACAGATACAGCATAACCGTTTCAAAATGTTTTAATTTCGAAAACAGAAAACAGAAAACATTTCACTTTTGAACTTGTTATCATAGTAGCTTGTGCCGATTCGAATGGCTTCAGTTTTACAAAAAATCCTGCTTAAAAGATTCAAAATGGTTTAGTTTTGAACAAATAAAGCTTAGCCGACTCGAAATGGTTTAGCTTTCTGCTAATTTCTAAGCTTTCATTTCATTATTATAACGTAAATAAGGCTTGGGGTTTTATTTGAAAGAAAATCTTACTTCATTTAATACATCTACACAGTAAATTTTGAGAGTTTATAAATCTTCGTCCCAAATTTGAAGCAGCTTAAAAAAAAAATAGCTCTGACTCGTTTGAAACTGGTTCGGAGTAGGAATATTTGTATACCTTCATATATTCTAGAGTAGTTTCAATAGTTTCATGTGTAAATTCATTGATCTATGAATACATTAAATCATACTCACAACTCACATGATAAATTTCAAAATATTCACCCTTCGTATCCATAAGTGTTTATGCTTATATTTCTCTTTATTTTCAAATAAATTTTCATATATAAAAAGTAAACTCATCTAACTGTCACTTAAATAAAACTTTTATCAATTTCACAAATGTGAAAAATTTCTCATAAAAATGTTGCGTCTCACATGTAAAGAAAGAAGCCAAATTTCAACAGAAAGTTGAGCTAGCCTAGACACAAATAGAGCAAACACACACACACACACACACACAAAATAAAAACACAAAACACTTTTGGCACTTGGCAGACAACGACGATGAGAATGAGAATGGGGATGAGGTTGAGGTTGAGTATGTGGATGATGATGCGGATGAGTATAACTGGATACCAGGGACTCTGACTGCGACTGCGAAAAGACATTTGAGTGTCACTTGTGCAGCAGTTTTGAATATTTTGTGAATGGTAAATTACGATCATGAGACGAAGATGATGAGCACCGAGCTGGAATGGGAGGGGGCCTTTGTTTGTCTGCTGCTTCAATTCGAACGAGACGACGTAAATATATATTCATTTGAAGGAAACGTCATTGTCATTTCTCTGTACCCCGAAGGCTCTGCATTTGTTTTTGGTTCGTCTAGTGGGCGCAGTCAGCTGTGTATAGTATATTGAGGCGTTTTCTAGTTTGATTCTTGCATTTTAAAGGTGTGACTGCTGAAACTGCATTTAAGGTTACCAATTGATGTATTTGCCTTGAAAATATATCGAAAATCGAGTTGAGTTACATTTGCTGGGTCATTGAATGTTTTTAACCTCGACAATTTTAAGTGTAACCAGTTGCACCTTATCTACAAGTTTGATGTATCTTTGCTTTATCTTACTGAAAACATTTTTCCTTATCATTTTTTTTTCGAATCAAAAGTGATACCACTAAAACAAGGCTTTAAAGACTATATTGACGTTGAAAAAGTTGCCTTTGATCGGGTCTGGTCACACTTAAAGCAGCCGAATATAAGCTTGATCCGCATCACCAGCCTGCTCAATCTAACCCTGTCCGATTCTGTGTAGAAGAGGAGTTGGGCTAAGCGTTCTTTTTTGTAAAATGACAACTGTATCCAAAAAAAGGCTAAAGATTGTTATTCAATGGGAGGTCATCAGAGCTTAAGAGACTCAAAGATTTTACAAAGCTTGCTGAATAGTAGTGTTGGGTAAAGGTTGTTCATTTCACTGAACATATTAACTTGTTCTTTTTTTTCAAAGTGAGTCAACTCAGCTATTCAATTGTGCAGCTGTTCAGTGTTGGATTGAATTGTTGTTAGGCCGGTTCTTTGGATATGTGCTGTTCCAATTGTTGTTCACCTGTGCATTGTGATGATTAGCGATCATTCAAGCTAATTTTAATCCTTCGTTGCTGGTCACACTGCGGAATGTTGCCTATTTGCAGGCCATCTCTAAAATGGTTGCCACGCCAGCATGTTGCCAAAAAGCAATACCTCTTTAGATATGCGGCGTTTGGTGCTTATTTCATAAAAATCAGTCTAGAAAAACTTAAGAGAATATATATGAGAACATATTTGAAAATCAAAGTTGCAAGAAAAACATTTTTAAAGTTGAATAATTTGTGAATGCGGTCATTTAGGTATCAGCATTGCTTCACAACAATGTCTATAAGCCATGCTCCCATTTTCACATTCGCAAAAGTTTTGGGAGCTTGGCTGTATTTCTCCGGAAAATCCTTTTAGGATAATATTTTTGAATATCTAAGCTAAACAAATATGCAAAAAAACAAAAATCGGAAAAAACATTTCTACCCTTCACGGAAAAAAAAATATTCAAACTCAAGTAGCCCCTGAAAATACTGGAACACACAAACGATACCTCCCTCAAACAGTATTGTTTTACTTTTCAAACAGTATCGTTTTACTTCAAACTAAAATCGAAAATCACAACGTTGAAAACATAAACTTGCAACATGCCAAACCTTGTTGATGTGGCTTCGCCTAATGAAGAACCCCCCAGCAGCAATGAGGAGGATGAGGAGGCTGATGGGCCAGCCCCATATCCATGTGTCATTTGCTTGCGCACGGCGCGTCCGCCTGTCGTGAGCTTTTGTGGACATCTTTTTGCACAGGATGTATTTACGGCTGGATCCGCGCCCAGGGATCGTCGATCGCCAAATGTCCACTCTGCCAGTCGCTCGTTGGGACGAACACCCTCATTGAGGTGGATGTTGATGGGGACGGTTCGCAACGAAAATGCATATCGCTGGCTCAACAGCGCAGTGACTATCTCGCCTCTCGTTCCGTTGGAGTGAACACTGTGTGGCAGCTCGCAATAGTTTTGGGGATCATGATTTTCGTATTTGCCATCTTTCAAAAGAGTTCTTCAATTTAAATTATGTTAATATTGTTTTTGGCAACAAATAAAACACTAACAAAAGTTCGGTTAGTTGAATAGAAAAAAAATCAAATAATATGTTTGTGCATTTATTCTTAATCTGCGACATTTATTCTTTTAGATCCACTTGTCAAAACCGTCTTCAAAATCTTGCCTTTCAAGCTTTTCAAGTTCAGTATTTACCGCATCAATTATCTCCGCGTTGGTGTTAAATTTTTTTAAATTTTTTGAAAATCACAAGGTGCTTGATCCGGAGAATGTGGTGCTGGACGTATTTCTTCGATGCGAAAGAGCGCAATGAAGTTACTTGTTGTTTCGGCGGTGTGAGCTCCGCAATTCCTCATCCTTTCGGTTTTCCAACAAATATTTGAAAACTTTTGGCAAGCATTCCTCGGTATAAAATCGATTTTGAGTTCAGAATTTAAAAATGAATAGCTTGGATATTTGAGGATATCGTCCTAAAATGATTTTTTAAAATTCGAAATACTTTTGAAGATATAGCCCTTTTAATGACCCAAAGTGACCCGATTTCCCTAGCAACTGCAAACTTTAAACGCGTTTATCTCGAATCCACGTTTTTCGAGCTGGCGGCACCGCCAGCAGCAGTAACTTTTTTTCTGACGTCCAACTTGGAAGGCCGACAACTTTTTGAACAGCCCTCGTACAAAGGAAAACAATTTTTTTATTTAATTCAATATGTTCTTAATACAATAAAATAAAAACAGAATTTAAATAACTATTTCCGTTTTCAAATAAGATTGTTTTTAAAAAATGTCCAAAAACAGCCTATCAAGCAGCAATTCCTCCTTAAACGAGGGCCAAGTGTATTGAAGTTGAAAACATATTGAAAAAATAAAATATTTTGACATCCTTTGTGAAATGATGTATGCGGTGTTCTTTTGTTTTTGTTTGTTAAGACATTTCGTTAGATTTTGAAAAAATGCCTATACACCGACAGAGAGACACACTGCACAGTACACACTGGGCCCAATTGCCGACTTTTTGGCATAAAGTCTAATATTGATGCTGCAGAGCTGCAACTTGGTATATATGATAGTTACAGAATGCATAATACCTGGAAAAAAATTTGGATGATTCTGGACACGCCTACTCTTACCGCCCATATAAGAATGCATTGCGTTTACGTACCGTAATGTTGATTATTTGATTATCCGGTTACACATAAGTTAAAATAAAAGGTAACATTTTTTTAATATAAGTGAACATATTTATAAAGGCTTGAAGCTTCAGGTTTTTCAAAACCACATTGCGAATTGAAACTAAATATAAAAAATAATTCTTAACAAAAAAAAAAAAATTATTATCTTCTACTTCTAATTCAAAAGAGTAAGAACTGTCAGCATCACATTCAGGATCAGACTCGGAATCACTGTGTAGTGAATCATTCCTTATAACAGGTGCGACTTGAGGTATTTCCAAAAGTGAAATGACTTCACTTGGCAACAATGATTTTTTTAATTGAGCTGTCCTTTTTTTTAATGCAATACTCGAAAGAAGTGGATCTGAGTAACAAAATAACATACATTTATACACACATATTAAACATTATCACAAAATGCTTATATTTATACATTCTAGATACCCTGGCCTTCAATATCCATAATTTGCAATAATTTATTGTGCAAAGTTATACGACGTGCAAGTCCGCAAAGTTAACAAAAATTTGACGGCAATTTTTTCGCAACAATCACTTAACTCAACAGCTGACTTCGATAGTCGATAACAATTTCAGTGCTGCCAAACAATCGAAAATATTATTTGATTCTTTGTATATAGACTATGTAGTTTGAAGGTGTATTATCAAAAATGAGTTTTGTTTCCATGAAATTTTCGACTTTATGCCAAAAAATCGGCCATTGGGCCCATTGTGCAGTGGTCGGCCCAAAAATAAAAAAATTTATGTTTATATTATGCCTCCAAAATGTACCTCATTTAGTTATCAATAGTACAAAGTTTCAAAAGCAGTAATTTGTTTTATTTAGCTTCACACGTTTGTTAAGAGATAGCGTGGACTAAATTAATAAAAAAACATTATAAAACTATTATTTAATTGCTGAATTCAAAATGAACATTAAAGTTGAGGATATTGGGATTGTCTTTATATAATTTTTATTTAATTTGGATGCTCTCCCTGTTTTTAATAATAAATGTGCTTGCATCGTAATTTTCTGTGTTCAACAGGTCAAAACATTAATATTCAGTTAAGTGAAAAGTTGTGTTGCCCCCAGGTCCCTCCAATGAAACTGGTTTTAAAACACTAAGCAATATTTAAAGACTCTTAGCTGTAAAAATCAGCTGCTCGTTTTTGCACGTTTGGTTGTAATCGGTCAAAGATTGTCTCCGTCGCGTTTTTGTTATTTGCAACGCTAAGTTTTTCAGTTTTTCTCTTGTTGCTCTCTTTCGTCGTGCTTGTCTCGTTGTCTGCCGGGTATTGCAATTTGTTAGTTTTGCTTTTTCATGTTTTACTTAATTTTCCAATATTTAAATATTATTCTTTTTAACAAAATCTTACTAGAGGAACATCTTATCAGTGTGAGCTTTCTCAGCAATATATTTATGATATTTGGTGCTCTGGCAAATGCTCAAATGCTGAAATTTCGGGATGCTTTCGATCATAAAAAATCTCATATCTAAAGTTACGCCTATACATTTAATCATCTTGATGCAGAAATCTACAATAATTTAATATTAAAAAGTTTCTCAATTTTTGGAAAAATGTTTACGCAGAAAACGTTACAGAAAAATACTCATACTAGTATGCCGAAAACGACAATATTTCATAAAGTTTGAAGGCATCAGAATCAACTCAAAACCGGGGACGGTCTTGAATGAATTATGCTGAGTGTTCTCAAAGAACAAAGCGACGTTGAATTTTTGAACTTACGAAACTTAGGCCCGATTTCTCAATGTGCGTTTAGTCAACTTGACAGGCAGTTTAACCGAATTTGCGTGTCTCATGCTGTGTGTGGCGCAACCGGAGGAACAGACTTAACCGCTGCTCGAGCACTGGTTAAAGTTAACCGCGAGTTCAATGCCGATGGAATTATCGATATATTTTATTGTTATACAAACAGCTGGCTCCAACATTTGAATTGTTTATTTAATTATTTGCTGCCACTAAATGTTAAATAAACGAATTTTTCAACTCCACACAATGAAAATGGAATTTGAAGAGGCAGAGTAACGTATAAATAATGCAAGAGAGTACAGGAAGAAGCCTAATTACTTAACTGATCTGTACACATTTGTTCAATGATTCAGGTTGACAAAATCTACATGTAAAATAATTTATGCTAGGAATAAAGATTAAGTGAAAGCCTTGACTTCATTTGCGATTCAATTTGTTGTGACGGATTGTTAGCAGGACTTGGCGGCGCTGCGTTCTTATGCATGTGGCAACTTCCTTATCACTGCGGTTGACTTCTGTGTAGTCAGCGTTCCTTTAATAAGCCGTGCAGGTAAACAAGTGTCCCCAGCTATAGCTTTTGATTCATCGCAATCAATTTTAATAAATATTACCAGCAGCATTTAATAGCTTTAAAAAAGTCATAACAAAAATACCTAATTTGTTGACCATGACTGGTCACCCTAACGCAGCGATAGGAATTTATCGATATCGGACGAAACTGCTGTTGAGAAAACCAAATCACTTGACCGCTTGTCAACTGGAGGAACAAATTTGACCGGCGGTTGGCCAACCGGAACTTTTGAGAAATCGGGCTTTAATAAGTCAGCAGGTAATGATTTGCGATCCGAAAGCCTACTACAGAACTCCTCACTATTACCAGAAAAGACTTTTTCGGTCATAGATCTCATAATTGATGCAATTTTTTCAATTTTATAACGTAGGCGCATAGGAGGGGGACGGTGTCAATTTTTAAATATAGTATAATTACTTATTAAAAAGCTACATACAAAATTTCCGCCGCCGGACCATAATGAAGTCTTGTTAGCCATAAAAGGCAAAAAATAACAAATCTGCTGGCGCTGATGAGCTGCCTGCTGAATTGTTCAAGGCTGGCGGTGAGGAGCTGGTAAGGTGCATGCACCAACTCCTATGCAGAGTATGGTCCGAAGAAAGCATGCCCGAAGATTGGAACCTAAGTGTACTCTGTCCAATATTTAAAAAAGGAGACCCTGAGGTTTGCGCCAATTACCGCGGGATCAGTCTCCTTCCCATCGCATATAAGGTTCTATCATGCATCCTATGTGAACGTCTAAAGCCGAGAATAAGTGAACTGATTGAACCTTATCAGTGTGGCTTTAGACCTGGCAAATCCACCACGGACCAGATATTTACATTGCGACAAATCCTGGAGAAGACCCGAGAGAGAAATATCGACACCCACTACCTTTTTGTTGACAACAAATCCGGCTTTGACACGCCGATCAGGTCAAAGTTCTTTGAAGCCCTGTCTACCTTTGGTATTTCAGCAAATTACGTTCGACTTTGCATGATGACATTGAGAAGCACACAAAGCTCCGTCAAAATAGGTAAAGACCGCTCCGTGCCTTTCGATACCAAAAGAGGTTTTAGGCAGGGTGATACCTTATCGTGCGACTTCTTTAATCTGCTGATGGAGTACATACTGCGCCAGTGCCCTAATGCTAACAGAACGGGCACCATCTTTTCCAGAGATAACATGCTACTTGCATATGCCGATGATATTGACATCATCGGCAAAAGCGAATCTGTGGTAAAACAGTCGTTCTCAGAGATAGAGAAGCAGTCAAAAATTATGGGCTTAGCGGTAAATGAGGATAAGACGAAGTACCTACAATCAACGCGCAGTGAGTCTACGCTTGGACAATCTGTTGCAATGGGAGACTACAGCTTCAAGGTTGTTAAGGAATTTGTCTACCTCGGAACGACGATAACCAGCGACAACAACACCAGTCTGGAAATCCGAAGAAGAATTACTCTTGCAAACCGATGTTATTACGGGCTCAATAAGGAGTTCAAGAGCAGAGACCTCTCTCGGAAAACGAAAATTGCGCTATACAAGTCGCTTATCATCCCAGTCCTGCTATACGGCGCAGAAGCATGGACAATGACAAAAGAGGATGAGGCGGCAATTGGCGTGTTCGAGAGAAAAGTTCTTCGGAGGATTTATGGACCTCTAAACGTTGGCGGCGAATTTCGCATCCGAATGAATCGCGAACTGTATGAGCTCTATGGGGACACTGACCTAGTCAAGCGCATAAAACAACAGCGGCTGCGCTGGATAGGACATGTTACCCGTATGGATGATAACGCTCCAGCAAAGCGTGTGTACAATCGGCATGCGATAGAGTTGGGAGGCATTCCCCCGGCGGGTCGACCAAAGCGGAGATGGCGCGACCAGGTGCAGGGAGACATTGCGAAGCTGGGAGTGTCCTTCTGGTGGAATGTCGCTCGGGACAGAGGCGAGTGGCGGGCATTAGTGGCAGCGGCCAAAGAAGAAGAAGAAGAAGAAGACATACAAAATTTCAAGTCGATATCTCTACTAGAAGTATTTTTGGCCACCTTCTCCATACTTGACCGACCACTGTGCACTGGAGTCACTGATACAGAGATCAAGTCTGTCCCAAAATCGGTTTTAAATCCCAATAACTTTTTAAAAGTCGTTTTGATATTCATTTATCTAGTGTATAAAAACGTCGCCTAGTTTTTTTTATTCGTCTTTTTGGGGTGTTGTGTTGCCTGTTCATTGACCAAGTTAACCTAGTTAACCGTTTCATATACAAATGGAAATGTTTTACCACTCCATCAAAACTTCTTCATAGAGCTTACACTGAGAGGGCACTAAAAAATTAATGAAAAAATTGCACACAACCACACACCCAAACACACACACACACACACACTTATACGAGCACATATAAAATTAAAAAATTTATTGCTTTTACTGATAGGCATCCACAGGCCATTGCCTGCACGGCTCCTCCTGCAGCTCCTGCTGCGTCAGGCAAATTAAAAAACAAAAAAAAAAAACAGAAAAAAAACTTTTTAAAAATATTACGCTTGGCATTTATTTTGAACAATTCATGCATTTTATATGGAGCAGGCGTGGTGCGTGTTGTAATTTTCATGTAGACACACAGCAACCACAACAACAATGACACCATCTACCAGCACAACTTTCACCTTGTCGCGTTTTTCAATTTCCATTTCCATTTTGTGTATATTTTATTGTATTGCAAACATTTCACAGTCTGTTGCCTATTTTGAGAAGCGAGGAGACAGCTCGTTGGTGGGGCGGCGGGGGCAGGCGCGATTTTGAGGCTCATTAAATTTGCCAAAAGATTTGTGTACAAAATAAAAAAAAAAGTTTTCAACTTTTTGACTTTTCAAATTGATGGCCTTGCCATATGTGCGGAAGAGCGAGAGAGAATGAGGGGGACAACCGAAGACAGAGTCAAATTGCCTAGGCTTTGTCACCAGTCAACAATTCTTGCAGACGACGTACTAGTGGGCCCAATTAGTCCTAAGGTGACAAAGGAGCTGTCCGCACAGGGGGTGTGTGCTGGTCAGTAACGCCCTCTTTTTCACCCCCCAACCAGGTCAAGAGGGAGCAAGCGAAAATCCTCTTCTGTTGAGCTTTAACTGGCGTGGAAGTTTTAGTTGACTTAAGTTTAAAAAGGATATCATTCATTAATCACTAAAAATACTTCAATTAAGTCCATAAAACTCTTAATTCAATCTTCTTTGATCCCTTTTTCCCCTTAATTCCATCCTGTTGTGCTCTTAGATGAGTTCTGCTTTATAATCAAATGCATCTGGAGTTGCTCTTGAATTTGGTAATTGCGCTACCAGCCTTATGACATAGAGACTGTCGAGCTCCACATGTCGCCGATCAAACCGCTTGTACATTCAAGCCTATTCAATGTTCTCAATTCACAAAATAGAATTATCGGAATGTCTTCACTTTGAGCTCATTTTTGGGTTCACATTTCGCTGTGTGGCTGTGGGCAGGGTCAGTAGCCTGAAAGCAAATATGCAAAGCACCGAACAAGCGCACGGCATTGTTGTGGACGCAATGCGTGGTGTGTGCGGTGTTTTTTGGGAGGGAAAGTGTTCAGCGTATATTTCGGTGCGTTGTTTGAAAAGCAGCTTGCACCTAAAAAAAAAAAAAATGCTTAAGCTAAAATGGGATTAGAAACAGCAGAAGGGACTAGCCGGGTGGATGAAGAATGGCCTGGACAGGTGGGTAAAGTGCTTCGGGGCTTTTGTTGTTATTTGAGTGGCCGCACAGCTGGCACAGCTAGAGGCAACAGCAAAGGCAACAAGCAGACTTTTTATTTCGTTATGCTCTGCTAAAGGAAAAGGATACACGGGGCTATAGGAAAGGCATATATTTTGAGGCAAAGTCGATTTGTTTCAAGGAATCTAAAGAACAAGAAAAGGTATTTGACATTCCGATATTAGGAATCCATAACGTCTTTGTTCACCTAGGTCAAAGTATGTAATTCTTACATAGTGCAATCAAAAACGAGAAACAGTGACCAAACTGTGACCGAACAGTGACCAAATCAGTGCCCAAAACAGTGACCAAACATTGACCATAACCATGACCTAAACAGCGACTATAACAGTGACTAATATTGACCAAAACCACGACCTTAACAGTGACTAAACAGTGACTAAAACAGTGACCACAACAGAGACCAAAACATTGACTAAACAGTGACCAAAACAGTGCCCAAAACAGTGACCAAACATTGACCAAAACCATGACCTAAACAGTGACTAAACAGTGACTAAAACAGTGACCAAAACCATGACCTAAACAGTGACTAAACAGTGACTAAAACAGTGACCAATATTGACCAAAACCATCACCTTAACAGTGACTAAACAGTGATCACAGCAGAAACCAAAACATTGACTAAAACAGTGACCAAAACAGTGCCCAAAACAGTGACCAAACATTGACCAAAACCATGACCTAAACAGTGACTAAACAGTGACCAATATTGACCAAAACCATCACCTTAACAGTGACTAAACAGTGACTAAAACAGTGACCACAACAGAGACCAAAACATTGACTAAAACAGTGACCAAAACAGTGCCCAAAACAGTGACCAAACATTGACCAAAACTATGACCTAAACAGTGACTAAACAGTGACTATAACAGTGACCAAAACAGAGACCAAAACAGTGACTAAAACAGTGACCAAAACAGCGACTTTATTATACCCGAGTATTTGAAAGGGACGAGTTCCGGCCAAACAGTATCGGCCCGAGCACAATGAAAATGAGCAGGCGTCCCTAAAAGATCGTAGGATCGGGAGAAGTCCCGAACAAATTCCAACACCTTCAAGTGGTTCAGAAGAATGCGACAACTTTTCCACCAATACATTACTTAACATTGTAATATCTGAACTTAAAATAATCTTAGAACTATATTGGAACACTTATTTTAAAGCGACAAAATCGTTTGATACTATGATTTTATAGTAGTCCCAAATCAATGTTGAATTCTTTTCTAAACAATATGTCAATAAATGATGAGATGGTAAAATTCAGCAACAATTTCTTTGGCTAAAATTTGGATAAATTAAAAAAAAAATTTAAGATTGAGCTATATATCAACATTGATTCTCGATGGGCTTTTTTATTTTCCCCTGTCGAAATTCGACCATTGAACAAATTAACACTTAACATTAAACGATGTGCACTTTTAAGTGTAAAATAATTTATAAAAAAGTCTGAAATTTGCATAGTTTTTGGTCCCAAAATAGTTGTATCTGAATTGTTTTGAAACCCTGGAAAACATGATTAACATATATTCCAATTTTGAACAGTCAGCCAACATTTGGTTAACTAACTTGGCATAGCTTGGTCTATAACATCGTTTCTTTCTTTCCTTGATCTTTTGTTAAAGTTTTAGAAAATTGTTTTAAGACTTACAAAAATTTTTCAATGCATTTCTTTATTTTAGTAGCCGACAGCCTGGGAATTGTTGCTTGGGGATGGCTCCAAAGAAAGTGTGAAAAGACAAAATATATACATTTTTGGTGGGGTTTTTGTAGCGCAGTGATGGTGACCCTACCACAGGCAATAAATCCATAGCTTCGATGTATTTCCGATTCGATCTGAGGTACACAGCGCAGTCTCCAATTGTGATCGGTGTATTTATATTTGATAAGTGAATTTGCCATCGAATTGTATGTTTCCTTATAATGTACCTTTACTGTATAGTATCTCATCGAATTTCCCGAACAATACCGACTATTTTTGCATAATTTTTTTAGTCAATTTAATTTTATGCCATCTGCATGTCACCCTATCCTTAATTCGCTATAAAGCAATAAATAATAGCAATACAATTTTTTTTGCTCTTAATACTCATTCCAACATTACTATGCTAGAAAGGAAGACGAACATATCCATAGGATAAGCAAGATAACAAATTTTTTAACAATATTAATTATTGTTTACGCTCCGAAATACATTTTATTTGCAGCACTTGCCTCACACAAAAATATCTTGTCAATTTGATTTCAGTTATACCCAGTAACTGTTAATCTGCTTAAGGCCAAAACAAAATATGCGTAGAAGCTTTTTTTCCGTTGATCGTCTCTTCACAGGGAGAGCGTACTGAGAGCCACAATCTCTGCTTACAAACATCGAATTACAACTGAGCACAGCACTCAGCGAGTGTTGGCCTGTTGAAACTAAAACAATGCGTTGGTCTGCTCACCTATCTGTGTGAAGCGTGTGTGTGTATCGGTACAACTTTTATTTCGTTCTAAAACAACAAATAATTGCAATTAGTTTTTTTTTTTGCAATGGCAGGGTCTAAATACTCATACGAACATAGGGTATAAATTTTGGGTTAATTGAATTTGTCTTACTATGCAAAAAAGGGGTCCAACAATTCCACAGCTTAACTGTGGGTCGTGAATACCCTAACTATTTGGCTTGATTAAAGAATTCTTATCACTAAATCAAGGAAGAAAGTCATTCAATGCAAGTAAAAAAGTCGATAAAGCTGGACTGTAAGATACTCTGTACCAACGCACACTGGGCCAAATAACTGGCATAATGTCAAATATGGCAGATATCAAGCTGAGTCTTTTTTTCAGCCCGAACGTAATTTACGGTTTTGCACAAAGAATTTTTGTTAGTTTTAGAAATAATTTCAAAAATCGAAAAAAAACATATAAGTGGAAAAAAGGACTTTTTAAAACTGATTCCTCAGCTTGTGTTTGTCGGATAGGGGTTCCACAGAAATAACTAAATAGTATTCTGATGCATATATTAAAATCAAAATTTAAAGCTTTTAAGAATAAACAATTTATTGCCCGAAACATACCCTTAATTATGGTATCTTTCAAAAGTTGGAGACTTTTATATTTTAACTAAGCAAATAACAAGTAAGAAAGTCAGTCAAGCCCGACTATAGTACACTCTGTACCTGTGAAGTGTTGACTATCACCGTTGCGACCAGTGCTGCCCACGATTGTTTGTTTTCCTTATAACTCGACTATCGTTCATTCGATCTTTAACATCTTTTGGCGGATCACTAAATCATCCTGATTACTAAATATGTCCAGCAGGAACCTTTGAATAAAACTGTGGGAGATACAACGTTTTTTCCAATTGACGGGGCGGGAGGGGGGCGTTGCAAAAAATCGAATCTGCCTGCAAGTATAAGGAGTTTCAAAGCTCTATCTTTACCAGCAAGTCTCTTTCTTCATACGGGCAGACAGACGGACGGAGAGACGGGCGGGCAGACGGACATGGTTAGATCGACTCGGCGGTTGATGCTTACCAAAAAGATAGATACTTTATAGGGTCTGTGGCAGGGTGGCTCAGCGGTAGGAGGACGCGACGCGGCATGAGAGTGGGTTCGATCCCGCCCCCGAACATCTAATGAAAAGTTTTTCTTTCGAAAAAACTGACCGGCCCCACCTTTTGTTGGCGCCAGCATTGCAGTAATTGAAAAGCTTCTCAAGTTGCCGTTCGGATCGGGTTAAACGTAGGTCTCCGGGCTAACATGAAGCTTAAGAGATTGAGCTTGGCTGTTGATTGGGGCTGTGTCATCTGACAAGCTGATTTTACTTTTTACTTATAGGGTCGGAGATGCTTCCTTCTGTCTGTTACATACTTTTTGCACAAACTTAATATACTCTGTGTACCTTTGGTAAAGAGTATAATTAATCACATCATTCGTATGGAAGCTATATGCTATAGGCGTTCGATCTGTCTGATGTTAATATTTTTGGAGAGCTTGATCAATTCATTGATATTGCGTAGGAAATGACCAAGTGGCGAAGCTTTTAATTAGGGAAAATTGATATTTGTTTACAACTTAATTTAAAATCTTTTAAGCTAAACGAAAGAAATTTGGTTCAAATCAAAGTGGGGTGTTCAAAAAACCGTTCGGGTTGGAAAAGAATGGAAGCGTCTTTAAACTGGCCAGATATATTTATTATCTGCTTCAGCGCAATTTTGGCGACTTTGATGAAAACAGGTTGAGTATATCGAAAAACAATTATATAAAAAACTGGTGTGGCGACTCTGCCACAGCTAGAGACCAACGACATTTGATTACTCTGGCGGGTATGGTCACACTATCTCGAAGCCTTTTCATCTCTCATCTCCAGAAATATATAGTTAAGCTCATGACAACCAAAAAACAATTTATGTCAAACTAATAAAGTTAATAAAAAATTAAAAAAGTAGATTAAGCACAACCTTAATCCCTATACAACTTTGGAAATCACTCAGCTAGCATTATTCAAAGCGAAAATGAAATTTTTGTATAAAAACATTCTATGCGTGTTGCAAGGGTATACAAACTTTGTAGGAGCCGAAGTTAACTTTTCTCTATTTGCACCAATTGAAACTATGCAATGGAACACGTTTTGTTATAAGAAAACTGTTGCTCAATATGATTCTCGGGGCGATACTCAAAGGAAAATTGAAAGATGAAGAAAGTTTTCATTTGAGCTTATACGAGTTCAATATACGATTCGCCTTGCAATTACCATGACGATTTTTAAATCATTGGATCAATTTTTAAATGTTTGTGGTCTGAATTTAGTAAATGGTAGTTTTAATCATAGTATGTACGTATGTACGTGGCATGTTCACGAGCAGGCAATCCGCTTTATTTGTTCTTGCGGCAGAAACAAAACAAAAATGGCTTGATTCACAAGATGTGCTTCCCCAAAGAGAATCATCACAAGTGTACCCCACGCAGCAAAATACATAGCTACATCACAGCAAATGTCTTTCTAAAACTATTGAACTTAATTACTTCATTCATTAAATTACTTTAAAAATTAGCTGTAGTACTATTAAGGTATCACTTCATTCTTATAAACTTTTGCTCATATTAAACAATTTCGATCCTTTTTGAAATCATGAATGTAGGTATTTGAAAAACACATTGAATCCAGGAATTCGTACTTAAATAAAGAATTGTCTGGCTAAAAACTGTTTTTTGACACGTGCATAAGCAAACTACTAGAATCAGTTGGGAATTATAAAGTGTACTTCAGTTAGTATAAAAATACTTGGGTCAAATACCAAATTTAAGTAAAATCATAACCAGCTTTCACTTATTTTGGGATATTTTTCTTAGAATCTATATGAAGTTACTATATAAAATCCTGAAGTTCTAATGGAAGTCAACCTGTTCACACTGAAAAAAGCCTAACCAAAAAGTTTCGACTAAATTTCACATTCAAAAACAAACTTGTTTGCCCAACTTCCAACCAACTCTCGAAATGAAGTTTAAATTTAGTTTGTATTTAAGTTTTATTTATTAACTCTAAGCAAATATTTTTCCTTATAAAATTCTTCTGTTCTTCCGTTTTGGTCTTCTTTGTTACGGGTGGGGCATTCCATTCGTCGACTTCATTCACATTCTCTCTCTCCTACGCAATTCATTTTTTGTGTTTTTTTTCCTGTTGTTGTTGTTTTTATTCGTTCGCATACATTTTTTGTTTGTTTGCATGTTTCTAACGAAATTATTTAGCACACTCGCGTGAGGGAGACAGAGAGATGACAAAAAAACAAAAAATAAAAAAAAAAAACTCAAAACTGAGACCAGAAGCAGCAGCCGGATAAGCTTCCCACTGTTTTTTCGCCTGGACGCCGCTGTTGCTGCAAGTTCATCAGGCTAAGTCCGTTCATATGCGTGTGGGAGTGCCCGTGTGTATGTGCGCTGCGCTGCCTTTCGCATAAAAATCGCATTAAATTTAAAGCAAAAGTCTCACTGAAAAACACCAAAAACCAAATTCATGTTCACAACATAGAACAAAAAAAAAAAGGAAGGACAGGACAACACAAGACACGAGACAGAGATGAGAGAGTTGGGCCAACTGTAAGTAGGCTTTGGCTTTTTATATCCTCTCACCTGTATTCGACTTACTCTATGGTACAGTGGGCCAAAATTCGTTTTTGCTAAAGTTGAAGTATGAAAATTAGCTTTAGTTGCTGTTAATTAGT
Source organism: Lordiphosa collinella (assembly GCA_018904265.1). Taxonomy (NCBI): domain Eukaryota; kingdom Metazoa; phylum Arthropoda; class Insecta; order Diptera; family Drosophilidae; genus Lordiphosa; species Lordiphosa collinella. Next base: position 80,862 of record JAEIFV010001164.1, read on the forward strand.
GGCTTAAGGGATTGAGACCAGCCAATGTCTTGCATAGAAAAGCGGGTTCAGAGATCCAACTACAAAATACCAGAAACTGGGACATGTTGTGCTTTCATTAGGTCAATGATGTCTCAAATATTGGTTAAGCTATCTTAAGACATTAATTCGTTGGTAGCGTAGCTGTCGCCGCTCTTCCTGCTACCTCTGCTGAGAAGAGCGTCAGGAAACTGATTTATATAAACCGGATGTATGGTATCGAAAGAGAGGGTGGCGTGGAACACCTGGTACGAGCGAAGCTTTTTACGAGGGATAATCTGATTTGAAGAAATAATTCAAGCAACATACAAGAACATCTCTTCCATTGTCTTTCGATTGTCCCGCTTCCCCCTCTCAACCTCCCTTTCCACCGCATCAAAACTCCAGCTCGAGCAGCGAATCTGGGATTAATTTCAAAATTCCCTATAAAATCGGAATTGAAGCTTGTTAAGATAGATCTTAATATTAATTCTTCATTCAAGGAAATCATATGTATGTATAAATCAATGTAAAATGTGATACAAAAGTTGGCATTACAAACTTCCTTGCTAATTTGCAGAATTGTATAACGCGCCCGATTATTAGGCCAGAGGGTGTTTTTAAAAAAATATGTATGTCACATATTGGACGATGATGAAGTGATGGACAACAATGTGGATGGCTTGCAGGGAAAAGCGTAATGGCCTGAACAATTTTTATGTAGCTCTGCTTGGTATGTTGAATAATTAATTTTTATAACGCTGTGCAATACTTAATTTACAATTGTTCAGATTCTGTTTCCACGGATGGTGCAAGAGCACACAAGCTGCTGCGCGAGGCTCTACAGCCTCAAAGGCCAGCTGCGACAACAAAAGTCGTCTAAACATTTCTTTTCACAACGATGAAGACATAATGAATGTAAAAAAAAATTTAAGAAAATCTTTAAAGAAAATATAATAATTTAATTGAAATCATAAATGAAGAAATTTAAGAAATAAAATGAAAAAATATTAGCATTACAAAAATAATTTAATTAGAGACTAGGAACTTACGCTACTACTGACTGGAGGTACCTACTGAGGTACTTACCCCTCTACTGACTGGAGGTACTTACAGAGGTACTTATGGACAACCAACTGTAATTACTTACGATTCTACAGTTTTCGGTACTTACTCCACTACTTACGAGTACATCTTAACCGAAGAGGTGACGATTGGTTACCCCCTAGGACATGCCCAGCAAAAAGTAAGTACTGAAATGCATTGCGGGTGGGTTGGGCTGTAAGTACTTCTGATTACCAGTAAGTACTTAATTCAGCACCCATGTACTAGTGCAGCGTACTGAAGGGTGTGAAGTGCTACCCATCACTGTTGCGACCGGTGCTGCCCATAATTGTTTGTTTTCCTTATAACTCGACAACCGTTTATCCGATCTTTACCATTCCTTTGGCGGATCGATAAATAATGCTGATTACTAAATATATCCGGAAGGACATATGTATACAACTTTGGGAGAAATGAGGTTTTTTCCAATCTGCGGAGGCGGGAGGGGGCGTGGTGAAAATTGAAAACAAACTTGATCTGCCTGCAAGTATAAGAAGCATATGTCCCAACCATGTCAAACCTCTATATTTTACCATCTCTGAGATCTGCTTGTTCATACGAACAGACGCACATGGCTAGATTGATTAGGCTGTTGATGCTGATCAAGAATATATATACTTTATAGGGTACTTTTGCACGAACTTTATATACTCTGTGTACCTATGGAACCGAGTTTACAGACAGTACAAATCAGATAGACCAGGTGAATTAGAATTTTTCAATGCATGAAATGTTGAACAGTCCGATTTTTGATAAGTTCAAATTTGTGTCCATTTGAGTTATTGGAAACTGCCTTTATATTGGATAACGCAATTTATTCTGTAGCTCTGAAAATAATTGCTCTTAGACAAAATAGACTTGGCTGGTCAGTATTTCATGCACAAATGTTTCTTTTTATACTTTTTATAGGTACTCAGAGTATAATAAGTTTGTGCAAAAGTATGTAAAAGGCAGATGGAAGCATCTCCGACCCTATAAAGTATATATATTGTTGATCAGCATCAACAGCCGAGTCGATCTAGCCATGTCCGTCTGTCCGTCCGTCTGTCCGTCTGCCTGTCTGTCTGTCCGTATGAACAAACAGATCTCAGAGATGGTATGAGATAAAGGATTGACATGGTTGGGACATATGCTTCTTATACTTGCAGGCAGATCAAGTTTGTTTTCAATTTTTGCCACGCCCCCTCCCGCCCCCGCAATTTAGAAGAAACATCATATCTCCGACGGCTTAATAAATAAAAGGTTCGTTCCTTCTGGACATATTTAGTAATCAGGATTATTTATCGATCCACCAAAGGGTTGGTAAAGTTCGGATGAAAGAAAGTCGAGTTATAAGGAAAACAAACAATTACGTTGGGCAGCACCGGTCTCACACACCTTAACTCAAACTTTGGTAGGCACAGAGTGTATTATAGTCGGGCTTGACCGATTTTCTTACTTGTTTTATCTTATTTTACTGGACTAAGAAGGAACATAAGCTGAGCTGTCAAATGGAATGACCGTCAAATGCGCCACGTGTTGAACTATACTTAAATTGAATTGTGGAAAGTTTTGGATAATTAATGACAAACCAGCAGAAGATAATATAAGCTTGATCTGCCTGCAAGTTTAAGAGCTTTAAGACCCATACATGCCGAACCTGAATCTCTTACCATTTTTGAGATCTGTTCGCACATACGGACAGAGAGTTGGCCATGGCTGTATCGACTAGGCTGTTGACGCTGATCCAGAATATACATACATATAAAAAATGTTTAGGCTGCCAATTATTCTGGAAACTGGGATCTCGCCAGTGAATGCCAATACACTAGACTTACGCCTAAGCTATATGAGGAAGGTCATGAATATGGAACTTGGTGCAAAAAAAGATGCAGTGCTTTCAAAAGTGGGAATCTCTTGCATCATCTCTCAACATACACTGCACCTTCGACAACCAGTCCACGTGGAAAATCAACCATGGTCAACGCGGTACCAATAAAGTACTAGAGTACAACATTGGAGCCAAAAATTACTTCAACGATGATGTCAACTTAATTGGAATTGCGGCAAATTTTCAGGGCAAGAGTAGAAGCCCTACTCTGAGTTTAGAACACTTCCCCCATAGAAGCGACCGCTCGGAAAACTGCACATTATGCAATATGAGAGAAAGAGAAGATACGCAACACTTCATTGCAAAATGCCTAATCTTAAGGGAGATAGTCGGGCCTGTTCCGAATTCCGAAAACGAGTGGAATTGCCGCAAATCGAGTTGATTGCAGTTCCGAATTCCGCAAATCGACGAGAATTGTCGTTTTCAAAACGTCCGCTGCAGAGTCAGCGGAATTAAAAGTAATTACTATTTAAAGCATTAAAATACTTCCCCAATATAATTAACAAAAAATTCGAAATTAGTTGAACATTTTTAAGATCGTTTACCATCATTACTTAAACTGTTTAAAGTTGAAGTATAATTTAATGGATTTT
>JAEIFV010001165.1:0-10000 GCA_018904265.1 Lordiphosa collinella
ATCAAAATAGGAGAAATAATCGGAGTGGTACGTCTGTTCGCTTCAAGCTTATAATTTCAAGAGAGCATTTCATTGTTTCATACATACGTACATTTAGAGATGGTATAAATTTAGTGAGACCTACTTCCGCTTACACTTCCAACGAGCCAATCTACTCACTTGGAATCGGAATTTGAACGATAATTACTTATTAATAATAATTAATATTTATAAAATATACAAAACTTCATTTTCAGACTAATTTAGAATACAAGAAAAGTGGAATGAGTGATTCCACCAAACACCGGCACGCGTTGAAACCCTCCAAGGCTTCAATCCACTGGTAAGGAGCGAGCTTGTGAATGGCGCGGGTCTTAGTTCCGTTGGCCGTATGAACGTCGACGACCCTGACCTTTCCGTCCGGCCCGGCGTGTACGGCGATAATGCGCCCCGTTGTCCAGGTTTGGGGCGGACTGTGTCTTCCGCGACAGCACCAACTGTCCCACGATGGCGTTGTTATGTTCCTTGGTCCACTTGGACCGCACCAGTAGGCTGCGCACATCCCTCGGACCACTTCTGCCAAAACTCGTGCTTGAGAAATGAGACAAGTTGCCATCGACGCCGTAGTCATTTTTTCGGGTGTGCTTCTGTGCAGGCGGTGCTCTCAGTGGGCCTCCAATCAGAAGATGGCCCGGAGTCAGGGGCTTGTCCATCGTTAGTCTGGGCTGAGAGGACTCATGGGCCTGGAGTTGAGGACCGCTTTACGCCTATAAGGGAACGTTGTCAACTCGTCCGCGGTCAACAACGCGTTGCCGACTGTTCGAAGGAGCAGTCCTTTTGCTGATTTCACCGCGGCTTCCCATAGCCCGCCGAAGTGAGGAGCCCTGGGGGAATGAAACGAAGTTGCAACCTTCTTCCGCTGCGTAGCGGCGAACTATGTCCCCTTCTTTGGTTAGCTTCTTGCGAATTCCTTCATCTTGTTGCTCGCTCCTACGAAGTTGGTCCCGTTGTCGCAGTGCACGGTGTGTGGAAGTCCTCGTCGTCCGGCGAACCTTTGGAAACATGCAAGAAAAGTATCAGTCGACAGATCACTTACTAGTTAAGGTGAACTGCTTTTGTGGCGAAGCACACAAAGACTGCAATATAAGATTTATAAGGCGGTTTTCCACGAATTTTCATTGTAACCTGAATAGGCCCGCAGAAGTCGACTCCACACACTGCAAAGGGACGACACTCTCGTAACCTGTCGGCAGGCAACTGACCCATGATCTGGTTCAGCAGTCTGGGTTTGTACCGGAAGCAGTGCAAGCAGTTTCTTACTGTTTTTGACAAATCTCCCGAGCGTTGATAATCCATATCCGCTCATTAAGGAGTCCTAATAAAGCGCTCGACCTACATGATAATTTTTAATATGCAGCGCTCGTAGGTACGCCTCGACGAAACGCGACTGCTTCCCCAATAGTAAGGGAAATTTTGCATTGTAGGGGATATCAGCTCGCAAAAGCCGACCACCAACTCTAAGCAGACAAACTGCAGTTTCCTTTGCGAAAATTCATGCAAGAAGGGATTTAATTTCTGTATTTGAGGACCCAGATTCTGCTTCTTCCGGATTTTTTGCGATTGTATCGAAGTACTCAGAACTTTGAATGATTTCGACCGTTTTACAGAAAGCCATTTCAAGCTCCTCCGGTGACAAGACAAGGTCAGAAGGTTTGTCTGCTTTACGGCAAGCACTCAAGAAACGAAGTATGTACCCCATGATCCTCAACATCTTTATATGAAGCGCTTCCGATAAATTGAATCATATCATTGGGACTGGGAGCAACAACTACAGGACAGTACAGACTTCTTGACCTCAAGGACTGCATTTCTGCTGACGGTTGAAATTTGGGGTTAACTGGCCAGTCTCTCCCTCTAATAGACGTAAAAATGGTGGGCCTTTGAACCAAATGTTTGACTTAAGATCCTCGACGCTACAACCTCTCGACACCAAGTCGGCAGGATTTTCTTTTTGTAGGGACGTGTCGCCATATCGTCATCTTTGGACCAGTCTTGGATTTCCGCTACCCTGTTTCCTACAAAGACTGATAGAGCAGATGAGTGCATCTTGAGCCAATATAACACGATTTCCGAATCAGACCAACAGACTACCTTCTCATAGGACTTGTTACCATGCTGCTGATTTTGTGGAGTAGGTTCGCTGCAACATATGCTGCGCACAATTCAAGTTGTGGAAGAGTTCTTCTCTTAATCGGTGCGACCCTTGACTTCGAAGTGAGCAAAAGGTTTCGACTTGTCCGTTTAAAACAGAGCGAATGTATAGACATGCCCCATAAGCTCTAAGGGAAGCATCGGAAAATACATGAATTTGAATCGGGACCATGGTGTTTGTTTGTACATATCTTGGGATTCTAATTTCTTGAATTTGAAGAAGACTCGTTTTAAATTCTTCCCAACTCGTTTCAAGTCGTATGGGTACTGACTCATCCCAGTCGAGCTTCTGAATCCACAATTCTTGAAGCAGAATCTTGACTTTAGTCAGTAGTGGGCCCAATAGACCCAAAGGGTCAAACAAACGTGCAGAAACTGCCAGTATATTTCTTTTTGTAGTCCGGAGCGTCGTAAAAGAGTTATCAAGCTGAAATTGAAACTCATCCTCTGCTGGAAACCATCTTATACCCAGAGTCTTTGTAGACTTTGACTCTCCAACCGTTATCGACTTGTCTGTGCTTTCGGAAGTATTAATGTCCGTACAATTAGAGAACCACTTTGCGAGTTTAAACCCGGCCCCTTGCAGAATCGATGCTACATCTTTGCATATGATTTGCAACTCGCGGACACTTCCAGCACCAGATAGCATGTCATCCACGTAAAAATCGTGCCTCAGAACCTGAGCAGCTTGTGGATTAGTTTCCGTGTTATCATCTGCCAGCTTTACTAAGCACCTTATTGCGAGAAAGGGCGCTGGAGCTGTACCATACGTGACTGTATTGAGCCGGCATATTTGCAGCGGGTCCGTCGGACTTCGTCTCCACACTATGAGCTGGTAATTCCGATCGTCTTCATGTACGCGAATTTGTCGATACATCTTTGTGATGTCTGCAGTAACTGCGCATTTATGAAATCGAAAGCGTAGAAGAGTGGAAAACAGCTCCTCCTGAATGGTTGGCCCAACCATCAAGATATCGTTCAAAGCGATGTGCGTATCTGTGCGGCAGGACGCATCAAAAACTACTCTCAACCTAGTTGAGGTGCTTTGCAACCGTATTACGCATTGGTGAGGAATAAAATAGTGTGGAGAGGAAAATACAGTGCTATTTGCGATCGACATGTGACCTAGAGTTAAATACTCGTCCATAAAATCCAAATACATTTCTCGTAAGGTTGGATCTCTCGCGAGCCTTCGTTCTAGTGACAGAAACCTACGCTTGGCAACTTCAAATGACGTCTCCTAGTGCTTGCGGTGAAGATTTAAATGGAAGCTTGACCTCGAACCGGCCATCAGAACAGACTCTTACATGTTGAATAAAATGGTCCTCGCATTTTTGCTGTTCCTTGGTCAACCGAACGACCTTTGAATCTGCAGGCAAATCCTCAAAAGGACCAGAATTTTAGAAAAGTCTTGTCTATCTCGATCAGAACGTCCTCATTGCAAAGCAAACTTAATTTCGGACTCTGACTGCCTAGACTATCGGACTGCTTGTACCTTCCAGAGACCACCCAACCGAATACCGTTTTTTGTAGCATAGGATGCTCAGGGCTCTCCATAAGTTGCCCCACCAGCATCAGCTCGAAGAACAGCTCGGCTCCAATCAACATGTCCACTCTTTGGGACTTGGAAAAATTGGGATCTGCAAGCTGAATGTTAGCTGGGACCTTCCAATTTTCGATTTTCGTGGACTGACTTGGTTGGGAGCCAGAAATAGTTTTTAAAATACAGAAGTCCATCCCAAACTCACTGCTATTGAATCTCGACTTTATCATTGTGTGCACTCGCTTATTAATATTTGTATGCAGTTGACCGATTCCGAACAAATTCAAACATATCTTTTCGCTTTTGATTCTCAGTGTGCTGGCAAGGTCTTCAGTTATAAAATTTATCTGAGAGCCTGAATCTAGTAGGGTTCGAGCCAGTACATACTCGCCGTCCTGCCGCTTAACCTTAATGACAGCTGTCGCTAGAATCACCTTATCTGTCACTGTCGTATGCATTGCATATGAAGTCGATAATTGATCTTGACTGGATGGAGACGATTGATGAGCCACTGGAGCGGTGAATCTGTGCAAAAGTTGATTGTGCGCTTTTTTGGCATACTTGACATTTTTTCCCATTGCATTTTGACACTGAATGTCCTCTTTGTAAACAATTTATGCAAAGAGGGACGCTTTTGGCATAGTCAAAACGTTGTTGCACAGATAGAGCTGCATAAGAACTGCATTGAGTAATGTTGTGATCAGTTGCATTACAAAACAAGCAACTCGAATTATTTGGAACATTCTTTTGAGTTGTACACTTGAAGGAATGATTTGCGTTAGCACTCTTTTTTTGATCAGGTTTCTTGTCAAAGCTATTCTTTGGGTGCTTTGCTTTAAGGGTTTCTTCCCCTACTAGTTGTTGGAACCGTCGATTTAGCAGTGTTTTACACTCGCTCCACAACGGAAGCTTAGAGTAATCAAGTTGGTCATCCCACTTTGATTTAGTTTTAGGGTCCACTTTGGATATCACAAGGTGAATAAAAATAGCATTAGTAATTGCTGCATAATCGCCTAAAGATAAAAGCGAATCATGAACTGCTGATACTTTGTCAATCAACTTGCGCAATGCCGATGAAGAAGGTTGATTGATATGGTTGATCTCAAAAAGCGTTGAAATATGTTCAAGGAAGATCAGGCAGTCATTATCAAAAAATAAGCTCTAAGTTAGCCAAGGCCTTTGGATAATTTTCCTCGGATATTTGATAAGTTTTTACTGTGCCTAACGCCTCGCCCGACAAACATGAGATTAAGTAGTTAAATTTTTCTACATCTGGCAGAGAGGTATTATTGTGCACCAATCTCTTGAACAGGCCTATGAAGTTTTTATATTCGGAATATTTCCCATCGAATTTAGGAAGATCTATTGAGGGTAATCGCGTATTCTTGCTCCTTTGTGAGTTTGAACCACCACTACTTGAACTATGTTTTGAAATTAGCGACTTAAGACTGGCCTTTGTCACAATACACAACTCTTCAAGCTTCTCACGATAAACGTCGTCATCATCTTTAGCTTCCAATTTATTTTGAAGTCTCATAGCATCCTCTATGTACTGCTCTAACATTTCGAGTCGGCATTCGAGCTCAATTACATTTGTAGAAATCGTGCCTTCATCAATATTCTTTTTTACTCGCTCTATACTTGAGACTATAGTTAGACGCTTTTTTCTAATACCATTTGCCGAGTCAGAGTCACTTGGCACAGGGGGCGACATTTTGAAACAATTATTTAGTTTTGTATGCTAACTGTGCTAATCTGCAGTAGATTCTGGCAATAATTGCGAAATAAATTATGGCAACTACTATTTAACCAGTCGGAGATCACTTATTTGCGAACAACGAGCACTAGGTGAGACTTGCCAACAATTCAGCTTATGTCCACATCTTCAATAGAATGCGCGACCCACCAACAACAGCAAACAAAAGGTTAGGGATGATTCCACATGGCCGACTTCTTGCTGGTTAACACAATTCTACTCAAATAATACCGTTTTGTTTTGGCAGAAAGGCCAGTCGAATTGCTGCTCCAAATGTGACACTTTCAATAATTAATTTGCACAGACATTCGTTCACCCACATACACTCTTGCCCAGCTGGCAATTTGGCGCTCGCACACTTTTAATATATATATGTACGTGTATGTATGTATATATTTATATATGCATATATGTATGTATGTTATATATATATGTTGGGGGGCGAACTTGGTGGCTGCAGCTGGCCAGCACGATGTTCTTTGATAAAAAAGCACACATAAACCATACCATAGACTTCATGAGAGTTTGTCGATCTCCTGCCATCCAATTCACGTGATAATGTTGAAATTATCCACCAGATCCAAACGCAGCGTGCAGTCCAATTTATGGCCAAGTCTCCAACAAACACCGGCCGCAATCCAGATGTGAAGCCAATTCTCCAGATCCACTCGTTGATGAACTCCTCCAGATCTAATTGGACCTTAATTAGTCCCTGCTTCGGGCGCCATGAACACTCGTGGTAGTTTCCACGATCAAAATAGGAGAAATAATCGGAGTGGCACGTCTGTTCGCTTCAAGCTTATAATTTCAAGAGAGCATTTCATTGTTTCATACATACGTACATTTAGAGATGGTATAAATTTAGTGAGACCTAATCTCCGCTTACACTTCCAACGAGCCAATCTACTCACTTGGAATGCGGAATTTGAACGATAATTACTTATTAATATTAAATAATATTTATAAAATATACAAAACTTCATTTTCAGACTAATTTAGAATACAAGAAAAGTGAATGAGTGATTCCACCAAACAATCATTATCATTATCATTATCATTATCATTATCATTATCATTATCATTATCATTATCATTATCATTATCATTATCATTATCATTATCATTATCATTATCATTATCATTATCATTATCATTATCATTATCATTATCATTATCATTATCATTATCATTATCATTATCATTATCATTATCATTATCATTATCATTATCATTATCATTATCATTATCATTATCATTATCATTATCATTATCATTATCATTATCATTATCATTATCATTATCATTATCATTATCATTATCATTATCATTATCATTATCATTATCATTATCATTATCATTATCATTATCATTATCATTATCATTATCATTATCATTATCATTATCATTATCATTATCATTATCATTATCATTATCATTATCATTATCATTATCATTATCATTATCATTATCATTATCATTATCATTATCATTATCATTATCATTATCATTATCATTATCATTATCATTATCATTATCATTATCATTATCATTATCATTATCATTATCATTATCATTATCATTATCATTATCATTATCATTATCATTATCATTATCATTATCATTATCATTATCATTATCATTATCATTATCATTATCATTATCATTATCATTATCATTATCATTATCATTATCATTATCATTATCATTATCATTATCATATATATTATCATTATCATTATCATTATCATTATCATTATCATTATCATTATCATTATCATTATCATTATCATTACATTATCATTATCATTATCATTACATTATCATTATCATTATCATTATCATTATCATTATCATTATCATTATCATTATCTTATCATTATCATTATCATTATATTACATTATCATTATCATTATCATTATCATTATCATTATCATTATCATTACATTATCATTATCATTATCATTATCATTATCATTATCATTATCATTACATTATCATTATCATTATCATTATCATATTATCATTATCATTATCATTATCATTATCATTATCATTATCATTATCATTATCATTATCATTACATTCATTATCATTATCATTATCATTATCATTATCATTATCATTATCATTATCATTATCATTATCATTATCATTATCATTATCATTATCATTATCATTATCATATATATTATCATTATCATTATTATTATCATTATCATTATCATTATCATTATCATTATCATTATATTATTATTATCATTATCATTATATTATCATTATCATTATCATTATCATTATCATTATCATTATCATTATCATTATATTATCATTATCATTATCATTATATTATCATTATCATTATCATTATCATTAATTATCATTACATTATCATTATTATTATCATTATCATTATCATTATCATTATCATTATCATTATCATTATCATTATCATTATCATTATCATTATCATTATCATTATCATTATCATTATCATTATCATTATATTATCATTATCATTATCATTATCATTATCATTATCATTATCATTATATTATCATTATCATTATCATTATCATTATCATTATCATTATCATTAATTATATTATATTATATTAATTATCATTATCATTATCATTATCATTATCATTATCATTATCATTATCATTATCATTATCATTATCATTATCATTATCATTATCATTATCATTATATTATATTATCATTATCATTATCATTATCATTATCATTATCATTATCATTATCATTATCATTATCATTATCATTATCATTATCATTATCATTATCATTATCATTATCATTATCATTATCATTATCATTATCATTATCATTATCATTATCATTATTATTATATATTATCATTATCATTATTCATTATCATTATCATTATCATTATATTATTATTACATTATCATTATCATTATCATTATCATTATCATTATCATTATCATTATATTATCATTATCATTATATTATATTATATTATCATTATCATTATCATTATCATTATTATTATCATTATTATTATTACATTATTATTACATTATCATTACATTATTATTATCATTATTATATTATTATATTATCATTACATTATTATTATCATTAATATTATTATTATTATTATATTATTATTATTATTATTATTATTATTATTATTATTATATTATTATTACATTAATATTATATTATTATTATTATTATTATTATTATTATTATATTATATTATTATTATTATTATTATTATTATTATTATTATTATTATTATTATTATTATCATAATTATTATTATTATTATTATTATTATTATTATTACATTACATTATTATTATTATTATTATTATTACATATTATATTATTATTACATTATTATTATTATATATTATTATTATTATTATTATTATTATTATTACATTATTATTATCATTACATTATTATTATTATTACATTATTATTATTATTATTATTATTATTATTACATTATTATTATCATTATTATTACATTATTATTATCATTACATTATTATTATCATTATCATTATCATTATCATTATTATTATTATTATTATTATTATCATACATTATCATTATTATTATCATTACATTATCATTATCATTATCATTATCATTATCATTATCATTATCATTATCATTATCATTATCATTATCATTACATATATTATATTATCATTATCTTATCATTATATTATATTATATTAATTATATTATTATTATCTTATCATTATTTATCATTATATTACATTAATTATTATTAATTAATTAATTAATTATATTATCATTATATTAATTATCATTATTATATATCATTATCATTATCATTATTATTATATTAATTATCATTAATAATATCATTATATTATCATTACATTACATTATCATTATCATTATATTATTTATTATTACATTAATTATTAATATATATACATTATCATTATCATTAATTAATTAATTATATTAATTAATTATTATTACATTAATATTAATTATTATTACATTAATTAATTACATTATTATTATTATTATTATTATCATTACATTACATTATTATTATTATTAATTTATTATTAATTATCATTATATATTATTATTATATAATTATATTATATTACATTATCATTATCATTAATTACTTATATAATTACATTATCATTATATATATTAATTAATTATTATTATCATTAATTATATTATCATTATAATATTATATTATCATTATTATATTATTATATTATCATTATATTACATAATTACTTAATTATCTTATCATTACATTATATATTATTATCATTATCATTAATTATCTTATATTATATTATCATTATCATTAATTAATTATTATTAATTATATTACATTATCATTATCATTACATTAATACATTAATTATCATTATCATTATCTTACATATTATATTACTAACATTAATTAATTAATTATCATTACATATCATTACATTATCATTACATTATTATT
>JAEIFV010001165.1:32500-84182 GCA_018904265.1 Lordiphosa collinella
ATCATTATCATTATCATTATCATTATCATTATCATTATCATTATCATTATCATTATCATTATCATTATCATTATCATTATCATTATCATTATCATTATCATTATCATTATCATTATCATTATCATTATCATTATCATTATCATTATCATTATCATTATCATTATCATTATCATTATCATTATTATCATTATCATTATCATTATCATTATCATTATCATTATCATTATCATTATCATTATCATTATCATTATCATTATCATTATCATTATCATTATCATTATCATTATCATTATCATTATCATTATCATTATCATTATCATTATCATTATCATTATCATTATCATTATCATTATCATTATCATTATCATTATCATTATCATTATCATTATCATTATCATTATCATTATCATTATCATTATCATTATCATTATCATTATCATTATCATTATCATTATCATTATCATTATCATTATCATTATCATTATCATTATCATTATCATTATCATTATCATTATCATTATCATTATCATTATCATTATCATCATTATCATTATCATTATCATTATCATTATCATTATCATTATCATTATCATTATCATTATCATTATCATTATCATTATCATTATCATTATCATTATCATTATCATTATCATTATCATTATCATTATCATTATCATTATCATTATCATTATCATTATCATTATCATTATCATTATCATTATCATTATCATTATCATTATCATTATCATTATCATTATCATTATCATTATCATTATCATTATCATTATCATTATCATTATCATTATCATTATCATTATCATTATCATTATCATTATCATTATCATTATCATTATCATTATCATTATCATTATCATTATCATTATCATTATCATTATCATTATCATTATCATTATCATTATCATTATCATTATCATTATCATTATCATTATCATTATCATTATCATTATCATTATCATTATCATTATCATTATCATTATCATTATCATTATCATTATCATTATCATTATCATTATCATTATCATTATCATTATCATTATCATTATCATTATCATTATCATTATCATTATCATTATCATTATCATTATCATTATCATTATCATTATCATTATCATTATCATTATCATTATCATTATCATTATCATTATCATTATCATTATCATTATCATTATCATTATCATTATCATTATCATTATCATTATCATTATCATTATCATTATCATTATCATTATCATTATCATTATCATTATCTTATATATATTATATTACATTATCATTATCATTACATTACATTATCATTATATTATCATTATCATTACATTACATTATCATTATCATTATCATTATAATCATTATCATTATCATTATCATTATCATTATCATTATCATTATCATTATATTATCATTATCATTATCATTATCATTATCATTATCATTATCATTATCATTATCATTATCATTATCATTATCATTATCATTATCATTATCATTACATTATCATTATCATTATCATTATATTATTATTATCATTATCATTATCATTATCATTATCATTATCATTATCATTATCATTATCATTATCATTATCATTATCATTATCATTATCATTATCATTATCATTATCATTATCATTATCATTATCATTATCATTATCATTATCATTATCATTATCATTATCATTATCATTATCATTATCATTATCATTATATTATCATTATCATTATCATTATCATTATCATTATCATTATCATTATCATTATCATTATCATTATCATTATCATTATCATTATCATTATCATTATCATTATCATTATCATTATCATTATCATTATATTATCATTATATTATATTATTATTATATTATCATTATCATTATCATTATCATTATCATTATCATTATCATTATCATTATCATTATATTATCATTATCATTATCATTATCATTATCATTATCATTATCATTATCATTATATTATCATTATCATTATCATTATCATTATCATTATCATTATCATTACATTATCATTATCATTATCATTATCATTATCATTATCATTATCATTATCATTATCATTATCATTATCATTATCATTATCATTATCATTATCATTATCATTATCATTATCATTATTATTATCATTATCATTATCATTATATTATCATTATCATTATCATTATCATTATCATTATCATTATCATTATATTATCATTATCATTATCATTATCATTATCATTATCATTATCATTATCATTATCATTACATTATCATTATCATTATCATTATCATTATCATTATATTATCATTATCATTATCATTATCATTATCATTATCATTATCATTATCATTATCATTATCATTATCATTATCATTATCATTATCATTATATTATCATTATCATTATCATTATCATTATCATTATCATTATCATTATCATTATCATTATCATTATCATTATCATTATCATTATCATTATCATTATATTATATTATCATTATCATTATCATTATCATTATCATTATCATTATCATTATCATTATCATTATCATTATCATTATCATTATCATTATCATTATCATTATCATTAATATTATCATTATCATTATCATTATCATTATCATTATCATTATCATTATCATTATCATTACATTATCATTATCATTATCATTATATTATCATTATCATTATCATTATCATTATCATTATCATTATCATTATCATTATCATTATCATTATCATTACATTATCATTATCATTATCATTATCATTATCATTATCATTATCATTATCATTATCATTATCATTATCATTATCATTATCATTATCATTATCATTATCATTATCATTATCATTATCATTATCATTATCATTATCATTATCATTATCATTATCATTATCATTATCATTATCATTATCATTATCATTATCATTATCATTATCATTATCATTATCATTATCATTATCATTATCATTATCATTATCATTATCATTATCATTATCATTATCATTATCATTATCATTATCATTATCATTATCATTATCATTATCATTATCATTATCATTATCATTATCATTATCATTATCATTATCATTATCATTATCATTATCATTATCATTATCATTATCATTATCATTATCATTATCATTATCATTATCATTATCATTATCATTATCATTATCATTATCATTATCATTATCATTATCATTATCATTATCATTATCATTATCATTATCATTATCATTATCATTATCATTATCATTATCATTATCATTATCATTATCATTATCATTATCATTATCATTATCATTATCATTATCATTATCATTATCATTATCATTATCATTATCATTATCATTATCATTATCATTATCATTATCATTATCATTATCATTATCATTATCATTATCATTATCATTATCATTATCATTATCATTATCATTATCATTATCATTATCATTATCATTATCATTATCATTATCATTATCATTATCATTATCATTATCATTATCATTATCATTATCATTATCATTATCATTATCATTATCATTATCATTATCATTATCATTATTATTATCATTATTATTATCATTATCATTATCATTATCATTATCATTATCATTATCATTATCATTATCATTATCATTATCATTATCATTATCATTATCATTATCATTATCATTATCATTATCATTATCATTATCATTATCATTATCATTATCATTATCATTATCATTATCATTATCATTATCATTATCATTATCATTATCATTATCATTATCATTATCATTATCATTATCATTATCATTATCATTATCATTATCATTATCATTATCATTATCATTATCATTATCATTATCATTATCATTATCATTATCATTATCATTATCATTATCATTATCATTATCATTATCATTATCATTATCATTATCATTATCATTATCATTATCATTATCATTATCATTATCATTATCATTATCATTATCATTATCATTATCATTATCATTATCATTATCATTATCATTATCATTATCATTATCATTATCATTATCATTATCATTATCATTATCATTATCATTATCATTTATCATTATCATTATCATTATCATTATCATTATCATTATCATTATCATTATCATTATCATTATCATTATCATTATCATTATCATTATCATTATCATTATCATTATCATTATCATTATCATTATCATTATCATTATCATTATCATTATCATTATCATTATCATTATCATTATCATTATCATTATCATTATCATTATCATTATCATTATCATTATCATTATCATTATCAATCATTATCATTATCATTATCATTATCATTATCATTATCATTATCATTATCATTATCATTATCATTATCATTATCATTATCATTATCATTATCATTATCATTATCATTATCATTATCATTATCATTATCATTATCATTATCATTATCATTATCATTATCATTATCATTATCATTATCATTATCATTATCATTATCATTATCATTATCATTATCATTATCATTATCATTATCATTATCATTATCATTATCATTATCATTATCATTATCATTATCATTATCATTATCATTATCATTATCATTATCATTATCATTATCATTATCATTATCATTATCATTATCATTATCATTATCATTATCATTATCATTATCATTATCATTATCATTATCATTATCATTATCATTATCATTATCATTATCATTATCATTATCATTATCATTATCATTATCATTATCATTCATCATTATCATTATCATTATCATTATCATTATCATTATCATTATCATTATCATTATCATTATCATTATCATTATCATTATCATTATCATTATCATTATCATTATCATTATCATTATCATTATCATTATCATTATCATTATCATTATCATTATCATTATCATTATCATTATCATTATCATTATCATTATCATTATCATTATCATTATCATTATCATTATCATTATCATTATCATTATCATTATCATTATCATTATCATTATCATTATCATTATCATTATCATTATCATTATCATTATCATTATCATTATCATTATCATTATCATTATCATTATCATTATCATTATCATATATCATTATCATTATCATTATCATTATCATTATCATTATCATTATCATTATCATTATCATTATCATTATCATTATCATTATCATTATCATTATCATTATCATTATCATTATCATTATCATTATCATTATCATTATCATTATCATTATCATTATCATTATCATTATCATTATCATTATCATTATCATTATCATTATCATTATCATTATCATTATCATTATCATTATCATTATCATTATCATTATCATTATCATTATCATTATCATTATCATTATCATTATCATTATCATTATCATTATCATTATCATTATCATTATCATTATCATTATCATTATCATTATCATTATCATTATCATTATCATTATCATTATCATTATCATTATCATTATCATCATTATCATTATCATTATCATTATCATTATCATTATCATTATCATTATCATTATCATTATCATTATCATTATCATTATCATTATCATTATCATTATCATTATCATTATCATTATCATTATCATTATCATTATCATTATCATTATCATTATCATATCATTATCATTATCATCATTATCATTATCATTATCATTCATCATTATCATTATCATTATCATTATCATTATCATTATCATTATCATTATCATTATCATTATCATTATCATTATCATTATCATTATCATTATCATTATCATTATCATTATCATTATCATTATCATTATCATTATCATTATCATTATCATTATCATTATCATTATCATTATCATTATCATTATCATTATCATTATCATTATCATTATCATTATCATTATCATTATCATTATCATTATCATTATCATTATCATTATCATTATCATTATCATTATCATTATCATTATCATTATCATTATCATTATCATTATCATTATCATTATCATTATCATTATCATTATCATCATTATCATTATCATTATCATTATCATTATCATTATCATTATCATTATCATTATCATTATCATTATCATTATCATTATCATTATCATTATCATTATCATTATCATTATCATTATCATTATCATTATCATTTCATTATCATTATCATTATCATTATCATTATCATTATCATTATCATTATCATTATCATTATCATTATCATTATCATTATCATTATCATTATCATTATCATTATCATTATCATTATCATTATCATTATCATTATCATTATCATTATCATTATCATTATCATTATCATTATCATTATCATTATCATTATCATTATCATTATCATTATCATTATCATTATCATTATCATTATCATTATCATTATCATTATCATTATCATTATCATTATCATTACATCATTATCATTATCATTATCATTATCATTATCATTATCATTATCATTATCATTATCATTATCATTATCATTATCATTATCATTATCATTATCATTATCATTATCATTATCATTATCATTATCATTATCATTATCATTATCATTATCATTATCATTATCATTATCATTATCATTATCATTATCATTATCATTATCATTATCATTATCATTATCATTATCATTATCATTATCATTATCATTATCATTATCATTATCATTATCATTATCATTATCATTATCATTATCATTATCATTATCATTATCATTATCATTATCATTATCATTATCATTATCATTATCATTATCATTATCATTATCATTATCATTATCATTATCATTATCATTATCATTATCATTATCATTATCATTATCATTATCATTATCATTATCATTATCATTATCATTATCATTATCATTATCATTATCATTATCATTATCATTATCATTATCATTATCATTATCATTATCATTATCATTATCATTATCATTATCATTATCATTATCATTATCATTATCATTATCATTATCATTATCATTATCATTATCATTATCATTATCATTATCATTATCATTATCATTATCATTATCATTATCATTATCATTATCATTATCATTATCATTATCATTATCATTATCATTATCATTATCATTATCATTATCATTATCATTATCATTATCATTATCATTATCATTATCATTATCATTATCATTATCATTATCATTATCATTATCATTATCATTATCATTATCATTATCATTATGGGGTCGGGAACCAGTCTGTATGGCAAAGCGCTGGCTTCAACATGGCGATGCCCAGCGTGATCCATTCAGGCGGGCTCCAAGCAGCTCACCGCCTCCACGTGGCGACCCTGGGCACTAGTACCAATTTCACCCGAAATAGTACTTGCTAAGGTGAGAAGGCGAATCTGCTGATGACTAAGGCATTCTAACACTTCAGTACCCAGATTGAACCCCTGGCGAAATGGCTGTTGGGCTAATGTTGCAGACACCTCCGTCCTATTAAAACGTGGCGAGTCTCCAAGTACGTTCAAATCACACCATTGTTAAGTCAATGATACAGGTGCAGTTGAGATGACTCCTGCTTAGTGTCCGTCCTGGCTCTGAACACAAGGTCTCATAAAGTCTTGTGTCAACCCTCGCATGAACCTCACTGCTTGCAAAGGGACCCATGGGGACTTCGTGGACAACTGTATATATGTGAGGAGATAGCGGCTTGAAGTTTGGACCCATATCGCATGAACACCATTAAACAACCCCAAAATTTAGAGAGTGACGCTTTCAAAAAAAGCAGTCTAATGATGAGATCACCATCACAAAAGGTGCTGGGCATAGATGAGAGAACTCCGAGCCATACGGATCAGGAAACCCCGAAAGGGGCTCCAGAAAGTGGACCACCATCGAGCAGAGCCATGCCTTCTTCAGGGATACATACTATGCAAACTCCTGCCTCAAGCCAAGGGGCAATGAACTTGCATAGCTCCCCACGACAGGAACTAATACATAAAATGAGAGCACTCGAGGAAGAATCCCTGGCAAAATGCAGAAGCGTACTTCGGAAAATGAAGCATGCCATGCTCAAGCAGAGGAACATAAGCATGGACGTCAAGGACGGCGCGTCTGAGTTAAGCGAACTTTTCGACGTAATACTAAGCTACAGAGAGAGCTGGAAGAGCGCCGAGAAAGTAAGAAACGAAGATATCCGTGAAAAGCAGAAGAAAACTGCAGAGAACGGGACTACTCCGATAACGACGCTTCACAAGAGAATCGCTACAAGTCCAGCAGTGCCGGATTCTAATAAAAAGATGAAGAACAAAGAGGCAAAAGAAGAGTTCCAGGCTGTCACCCGAAAAAAGGTGGCGCAAAAACGAGAGATAGCTAAGGACACTAAAGCGAAGCAAAAGGGAGAGCCTGGAAAAACCCCCCAGAACAAATCAGCGAAAACAAGGACGCGAACTCGCCCAGATGCTGTGCTGGTCAAACCAGCAGAAGGCAAGAGCTACGCCGAGGTGCTCCGCGACTTACGCAAAAACGTAAATCCAGAGGACGATGAAAGTGCTATCCGATCAATCAGGAAGACAAAGACTGGAGATATGCTACTGGAGCTGACAAAAGGAAGCAAAACCCAAAAGCTAAGCGACGCTATCCAAGAAATACTCAAGGAAACGGCAACAGTGAAGGTACTCAGGCCTACCGTGAGTATAGAAGTTCGAGACTTAGACAGCTTTACCGAGGAATCGGAAGTAAAAACTGCAATAGCGGGAGCAATAAACTGCTCTGTCGACGATATTCGAGTACGAATGACAGCAATAAATAGATCGGAGCAACGCCGAGCCTTTGTCGTTCTCCCCGCAGAACATGCAGCAATTATTTTAAAAGAGCAGAGGTTAAAAATCGGATGGACACGATGTCGAGTAAAGCGCGCTGAAGAAATTAAGCGCTGCTTTAAATGCTTCGGAAACAACCATATTCAGAGCGAATGTAAAGGACCGGACCGAAAAGACCTTTGTATCCGGTGTGGAGAGAGCGGTCATAAGATGAAAGGATGCACTAAAACCCCAAGGTGCTGTCTATGCGCGCACGAAAACTTAAAAGAGCTAAATCACTTACCAGGATCGAATTACTGCGCTGCCAGTGCCAGGAAAGCCTCAACATGAAAGTCCTTCAAGCAAATCTACACAGAAGCCGAACAGCGGATGCTTTACTGTCCCAAATAGTCTTGGAACACCAAGCAGACCTAGTGATTATCAGTGAGCAGTACAAAAAAAAAGAGGAAGGCTTCTGGCTGGAGGATACTACCAAAACGGCCGCAATATGGATACCAAGCACAAGCAGAGTGCTGCACACTAATGAGGGTCGGGGCAACTGCTATGTTCACGTACGAGTCAGCGACTACAACGTATTCAGCTGTTACTTAACACCAAGCGATGACATCCAAACATTTGAGAGCAAACTGAATGAGATAGAAGACACCGTCTCGAATATACAGGAAAAATGTATCGTAGCTGGCGACTTCAATTCAAGGGCAGAGGAATGGGGTATGTCAACTACCAACTCTAGAGGACGGAAAGTCGCAAACATGGCTGCCAGAATTGGGCTTACAGTAGCGAACATAGGAGCAACCCCAACCTTCAGTCGAATCGGATGCGAAGGAACGATTCCGGACATAACTCTGGTTTCAGAAAACCAGGCACACAGAATTATAAACTGGAAGGTACTTGATATTTATACTGGTAGTGATCATCAGTATATTTCATTCGAATTGGAAGATCGCACAAGATATAGACGCACTGCCAACTTTGGGCGACAAGCGCGCAGATGGAACGTAAGCCGATTGAACAGAGCAGCACTGATCAATGAACTTGACAGAAGAACCGACGTAGCCCAAACTACGGAAAGCACCGATAGCACAGTCGAAAGCGTCATGTCCACAATCAAAGCAGCCTGTGATGCTGCAATGCCTAGAGTGGGAAACAGGCATAGAGCTGGTCAAGAGGTTTACTGGTGGACAGAAGAAATAAGTTTTCTGAGAGAGAAGTGCCTAAGGTGTCGACGCCGCCTAACTAGAGCGAGACGTCAGGAAGAAAAAGGATTGAAAATAGAGGAATGTTTCAAACAACCGTTGCTCTGCTCCTTTTGCGCAGCTGCGACGGGTGTTGCGCCTCGAAATTTAGTTGTGCGCAGCCGTCAAGTGAAATGGATGCCTTACTGTGTCAATTGAACGGGCAAGCGTTCGGTCCAACTTTTTGTGGTAAGTAAAATATTATGTAAAATGCATGTGTGCTATGTGTATACTATGTATTGGCTGTTCATGTACATACGGATCTTCATTTGCTTATAAATACATACATACATGCATCCATATGTGCATTCATAAAGCACTTTTCTCAGTTTTATTTTAATAATTTTGTAATTTATATTGCAGAAAACCACATAACCATTGAAGCTCTGAGCGTTCTTAAATGGGAACAACTTTATAATATTGTGCCGTCTTCGTTGGTTGGGCCAGCAATAATTTTTTTTTCCAAATTTGAGGATTGGCAAAAGCAGGTAGGTAAAACATGTGTATGTACAATATGTACTTGGCGTGTTTTTGTACACTTGGCCTCTGCCATCGTCGCTATTATTGCTCCGAAGACCTGGAGCCATATCTGGAGCCCATCACTGATGTCACTAACACCTGAAGAATACAGAAAGCCGAGTGGAGCGTGCCACATCATCATTGGTACATACATCAAGTCCACAATAGTGTAAGTGATTTGGAATATCCACATATTGAATTACATAAGCTTAATAACGAATTATTTGAAAAGCCAAAGTTTTATTTTTAAGATTTTGTAATAAGTTGTTCAACAGCTGAAAATGTTCCTATTATTTATAAAGTTAATAAAAAAATTTTCTTCTTTTAAGAGCTTCAGAAAGGACTTTCCAGATATTAGACAAAATTTTCTCCTTTTAAGAAAATATTATATTTATTATTGAGAAATTTGTTTTCTGCCTTTAAGAAAATAATTTTCTCAGTTTTAGAAAAAAAATTTCTTGTTGGAAAAAAAATATTTTCTAATATTAAAGGTTTCTTGCCCGTCGGTTAAGAAATAATTGCATTATGTTTCAGAAAATCTTTCCATAATATTTAGAAAATTTTTTCTAAATTTTAGGGTGAATCGCCTTAGGACGGAATTCAAAGGCGAATTTCTAATTTTTAGGGTTAATTTGGGTCTTTTTTTTTATGAGTGTAGGGGCCACTCCCTGCAGAACGGCGAGAGCCGAAAAAATGAGCGTCTGTTACACAAGAAAAGGTGTTCACATATATAATTACCCTTGTTTAATTGGGGCTTGGCACTTTAAGATGGGTGCGGTCTCCAAGATCCGTAGGAGAACAAATTTTCACGAATATTTTCTTAACCCCTTTTGGGGGGAATTTTTAATTTCAACTCCAATTAATAATTGATTCTCACCAACGGGCTGACTATTATAGCCACTACACGTCAATCGAGACCACTCCAAATGTCTTTTAAACTTTTTAAAATTTTTATTTTAATTTTTGGAGCTTCGATGCACACTTTGTGTTCTGGATGCGGGTGAAAATTAAATAGGCGGAAGTTCAGCTTGGCCAAAGCCACATTGCTGCGCCTCGGAAATACTAGAGTGACCTTTGGCTTACAGCCGTCATTTGTCATTCAACTATCGAGTGCTTTTTGGAACAACTCTGATCGTAGCCTTATCGAAATATTTTATATTTTATATTACAAAAATAATTTTTTAAAGAAGGTTTGCTTAGCCAGTTCCTATGAATTTGTTTTGTTATTTTAATTCTCTAAAATATAAACAAATGAATAAGCTACTCAAACTAGTCCCGTCCATTTGGGGTATGTTGCCAGGCACCTATGGAAAGCTGTCGCCTACTTTTAGGCTTTTTCCTTAATTTTATCTTTTGCTTATTCAAGCGCCTCTACACGGCCGGGCGTCTTGTATGATTTTGTGCGCTTTGGGTAATCGTATTGAACCCATTTTTCATCATCAGTCGTAATTCGATGCAAATATCTCTTTATTTCCAGCGGCGCCATTTCACATTACGGAATGGAGCACCTCATTAACACTTCGTAGGCTGGGGCCAGACTGAATCTATTACAACCTAGACTATTTTTGCATTAGCATGTCCGCTTTGTGGACTGTCTGCTTTCGAAACCTCATTACCAGTAATCGAAAAAGTGGGCGATAGCCGAAAGCTTTTCGGAGCTCCATTACAACTGCACGTACTGATGTAAGAATTGTAATCGACGGTGTGGATGGGCAAGCCACTAAGAGACACACAATTTTAAAATCGCATGCGCTGTTGTAATGCAGATGCTTTACGACCCAATGTAATATAGAGTATAGAGTTGTAAAGAATGAACAAAAATTAAAATTCTGATTAAATTCATTTAAATTTAAGGATTTTTTTTTAGATTTATATATATTATTAACCAATTATGAAGAATATTTATATAAGAACAAAAATTACTTCTTCTGTCGGCTAAAAGCTATTCGGCAGTGTTCCAGAAAACTCTAGAGATTTTTGTATAAACGGTTTCATTTCGAACTGCAACTGATTGTCTTTATATGTGAGGCGTCTCCAAAATGACAGGCTACTAGATAAAATGACTAAAGTTGAGAGATTTGAAACTGACTGCTCAGCACCAAGTACATTTAAAAACGTACAGTTTTTCTTTCCTATAATCCAGTAGGCGACATTATTTTTGAGACTTTACACATAAAGTGCTGAGAATTAGTTCAAAATCAAATCGTTTATACGAAAATCTCTAGAGGTTTCTGGAACACACCCGATTGTTCAAGTTTTAGTTTTTAGGCTTTCTAGATTATCATTGAATATTATCATTATTAATAGCATATTCCTTATTATTTAAATCATTCTTTTTACATTTCTTAATTTTATTGTCATAATTTAGTTTTGCCAAGCGCCAGAAATTTATTTAATTTACTGCTGCCGAGATTTACGTCCGCACACGCCACACGTCAAAAATCAAATGAAAGAAAATTTGAAGAAAAGTAATGAAATTTCTTAGACTATAACAGGGGCGCCCATGCCCATTACGCGAGACACGCTTGTGTTGTTGTTCTACGCAAAGGGATAGCCTGCGCGTATACATTTTGCGCGAGCCATAAGCAAGCAAAAACCAAAAACAAATCTTATGCGTGCTCTATGTTTTGTTGTTGTTCGCGCTCTGACCTGCAACAACAACTTCATATGTGTCTCTATTCTCTCTCTCCTATTTCTCTCGCAAACTCGAACACAACAACAAAATGCTTATGCGTACGGCCGAACGCGTGTCGCTTTCCGCGGCACACACACAAAAACAAAAATCGGTTCTCTCTCTCTATCTCATTTTGTTGTTATTGCTTGAAATATATTTGGTGTATGTGTATTGGTTTTGACGCGCTGGTAAGCTCGTTCTGGGCACCCCTGGACTATAACAACAAACATATTGTGCATGTCAGCTGCACACATACGCATTTATACTTGTATGGGCAAGCTTGCTTTTTCAAAGGGAAACAAAAAAACCGGAACCAGCAGTAGGCAGCGCACGACGCACGAAGCTTTGAAGTTATGCCAAACTTCATATGACAACTCTGTATACAAAGTATAGCGAAAGTGTTCTATACTTTTGAGCTTTTGTAATGCATGATGTGCAGTCGACTCATTTGGCTGTGCGCCGCTGGGTTTTTGCCGTTGGAGCAGCTTTCCCGCAAATTGTGTTTTGGTGGTACAGAAGTTGGTGGTACAGAAACTATGTTGTTTACACTCCAGCGATACGACACACACTGAAAAGGAAAGCCAAATGATGAGTCTTCAAAGTAAAGTCGATTGCAACTTTGTCCGATTCGAAATAATACTAGCACCGCCACCTTAAAATAGCCTTTTAAATTAATTTGTGCAGCCATGTCCGTCTGTCCCTCTGTCTGTATAAACACCTAGATCTCGGAGACTAAAAGAGCAAGAGCCACCAAATTTTGTATGTAGACTCTTATTGTCCCTACGCAGATCAAGTTTTTTTTTTTCAAATTTTGCCCACGCCCCCTTTCGCCCCATCAACAAAAATTGTTAAGTAACTCCTACAATTTTGAAGATATCAAGCTCATTTTTTGCAGTGTAGTGCATGTGCCCAATATCTACAATCTCTTACTACGTTTATGCTTGCAAAAAACCATGATTTTTTGCGCTTAAAAGTATGCCAACTTTATTTCCATCAACAATTATTTATTTAAAAAAGATAATTCATTGTCATTTATGGCAGTTTTAAACCTAGTTCAGACTATTTAAAGATCTCACTAGTTAAAGATGTACCAAATAAATGAGGCTTAAGGCAAATATAAAATAAATAATTTCCTTAATGAATAATATATTTAAGTACAGCATACTTCGATGGGCAAAAATAATGATTTTTCATTTAAAGCCTGGTACGGAGATCGCAAAAAAGCGCTCGCAAACAAAAATCTTCATATAAAAATGACACTGTAAAACCGCTCGCAAAATTTTTGACGTTAAACGTTTTGCGACTAGTATGCTGACCAGCAAACGGGGGGGTTGTAAAATCCACTTTGACGCCTTCGCGTTGCCAACTACTTTGCACATGTGGATTTTATTGAACAGCTGTTCGAGTTTTGATTGGGCGCCCAAACTAATAAAATTTATTTATTTTGACGGTCGGTAGAGCAAAAATATGTAAAAAAAAAATAAAAACTCGATTGAAGCGCTTTCATGAAGAAGAAAACAGCTAATTATTTGGGGCCTCATCAATATTTTGAGTATTTAGATTCAGTTGCCAATGTCGATGAAGAGAAACCACATTAATATATATGTACTAACGTTTATGAAATAAAAACAAATAAATAAAGCAAATGAGTAACATTTATTATTGATCTGCACCGGGTGCTTTGTTCTGGAGCCAATTAAAACTGTTGGCGTTCATTTTGAAGTTTTGAATGAACACTTCTGTGACTCGAACTATTGGTGAAATCACATTAGATCTTACAATCTCTCTTATGTATATCGATATACTCTTATCGTTAGCAAATCTTTCAAATATGCCAACTGAGACGCTAGCGTCTGCTTCTTGTATGCTCTGCCTTCCTCATCCAAGGCAATTTGTGCGGCATAAATGAAAACTTGAGTTTTCAGATGCAAAATCTGTAATAAAGGGGACAACTGCCTCCTGGCTTCGCCATTGGACCTTACTGATCTCCATTTCATAAACAAATTTTTTTATTGTTGCGACTTGAAATCCTCATTAAATTGTTTGTAAGCCGGGGAAGTGTGACCGTACCTTTAAAAATTACCAATAACGCCTTATTCTTGGTATTTTTTGGCTGTCTTAGCACACTATTTTGTTTTACGATCCACTTTCGTAATAAATGGCATTTTCGTGCGCACAAACTGTTTGGCGTTCTCCGTACCAGGCTTAAGCATAAGCGTAGTATCTGAAAGTTTCATAAAGATCGGATAAAAAAATAGGAGCTATTAAAAATTGTTGCCTACTTTTTGGCGCCACATGCACTTTTGGCTTGCATAATGTTGATATGTTCTTATTAAGGTTAATGCTCTGTTAACTAACATAAGGAAAGGATATAAGACATACATTTTCCTGAGTAACGGGTATATCGAAGTCGGGCAGGACTGACTTTAACTTACGCTCTCGTTTTTATTTAAATCGAATCTTAATCAAAAGCCGTAACATAGCTTTACTTTTTTACACTGTATTACAATTGTTTGCTTGTTGTTGTTGTTCCTGTGAAAAAGTTGCACTTTCATGTTACACTAACGAGTAACGAACAACAACAACAAATACAGCTGACCTTCCAGTTAATAGGGGTTTGTCGTGTTTCCGCTTTGAGCCCCTCTTCCCTTATTGTGCCCTGACTCGGTCAATAAGTTTCATGTTTGGCTTGTAGTTGTTGTTGCTTTGTGAGCTATTGTTTTAACTTGACATTTATTTCATCATTACAATTGTTTTTGTGGCTTTGTTATTGTTAACATTCTGCACAGTCGAGTTTGCTGTTGCCCTTCTTCTCACCTTTCACCCCCTTAGCACAATTAAATTTTTGTTGTACTGCCCCCTGCTTGAGCTGAAAAAATGCAATGTGTAGAAAAATAGATTTTAAGGGTCGTTTACTTTTTGGTTAATGTTTTAGATCAAAGCTTCCAATCTTAATTATAATTCCAATTTGTCGAAGTTGATATAATTTGAACACAACTCAGTTGCCGAACTTTTGCATACACAGAAAAAACGACTGCTTTAGGTAAAGTCGGTTTTCCCGACTTCGATATACCCTTAACTCAGGGTTATTAATGTCGCTTAGCCTCCCCTTTGTTAGTTAACAGAGCATTAATAGTAATAAGAACATTTCAACATTATGTAAGCACACACAATATGAGCTTAACATCTTCAAAATTGTAGGAGTAATTCAGCAATTTTTGTTGTGGAGCGGAAGAGGGCGTGGCCAAAATTTAAAATAAACTTGATCTGCGTAGAGACAATAGGAGTCTACATAAAAAATTTGGTGACTCTTGCTCTTCTAGTCTCCGAGATCTAGGTGCTCATACAGACATACTGATCAAGAATATATATACTTTAAGCGGTCGGAGATGCTTCCTTTTGCCTGTTACATACATTTGCACGACTTTAGTATACCCTTTTTACTCTACGACTAACGGGTATAAAAATTCGAGATATCCGGGATTAAATCAATCCCAAGCGATGTCAGAAGTCGGTCAATCCGGGATTTTCTCATTCCATGTATGAATAGGATTGACTTAATCTCGGATATCTCGCAGGTCGAGATCAAATCATATGAGCATTTTTGTCCTTGATTGGTTCCAATTTTTAGTTGAGGATGGATGAGTCATACTATAAAAGAACGTCTATGTACTGATATTTTGTTTGTTGTGTTGAATCTTTGTGGTTTGAATATTTTGGAACAATCTGAAGTTTTTCAGACGTCTCTAGAGACTTTAAAAGCAGCCAAAGTAAATGTAAATGTTTGGTACATGTACCCTGCACATTTGTCGGAATTGTGCGGATCGGATGACTATAGCATATAACTGTCATAGAAACGATCGGTCGAAAAACTAATTTTAGTGAGAAAAACTTTTTTTTTTTCAATAGAATTGCTTCGAAACTTGGTATTTCTTTGTTTACTGTACTTTTCCATGATTCCACTAAGTTTGGTTGAAATCGGACATCTATATAGTATAGCTATCATAGAAAAGTATAGTCTGAAAAGTAGACTTAGTTAGAAAGACTTTTTTGTTTTTAATGGAAATGTCCTAGAGCTTGGCATTGATTTATTTGGAATGCTTTCACATAACTCCTCAAAGTTTTGACAAAATCGGATGACTATTGCATATAGCTGCGGTCGAAAAACTAGTTCTTGTGAGAAAAACTTGTTTGTTTTTAATTTAAGCTTCCGTATCATTGGCATTTACAAATCGTATATACTTAAAAACAAGAAAGAAAGTCGGTCATGCCCGACTAAATCATACTCTGTACCTATGAAGTGCTGCCCATCACCGTTGAGCCCTGTGCTGCCCATAGTTGTTTGTTTTCCTTATAACTCGACAACCGTTTATCCGATCTTAATCATTCCTTTGGCGGATTAACTAAATATGTCCAGAAGGAACGAACCTTCTATCTTTAAAACTGTAGGAGATATGACGTTTTTTCCAATTTGCGGGGTCCGGAGGGGGCGTGGCAAAAGTTGAAAATAATGATATGCCTGCAAGTATAAGAAACATATGTTCCATACAACTCAAACCACTATCTCTTACCATTTTTGAGATCTGTGCGTTCATACGGACAGACAGACGGACAGACGGACATGGCTATATCGACTCGGCTGTTGATGCTGATCAAGAATATATATACTTTATGGGGTCGGAGAGGCTTCCTTCTGGCTGTTACATACTTTTGCACAAACTTATTATACTCTATGTACCTTTGGTACAGAGTATAACAAACATACTTTTAATGTACGACCGATAGGATAATTATCGGTATAACAACAACACACACCACACCAGCTGGCAAGTGCTGAGCGAGTTGGTTTTCCTTTCATTTTTTACCATTTTAATGTTGTCAGACACAATTTGGTAGAAAATGCCAAGCCAGCGCACGGTTTGTGGTGCTGAGCGATTTGGTTTCGGTTCGTCGCTTGAATGGCTTGAAATTTTTGAGAATAAAAGGCTAAAGTAGAAAAGAACTCAAATTGGTTTTAAATATATTTAAACTTAAAGTCGTTAACAAACAAATAAAAATTTGGTTTGCTGCATTCTCTGCACAAAGCAATTTACCTCAGTTGCAAATAGTTTATGCAGAATTTTAGTTAGCAATACAAATAAAATAAGCGCATGTTGGCCATAAATAACAAGCTTAGCCCATAAGGCCGTGTGATTTATTTTGTAAATTATCACCAAAAATTTTTAAATCGCGTGCCAGTTTTGTTTGATTGTAGATAAGTGAAGTTAGGACCACAAAAGCACGGTGAGGAATCGAAATGAAAATGTCAAAAATGACATCAATTTGTGCACATGTTTCATAAGTGCAGCAAGCGCACACTAAATGCAATAAAAAGGCATTACGAGCTCCTAATTTATTATGCCGCATGGCAATCGAAAGAGACTCGCCCTGGTGCTGGGTAAACGGGGATTTTGTCATCTTTTGTCCAACTGAGATTTATTTCTGGTAGGTGCATAGACTCAAGTAGCAAAAAAGAGGCACAGGAACATGATCAATAAATGTAAGTCCCACGCTGCGTACAAGCAATATTTTAATTATGCAAAAGTGGAAGGTCGAGTTCAAATAGCTTTGCCAACAAAGCATACTTTGCAGCTTCCCTTTGTGTTGATTTTTTTTAACATCTTGTAGTATTTATGTCTGGCTTCAAGTGTACTTATTCAGCTTTTGTTTCGGCTCCATGTGAAATTGTGCAGAGGATGCGACTGCCTGCATTTTTAATCCATTAAGACTTTCGATGCGTTGCAACTAAAAGCTGCTCATTTGGCCCGTTTTTTCATGTTAATGTTAATATAACTTTAACCATGTATTGACCGATAAAATTTACACTTAATCAGCCTTGTTCTCAATTCGACTTCCACAAAAATTTTGTGATTCTAAACCAGTTTTCGTACTAGATTTGGTCTCCAAATCACAAAACTTTTGCGGAAGTGGAATTGAGAACAAGGCTGAATGTTTCTAAGAATGGCGTAGATCTCTGAATGTCTGTATTCGACCCCTGAAGCTTAATGTTATTTTTTTCCAGTTTTCTTAAGGTTTATACGGATAAACACAAATTTAAAAGCCTTTGCCAACGTTTTGAAATATTTGCATCTTTTCATTTCCACAAAATTTCAGCACAATTCTTTACCTTCTAAATGATAATTGGCTTCGTTTATATTTAACACCTAATTCACTCATTCAGAATCAGCTCAATGGTATGCACACAAAGACACACACCCATCCATGTAAAATGGAGAAATGCAGTCTGAAAGATTATTTTGAAGGCAGGCCATACTTTATATATAAGCAAACACACTCAAGTTAAGATTCTTCCAACATCTGCAGTCAACTTCTGCTGCATTTTCATGTATGCATGATTGTCTGTGTGCGTGTACGCCTGTATGTGTGTTGATTAAATGTTTGACATCGTTAACTTACGTCATTACATATTGTAGGCAAGCTGCAGCAGTAGTAAGGATATCCAGTCTGGCCAGGTTGCCATGGAAGTGTGTGTCCGATGAGCAAGGACTAGAAGGCCGCTAAATTGATTGATTGATATTATATTTCATTTTAAAGGGAACTTTTGGAAACTTTTCCATGTTTTTATATTGATGGGACTAAGAGAAAGCATCTTCTCTTAAAAACTTAAAAAGTAAACATACTATTATGTTTAATACGCTGAATTCAAATTTAATTTAGCTCATTGAATAATCATAGTCGCAGTTATATTTTTTGTTCCATTGTGATTAGATTTAAAATTCATTTTTCAGTATAGAGCTTTATAGCTCAAATATACCAGAAACATAACCAAAAAAAACTTTATAGTCCTAAATCCACGAAACTTAAAAAATTCTGTTTTTACCAATAATCGTTAGTCACGTTGAGTTATATGCTCATCGGTCATTCGACTTCTGTGGTCAGAAACCACACTTTTTATAGCCGAAGCCAAGAGGTCGGATGGCACTGAGCTTCCTGGTGTAATAAGATATGCCAATCCATTGGCATTGCAATGCCAAGTCAGAAAGCACTGGCACTGCGGGTGGCCGCTCCAGGTTTAGCAACGGAAAATTTATATAAAAATCCAATGATTCTGCTTGGTTTGAAATTTCCTCATAAAAAATTCAAAGATTTGATATATAAATTATATGATTTTCATTAGCGTTTCCGGAGATTGAACATGTCCGATTCTGGTTATGGTTTTTCGATAGACATACAAATATACGTACATTATCAGTACATTATTTGTGCATTACGAAATAAAAATGCACAATATACACACATGCATAAAAAGCCGCCGACTCACACACAAATGAACATTAATTCGCGGAGGTCAATATAAGCATCTCTATGCTTTGCCATTAAGTGCGCCTTTATGTTTGTCAAATTGCCACTGGTCTTAATAGTTTTATTACACCATTTGCACTGTGATTTTTGTGCATACACACTTCAAAAAACCAAAAGAAACTGTTTATCGCAGCAGTGTGACCGAACGCTGTAAGCAAACTATCGCTGAAAAGAATCGCCAAAAAATATCCGATATATCGCCTAGGAAAAACATTAGATAACGATATATCGTATTTTTGGACAAAAATATCGATATTCGATATTATTTTTGACATCCCTAGTTTAACAGGCACATCTTATTTGCAAATAAAAATTTTTTAGATGTCAAATTATTGCGTTTAAACAGAGAGTTAGTTTCTTATTTGCAAATAGTTAAGTTTCGAAAACAATTACTGATAAGTAGACTTATTTGCAAATAGGGTGCAAAGGGCTGCTATGTTAAAAACACAAATTGAATACAAGCACTGTAATTGGATCAAGGAGGAGACGACGAAATTTCTTGGCCTAATTAATTTTTTTTTCATAGATTTCTGCGCTCAATGTTACCAGATACACAGTTATTACCAATCAGACGTAACTAAAAAATACATATATTTTAGAAAGATATTTAGCGTATAGACAGTAGAGATTCCAGAACCGTATGATTACAGGTAAAAGTAATCATTTTTACGATGCCACGATACTTGTGAGTAATCATGTAATCGTTTATACGGTATGATTATAATCGTAGCACCGTCAAAATTTTATTAATTCAATAAATGTGAAACGGCTGAATAAAATCCGCTTTATAACCTTGAATATGACATAGGCTCTTTAACATTAAATTAGGCGGACAAAAAACCGCGAAATTTTAAAAATATTGAAATGAGAATTTTTGAATGATATTGATGTTAAGACTATTATGGAGCCGTTGGTAAATGGACGGTGAATACCAAATGGTCCAAAATATGGCGATAATACAAATACAAATGGACGGACGGACAGACGCACATGATTTTACTCTGCGAGTAACGGGTATCAAATTTGCAAACAGAGTTATTAAGTATGCCTTAATGTACAAGTTCCTTGAAACTATCACCATTAATTGCCTTGAAAGACCGTTGATCCTGAGCAACAAACTTCACACAATTAAATGCAACTTCCTCTCGAATTTGATCTGTTACGTGATTTCTTAATCTGTGAAAGTGATAAAACTTCATTTTCTCCAGCACGCTTATAGCAAACGAGTATT
The DNA here is from genome assembly GCA_018904265.1 of Lordiphosa collinella. Taxonomy (NCBI): domain Eukaryota; kingdom Metazoa; phylum Arthropoda; class Insecta; order Diptera; family Drosophilidae; genus Lordiphosa; species Lordiphosa collinella. The sequence continues at coordinate 54,362 of JAEIFV010001165.1, forward strand.
TTTAAATTTGATGGACTGTTACCTTTTGGAAACTTGAAAATCTTTTCGCAACGGTTGCATATAACGTGCCCGACGAAATCAGATGTGCTGGCTTTTGTTATCTTTTTGAAGTTCATCCATACATCGCTGGAACCTCCAGCCTCAGTCGTTATATTTTCCTTCGTTTTTATTTTTTTCAGCAATGTCCATCGTTATTAATAGATTTCTTTTTAATTTGCAACAAGGAAACTTTTAGCTAATTCTACAAAATAAAAAACAACGACTGTTACAAAATCAAAAAAAGAAATGAAATAAATATAAAAAATTACACATGCGTAAAAATTATTAAAACGGTGCGGTTCCTACGATGCTACGGTGCGACGGTGCCGAATTGACAGCAAGTTATTCGTAATCATTTGTAATTTGTAATCGTACTCGGCGAGTACTACTCGATTACTATTTAACTTACTCGTTTAGGTCTCTAATAGACATGAATTTGTTATTTACAAATATTTTCTATTTGCAAATAGCTGGCGTATAAACAAAGTAATAGATGCCTAACGGCAAGTCGCAAATTTAAGCTGGGACCCACAATGTCTCATTTGCAAAAAAACTATTCAAATAATAAAATTCTACATCAATGACCATAAAGCAGTTTACTTAATGCTCTAGTTTTTTTGCCCTTTAACACGGGGTATTAAATTTTAAGCGAATCGAAATGCTTTAATGGCCTCCAATTTGTTGCGAAAGTCGCTTCTATTCCCTAGAAAATGTTAAATGACACTGGAAGGTCAACGCCTGCCACACAGAATAAAAATAAACGAGATGAAAAACTACGAGGGCCGTCCCAGAAATGGCCGACCTAGCACAGTAGTGTTGGAAAATGTTCACAAAAAATATTAAAAAGGGGAAGTACCGACTATTAAAAGCTTAAGTTTAAAGCTTATACCTTGCACAGTTTTTTTTGGTCGATTTTAATAGAGAACGCTTGTTATTGATTTGCAAACATGGACAAAATTGGTCATCGTTATTTGATACAATACATTCATATAAAAGGTCTTAGTCCAACCAATATTAAAAAGGAGCTGGATTCTACCTTACGTAATTCTGCTCCCTCGTTTACAACAATAAAATATTGGGTGGCTGAGTTTAAGCGAGGTCGTTTGAGCTGCGAAGATGAACATCGTAATGGGCGTCCAAATGAGGTGACCACTTCAGAAATGGTGGCCAAAATTAAAAAAATATATTGAGTGACCGGCTGTACATCGCATATTAACAGAAAAATTGGACATGAAAAAGATATGCGCAAGATGGGTGCCGCGTTTGCTGACTTCAGAACAAAAACGCAGGTTCACACCTCTGCCAATGCAATGGCTAAAATTAATGAATTAAAATTTGAATTGCTACCTCACGCTCCTTATCCGCCAGACTTAGCTCCCTCTGATTATTTCTTATTTCCAAACTTGAAAAAAGGGCTCGGAGGAAAAAAATTTGGCAACAATGAAGAGGTGGAGTCCGAGGTTAATGCATATTTTGAAGAGCTTCACAGTTCTTATTATAAAAAAGGTATCGAATCTATTGAACATCGCTGGGAAAAGTGTATCGACCTTAAAGAATCATATGTTGAAAAATAAAAAAAAAAATGATAAATTTTTGTGTTTTTGTAGTTAGGTCGGCTATTTCTGGGACGGCCCTCGTAATAAAGGACGAGAGCCATGAAAAACTACTACAAAAACCGAATGAGGTAAGTCCCGTGATATTATAATTCTAAATAAAAAACGAGCAGCAGCAACTAAAAGAATATATGACAGGCTTCTAATGGAGGGCAAAAGAGTTCAGGAAATCTCCAGCTGAAATGATTGTTTTGGAGGTCAATGCTGTGTTGTCCGGCTAAGTGACTGACCAAACTGGAGAAAAGTAGCGTTGAATATAAGCAAGACAGACAAAAAATATGCACTTCAATGCCCGAAGGAAACCAAAAGATTAATTTCATCCAAGTGATTTTGAAATTAGGCAACACCTTTTTCAAAATAGCTGATTAAATGTGTAACGAGTAATTGATAAAAAATGCACATCACGTTCATTTGTCAGAAATAAGATACAAGTGGTTTTGTATCTCTTGCCTTCATTTAGGATATAAAATCGTTGTCAAATAGGAGACGGCAGTCAAGCGGAGCAGCCATTGTTGTGCTTAATATGGTAGGAACGGGCTATCTGAAGCAGTTTCAGCTTATTTAAATATTGATTTTTCTCCTCTCGCCGAATTCTAGAATCAAAAGTTCTAGAATTTAAAAGTCATCGTAAGATCCACCTTCGATTCTCTGTTTACTACACACACGACACGCTGGCGGTGCCAGTAAAGGAAGGTTTATGCTTGAGAGCATAAAATAATTGGCATTATGTATCTACATTTTATCCCACATAAATCTACAAAATCTATTTTCATGCCAGCTGCCGCGAACTTTTTGAACTGCGGAGGACACATCTGCGCCCAAAGGCTGCAAAGGAAATGGCAGGATAATGAAAAGAATTGTCATAAATTGCTTATTTGTCATAATAAAAATGAATGAATTTGTATGAGATGCAGAATATGAATTGATTTAGTCTCAAATTGGAAAGTAAATTGAAATACAGGTTAAAAAAAAGTTTATAACTTAATCGTTTTCAGTGCGATGGAATTGATAGTTTGCATTTACTTAAATTTGGACTCGAACCGAAACGTGTGAAGAACTTTTTTGTCTGTCTTTTGTTAGAGAAACACAACCTTAAAAATATTTGCATTGTTATCTGAACATAAGCAACGAAAGCAAAAAATCCTTTAAGTTATTTTATACTTGTAAAGAATATTTAATTCCTGGGAAAGGTGAGCCGAATTCCATTTGCGGGAGCTCATCAAATATAGCGTGACCTTGAATATACTAACAAGAAATAATCGAAAATGTAAACGAAATGCGTGGGCAAAGCTTAAATCGGTAAAGAGAAAACAGAAAAGAATGAAAGGAGCAACTGGATGGGGCGAGACAGACAAACCCAAACAGAGCATGTTGGCTATTTTTTTTCATTTCAGCTGCTTCCAGTTTTTGTTTCTTTTCAATCAACAGACAGCTACGACTTCAACAAAAGCAACAGAAACAAACAATCAGGATTACCCCAAAAAGCTTAATCGATTTTCACCAGGTAGACCCAGCATCATCATCAGCATCATCATGGCTCTAGGATTAATATGACAAAATGTGTTTCCCAGCCACCAACAAGCAAAATCTTTTGTCAAACACACAAACGCACACAACACACACAAAGAGAGAAACAATAAAAAAGAACTCATACCAACTACAACCAGGCGCGGATCAAGGATTCGCATTTGGGGAGGGCTAAGCAACTCTCAAGAAAATTATTTTAGAACGAAAAATGTTAGTTTATTGCGAATTTCTTGCTTGGATCAAGCATGTTCGATGTCAAATGTACGGTAAAATGCCAATTCTTAATCCAAAAGCGAATTTCTTGATCCAATAATTAACTTTTCATTCCGAATTTTTCGCTTCATGAGTTTTGGAATTCTATTTTATTTAACTTTCTTTGCTTTCTTCTTTCAAAAACTTATACTCGCTTAGTAATTCCGGAATAAGAGCTAATTAAGCTCGATTAAAAGAACAGAATCTCTTAACATTTTATCAGGTGCGTTTGCACTCAAATTATTCCTTAGTGAATAAGACTTCAGATCATAGTTGCAATACTCTGTCGATTTTAATTTGTTGTTCTTTGTGTATGTTTCCCAACGCTAACCCGTTGAGTCTGTGCTTAGATATACTAACATATACTAATCTAATTAGCAGAGAAAACGTTCGGTCAACAGTTGCATATTACAACAAAATTGCAAAATTCGGGAAAATAATGGAATTTCTACGAATTTATGTCCTTATTGTCTCAAGTGTAGCGTTGGTTATTTTTAAACCCAGAGTTTTTGCAATTCTTGTGCCACAAAACTATTTCTTGTTTTAGCACCTTCTACAATTTTTAAACTGAGTTCTTTGTATGATGCTCAAATCTCTAGATTCAGAATATTCAAAAATTGTCCACTGAATCTCTATCTTAGAAAAAAAATAATGAAATCCAATGGTAGTAAATTAAGAGCTTGTGCAATGTACATACCTTCGTAAATCGAAAGTCTACATCTTAATCATTCCTCTCAATTTACATTACTCATACGCCCCGCCTGCTGGCAGACAAGGAGCTTATTCTCAACCAGTTCGTGCTTATAGATTGCAAGTGTGCAATAAACTTACAGTCAAAGGGCAAAGCGTATAGATTTCATATAAATAAAGTCAATCCTAAAATAGTTGATTTCTCCTGCTCATCTTTTTTCTTTTTACGCTTTCTCTGGCTTCTCTAGCTCTAGTGTTGACAATATTTTTCAGCAAAGTTTTTAAAGTTTTCCAAGCGAAGGACTTTGTTTTGGCTACTTCTGTTTCTTTTAACTGCTATTAACTATTACTTCTTCTTCTTTTTCTGTGCGAGTGTGTGTGTGCCCCGCTGTGCTCCCGCCCACACATACATACACTGAAAGTTTCGACTAGTCTTTGCTCCATTTGCCCAACTGCCGGAGGCTTGTATCTCTCTCTACTGGCTGGAAGCCTCTGGGCTCTGGCCCGCACATAGAGTTCATTACCCCGTCGTGGTTATTGAGTGGGGTTGGGAGAGGGGATGCTGTAGGCTGCTGACGGCTTGGTTTTTATAAATTTTATATATTTTTGTGCCTTAAAAAAAAAAGAATAACAGCTAGTTTTGCAACTTTCTTTTCGTTTCGTTAACTTCTATTTTTGTCCCTTGCCTAATATTTTATTATTATAATGAAAATTGTCAAGCCCCGAAAGCACTTGATTGCCAAACCTAGCACTCGACACTCTTACACATTTTTATTGATTTTCTTCAACTTTCGGCAACAATTTCTGATCAGGTGTTCCTGTTCTTGAATTGCTTAAAAAAATTGTAAAATATGTTTAAAGCTTCAATTAATTTATTTAAAATTATCCCTTCATCTAACATTTCGGAGGCAAATCAATTTTCGTATCTTTTGAACTATTTGTATACTCTGAACCACAGGTACACAGAGTATAATTCGTTCGTCAAGCCATTTTAAATCCAAATTAATAAAACATAAAAAAGCAGAACTCTTTCAACGCAGCACAGCTTAGCCTAAACATGAAAATGAGCGCAGTTTCTTTTTAATTTAAAAAATAAAATTTTTTTGTGAGTCGCAAATTCTTCATCTGAAGATGTACATTGCCTTCGCTTCCAAAAATGACTTTTGAATCCCAATATGTTATCTGAGCAAAAATATTCTTGAACTGCGAATTCTTTAGATGAAGGATGAAAATATTGCAAGGCCTAAGTTGACGTGATGTTTATTAAAATAAGCCGGAAATTAAATCGATTACATTGCTTGGCACAAAATTACCTCACAAAATTACTTTTTCTGAATTTTATTCACTCGAACTGTTATTTTTGAAAGGGGGCAAAGGGCACTTCGAGTGGACTCGTGCAGGGCTCTAGTATATTTATTCTAGATTAGCATCAACAGCCGAGTCGATATAGCTATTTCTGTGAGTCTATCCGTCTGCCCGTATTAACGCACTGATCTCGGAGATGGTAAGAGATAGAGGTTCGACATGTATGGGACAAAAATTTCTTATACTTGCAGGCAGATCAAGTTTATCTTAGAAAAAATTCATTTCTCCGTTAGTTTTATAGATAGAATGTTCGAAATCGCGAACAAAGTAAAGTGGGTAACAGATCTGATATTTTATATTTATATTCGTCAGAAAACGGACTTTTAAGTATACGTAATTTGATAAATTTATTTAAAGCGGTTTTTCTCAAATATCATAAAGTCTTTTTCATTTGTAGCTAAAAACGAGAGCGTAAGTTAAAGACGGTCATGCCCGACATCGATATACCCGTTACTCAGGGCAATTAGTGTTTGATAGCCTTTCCCTATGTTAATTAAAAGAGCATTAACATTGACCATTTCAAAATTATGTGAGCAAAAAGTGCATGAAGCGCCAACAAGTATGCAACGTTTTTATAACCTTTATAACTCTGCCATTTATTATCCGATCTTTATGAAACTTTCAGAGATTGTAGATATTGTGAGCTTGATATCTTTTAAATTGTTGGAGTTATTCAACATTTTTTATTGTGGGGCGGGAGGGAGCGTGGACAAAATTTGAAACAAAAAAGAAAATTTGGTGGCTCTAGCTTTTCTAGTCTCCGAGATCTAGGTGTTCATTCAGACAGACGAACATGGCTATATCGTCTCGGCTTTTGCTGCTGATCAAGAATATACATACTTTATGGGTTCGGAGATGCTTCCTTCTGCCTGTTACATACAGTTGCACCACCATAGTATACCCTCTTTACTCTACGAGTAACGGGTATAAATATTGCTCGATTGAGTTTTTTCCCATATGATAAAGTTATTCAGATATTCTCCGACTTTCCCTAATATTTGAAAATGGCCATTTGATCAATTTCGTACGATTTTAATTAAGAGCGCTCCTAAGTTCGTCAGTTTTTGATATCGATAATGTTTCAGTTCCAACTACTTTTGTGTCATTCCATATAACGAATACATCTGATAAGCGCCATTAAAGATTTGTTCTGATTGCTTTCAAAAAGTTTAAGTGAATTTGAAATAACTTTTTTATAAAAATATATTATAGGCCAGCACTAGCAATTCAATTGACTATCGATAGCAATATGTATATTGATAAATTCCATGGCCAAATAGCTATTTGTTGATGTCGAGTGTGGTTTTTCTTCTTGTTAAAAATATACTTTTAATGCGAGTTGAATAGGAGAGAACTTAAAAATAGTCGTAATTTGTTAAGGAACTGAATAAAAAAGTTTTCTTGGTTTCTTCTTGGGTTCCGATTGTTCATCAACCAATATCACAGTGCAACATTTTGCATTTTTAAATTTTTGATCACTTTCAGACCCGGTAAATCTGAAAGGTACTGATGTATTAAGAAAAAAACTTGCTAGATTTGGTAGGACTAGTCAGCTTTTTTTATGGGCATTTGAAATTTTGGGCTTAAGTTCGCCAATCTGACAAAGAGGCACTTTTTGTATCGCTCATATAAAATTTGGTTAGTATGTCTTAGGCAAAAATGTAGATCTTGACCTAGTCAATCAAATTGCCCTTATATAATTTTCAAAAAAAAATCCGTTTTCATGACCAAAAATATACAAAACCTAAAAAATTCATCGTTTTTCAGCTCATGAAAGGCTATACATACAGCCATTAATCTGGAACTATGACTCTTTGTATAATTCTCTTAGACTTTATATCACTAATGCAAGGGTAGGTATTTTCGTCGTTAACCGTAAAGAACTGCTGAAATTCAGCTTGTCGATGACGATAAGCCGTGACTTTAAGTCCAGCCTCAGTTAGTTTTTTCCTCCTTAAAAATGAGGCTATAAATTCATTGCATCCGGACTTGGAGGTTTTGGTGGTGGATTGCAATTCGAATGTTTTTGTGGCAGAGAAGCATTGGGACCAGGAAGATATTTAGCTGTGACCATCTTAGGTGCATTCATTCCAAGTTTATAATTCAGACATCCGTAGCACTTTTGTTCATCGAGTTCATATGGATCAGTCCATATAACTGTGGTTCCATATGGCATGCTTCCTTTTTTATGACTTAACCAGCTCAGAGCAGCGCAATAGCAACGTCTACAAACTGCATCTGGCGTCTACGGAAAATCAAACTGATATGGCTAGTCAGAGTAATATACAAGATAAGCTTTTTTGAATTCCCCAGTGAAAATTGTGACCTTCTTTTTTTTTTGTTCTTTGCGTTTGGGCACATAAAACCCACAAACATGGCAAAACAAGTTAAGCTTCCAGCACTTTTCTATTTGTTTTTGACGAATGACGAATTGGTATTTAAGATTTTTGCTGTTGCATATGCCTATATACGGTCCTATTAATATTTCTCATTTGCATATAGGCAAGAAGCAAAAGCCACATTGAAGCCAATGAAACGGAAAGAGACGACCAGTACTGATCTAGCTGTAAAATTCCCATTCCACTTTGTTTTGAAAAATTAGAGAAGAAATGAGTAATAGGAACACGAAACAGGGGCAAATTCATTATGTTTATACAAATATAAGATTTTAGTTGAAAAAACGAAATAGTTTTAAAAAATCATTAGGGGCAATTTTGTAGACTAGATCAAGATCTACAACTTTGCCCAAGACTTACTAACCAAATTCTGAATGGTTTTATAGATATGAGCCATACAAAAAGTGCCTCATTGTCAGAAAGGTGAACATTAGACCAAAATTTCAAATGCTCAAAAAAAAATAATGCTGACTAATCCGACCAAATCCAGCTAGGGTTTTTCTTAATACATCAGTACCTTTCAGATTTACCGGGTCTGAATGTGATCAAATTTTTAGTGTCTTATTATGTCTGACTGAGATGCAATGACGAGGCTTTTATGATTAGGCGATCAAATTACAAAATTTTTGCGAAAGCGAAATCGGGAACATGACTGATTGGCATATTTTTGAACACACAATGTTCGTTTAATATTTCAGTTCGTGAAGGTTTTAATGTTTTAAGTAAAGTGTACCTTGCTTAAGTGCTTGATATAAACACATAAATTTTTTGCTTAAGGTTCATACGCAATTTAAAAGTATCAAAATGGACCACGCAAGTTCGTTGGGATTATCAAAATAAATAAAATTGATCAATTTATTAATTACATTTTTGAATATTTTAGCTCCGGATTCAGCTTCTCACTGCTTTCGTTAAACAAACACAGACTATAATTTTTATTTCATGTTTTTTATTCATAAATATTTTTTAATATTTTTCTCAGAAATTCACAAATTTTTTTTGTTATTTTCTCCACATAATCTAATCAGGCTTGGCAACGTTTTGCCAATTACCAAGACCAAAATATCGTAGACCAACAACGGACACGGATAAGACGACGACGTATATGACGACTGTAACGCCGGAAGAGAACGACGCGTAGTTGTTAATCAACGGGTAATGTTTTCAAAGCGGCTTCAGCCACACAACTGAAGCGACAGGATGCCACAGATGGCTAACCAAAGCACAGGCGGAACGAAATGGAAGTGAAAGCCTGAACATCTGTTCGAGAAAGAGAAGGCAACACAAACAAAGAGAGCCAATTCGAAATAGAAGGAGAAGAGAAAATGTTTGTGGGTCTTACTAACCTACCGCAAAAAAAAAGCTCGTATAAAAAACAAGTATAATAAAGGAAAAAACAAATATATTAAGAAAACTAATATAAACAATTTCAATAGATTTTCATGAATTGTACGGAGTTTTTTGCGCCTGCGCCGCTTACAATTTTGCTAAACTGCTTAAGTTTCGGGCGAAACTCAGGAAATAGGCCTAAGCGAATCATCAGTAAGCGAAAATGCAACTGAAACGATTTTCGTTGAACTTTTGCCAAAAACACGAAAGGGCCAACGAATGCGGCTGCTGAAAAGCTAACGAGAAAGCGCACAAAAATGAAGAAGTAAAACAAAAACAAAAGGCCGCAGGCAAAATCAAAAACAAACACGTGAATGAAAGCCGGCAAAATGTAAGCAAGTGTTCAACTCGAGTTTTGAGTGTGCGCTAGTGAGAGAGTGAGTGTTTTTAGGGGTGTTCTTAGTATAAGTTTGAATTGAAAGAGGGGAAATATACAACTTGTGAGAGTGTTTTTTGAGTGCAGAAATCGCAGCTTGAGTGAGTAATTCAATAAATATGCTAAGTTTTGGTGCGTTAAAAATGATTGTTGAGAGTAGGCGAAAAACAGACACGTCGACACCAAGTTTTTTTTTTTTGATGCATTTGATGCATTGTCGGGTCCTAAAAATAAAATTAGTGTAATTCAAATATTTTGTTTTGATTTGTTGATTAAGTTAAAGTTGTTGGAATTAATGAGTTTTGCACTATGAAATTTGCATTATTTTACTTATTTAAAAAAAAAAAAAAACAACAATTATTCTCATCATGGTCTTAAAGACGATTTAATATAAACAGGCCTGTTCTCAATTCCACTTCCACTGCAACTTTTCGGAAACGGAATTAAGTCAGTTTCTCGCAACACAAAGACGAAAGCGATTTACGTTTTAAAAATAGGGGAAAGTTAACTTCGGCTCGGCCGAAGTTTTGTATACCCTTGCAGCTTTCATTGAAAATAAAAAAGTTCTTCTAACTAAGACTACTTTTTGGAGCTTGCGATCTATACTATATAGATGTCTCATTTCGACCAAACTTGGTGAAATCATGGAGAAGCATAATACACTGTTAATTAAGAAATTTGGAGGCCATCCCGTTTAAAACAAAAATGTTTTTCTCACTGGAACTTCTTTTTCGACTGCAGCTATATGCTATAGTCATCCGATTTTGATAAAACTTTGTAGAAATGTGTTAAAGTATATAAAATAAGAATATACCAATAAAAAGAATATGCCATAAAAAACAAAAAAGTTTTCCACACTCGAACTAGTTTTTCGACCAATCGTTCCTATTGGAGCTATATGCTAAGTCATCCGATTTCGACCAAACTTTGTAGAATTGTGTAAAAGTATATAAAAAGAGTGTATGCCAATGATAAGGACGTTTTCATTAGAAACAAAAAAGTTTTTCTTTTTCTTTTTGACCGATCGTTCCTATGACAGCTACACTCATAGACAATATAATAGGTGTGATTTTTTTTTTTTTTAATATCGATTTAATTCGATATAAACATAACATTTAATAAGGAAGCTATACATTTTTAAAATGGTCACACTGTTTCGGTACGAATTGGGTGAATTCGCGGAATTAATTGGCTTTCTGGGAAAAATTGTGGATTGTTTTTTTGGTTAGACTGAAAACTTTGCTGGTCAATAAAATAAATGTATGTAGCAAAACATTAACCTGTAGTTTATAAATACAATTATTTGGTTGCAGAAGGTAAGGTATTAGTAAAATATAACTAAATGGTGACTTAATAACCATTAAAATTGTATTGGACGGGCCGTGGGCGTCACTGCAGTGCGGAGGAGAGAAGGCTCATTCGACGACTTCGAGATGAAGGAAAAATGTATAAATCCATTCCCATGCTAATAAAACGTTCTCAAAACTTCGTAACCAATGCCTTAAAGCCGGAAAAAATAGGTGAAACTCGGGAGCACCTAGAAAATCATCATCGTAGACCGACGATCGCATGGTTCAGTTGGATAAGCGCGACCCGTTCAAGTCTTCCAGGACGATTGCCAATGAAATTGGGAATATTGTGTCATCACGGACCGTTCGGTGATAGCAATAGCAAACCTATCAGGTAGGATTGCTCGCGGGGCTCCTTTGCTTCGGTCGTCAAATTTATAGATGAGGAACCAATTTGCATTAGATCGTATAACCTGGTGCGGTCCGGAGGGTGAGAAAAAATGGCGTAATATCCTCTGAAGTGAAGAAACCAAAGCAAATTTATTCGTCTTCCGAAAGGCAAAGAGTTTGATCCCAAGAACACAAATAAAACTGTGAAACATGGAGGTGGTAGCCTAATGGTATGGGGCTGCTTCTAATTGTATGGTGTTGGTTCGATTCATCGTATTGACGGAATAATGGTCAGATTCATATAGAAACATCTATTGGATACGGTGATGCTACCATATGCCGAAAATAATATGCCAATTTTATGGAAGTTCCTGAAGGATAATGACCCGAAGTACGCCTCTCGAGTAGTAAAGAATTGGTTCGGAATGCAAAATGTGGATGTTCTTGAGTGGCCAAGTCAATCCCCGGACCTCAATCCCATCGAGAATCGCTGGGGTGAACTCAAAAGAGAGGTCGGAAAGTCTTTTTGTCAAAATAAAAATAAACTTTGTTATATTCTCCAAAGAGCATGGTACAACATTCCAATTGGAACATTTTCGCAAGTTAATATCCTCCATGCCAAGACGAATGAAGAAAGTTTTGCGAAATAATGGCGGATATACCGGTTTTTAGCTGCCAGATACTTAATTTAATATAAAACAAGACCAAAAATAGTAAAATATTGATTTAATTTATACATTTATCTTCGTACACCTATTATTGTATCCAGCCAAAATTGGCGGATTTAAGGAAATACTTAATTTAGTTGTATATTAAAGGTTTTGTGAAACTGTTTTTATATTTTGTTTAAAGACAATTAATATAACTTTTGCAAAAACTTTGATTTGTTGAGATTAGAGAAGAGATAAATTAGAAATAAAAAGTTAAAAACGAAAAAAAACACACCTATTATTTTGTCCATGAGTGTATATGCTATAGTCATCCGATCCGGCCGGTTCCGACAAACAAGGGTATAAAAATAAAAAGAAATAGTGTTATGCGTATATACTTTGTTCGGAGCTGCTTCCTTCAGCCGAAATCCCCAAAACCCCGCAAGGATAATTAAAAGAAATTTAGCGACTTGGCTGGTCGCGAGCAAGAAGGCTTTAGTCACAATTTGCTGCCGGACATCATGGACTAGTACACGACAATACTCAATACAGTGCTTCGCATGACCCCACACCAAATTGGATTGCTTCTAGATATGGTACAGCCATTTAATCAGAAGCAGGCGGAACTGCAATGGACCTGCAAAAAGGCTACAAGTCACATTACGTTATTTGGCTGCAGGTGAAAGTCAGGCGTATCTGCAATTGCTTTTTCAAATTCCACAATTTGTCCATTTCCAAAATTTTAAAGGAGACAATCCTTATTCTTTATTCCGTGTTGAACGAGAAGTACTTGGCATTTCCATCTACAAGCACGGAATGGGAAAAGATTGAATTAAGAGTGTTGGCCAAAGCCGGGTCTACCTATTTCAATTACGAAGGTGACAGCTCTATGATTTTAATAGCTATGAGTAAGCTCCGAAGCAGGTCAAGATTGGGAGTTTATGTCTTCCGATAGCTTCTGCAGAAACTCACACTTCCTCGGTTTCAGTTTATACAATAGAATCAATGACAAATTCCAAATATCCTCGCTAAACACTGCTTTTGCCTTTTCGTTTGTTTGTTACCGCCAAATGTGAAAAGTATGATCTTCGTACTGAAGATAGAAATCCTAAACCGAAAACATAAATAGCTGAACCCTTCACTACGCATGTTAGAGTTTGAATGAAACATGCCATTTTAATATTGATGTGTTTGGGTTTTTTTTTTATATGTTATTAATGATATATTTTATTTGTATAAATATATAATGTTTGTAGCTCCTCAAATAAAGAAATCAATATCCGAGTAGACTCACTAGATAAAATCCTAAACCGAACATAAACTGAACCCTTCTTTATTAATGAAACCATTATTATGTACTACGTCACAAAGTGTCACTTATCAGTGTCACAATGTCACAGCTCCATACGAATTTGACATTGCTACACTAAAATGTGACACTCTGTGACGCAGTATAAACCCAGCATTAGCAGTTCTGATTTGTATTTATTTTATTTTTTATTAAACTTTTTTTTTTGTTTTTTGTTCGAAGCTAGTTCCTTTTGACACTAGTTGGACCTAATTCTTCTGAACCAAATTAAAGCTTATATTTATACTCATCTGAACGATCATGCCATCTCTTAAGCTTTGGCTAAATTTCAATTTTGGATACGCAAAATCTCACACTGTGCATCGTATGAGTAACATGTATGACACTTGTCACGTGACGACATAACACATCGTCTTGCCCTTTCTTTTTTTGCTTACTTGTTGTGAAACAACGAGCATAATTACAAACAGAGAGGCAGGCAATATAAAACAACATCAAAAGTGAAAAGCGCACAGGATAACAAGACGAACGTGACGAGCATGTGAAAAACAACAAAACTTATAGACTCTTCATGGGTGTGCTTTCCTTTGTGTGTGTGTGTTATAAACAATGACACATACACATGACAGCAAGTGTCAGAGAAGAGCTGAACAAAAAATAAAAATAAATGTACTGACAGCTTACTTCGACCTTAAAAAGTCGCTGATAACGCAAAATGTCAACCAAAAAATAGAGGCAACTTACGTTTGTTTCTTTCTCTATGTACCTGCTCCACTTTCACTTTCCATGACTTAATTTTTTCTCGTTCTTGCCTTGTCGCTGACAGCCTTAAAATAGAAACGCCTAAAAAAGTGAAAAAGCAAAAGTGTAACCAAGCTCAAAATGTGCTTCTTTCTTTTATGCAAAGCCAAATGTAAATAAATTTTCATTACGTATACGCATCGTACTCTTTCACTCTAGAGATCCCAGAAAAACGGTCGCGCAAACAACTAAATAAAAACGAAAGTAAAAATAAAAAAATACGACGTCAAAACTGCAATGTTGTCCAGCGTTTTGTATTCAACTTCCTGTGAGCGTGTGCTTGTATTCTCTTTATTTTGATATGACAACAATGAGCACTATTTTGCATTTCGCTTAGTAGCAAGAAGTGCGCGCCAAGAAGTAAAGGAACTTTTAAGACAGAGTACTTTTCTCTCTTTCGACTTCATTATTTGTTTGTACCCCCGAACCGAATCCCGCGCAGTTTTCTAGAGGTTTTGCCCTGTAGATTTTGTTGTTGGCGACGAATTGTTTCATATTACAAACACAAGCACGCACACGCATCATCAGTATTTTATCGGGTTCATCTTTTTATTTCTTGTGATTGTTGTTGCGTCAGAAATGTTTTCTTCATTTGTATTGGTGTTTACGCAGCCTGAGTACCTCTGTACTTTAGTGTAAAATATGAACTAAATACCTTCAACATTATACATTTAAATTTGGTTGCTCTTGCTGTTTTAGTCTCTGAGATCTAGTTGTTCTTTCAATTCATTTAGACGGAGCCCATTGGCATATTCTCTAACATCTCAGTTTTTCAATCTTAGCAAATTCCAATCGTATTATTATAATCTGCAAAATTCCATTTGATATCAATCAGAGCTCAGTTCCTAGCCAAACATAATGCCAATCTTCTTTGGCATAAAATATTACTCATACGCACGCTTGCACTTTAATATGTATACTCGAAAAGGGAAAATTGCTTTCCATGTGACATGCAATATGCGTTTTCAAGGCAGGGATAGGTGCAGGGTGTTAAGTGGGTGGCAGGTTTGTTCAACTGTCAGTCGAGCAAAGTTACCACCAGTTAACCCTCAGACAAACTGAAAAAATTGTCACTTTGATGCACAATTTAACAAAAAAATTACTTTAATAAAAAATTGGTTAAGCTGCACACATGTTGCATATTATTTACTTTTGTTGTTATTGTGGGTTGTTGGCTTGATTGGATAAAACCTATGATAGTGCCTGACAGGAGATTTGGCTGGTTGGTTTGATGTCACTCCTGTAGCTGATAAAAATCAACATTGAACCGCAACAATAACACAGCTGGAAATGACAACAATGCAAATAATTGTACAGATAAAATTATTATTACAGACATTTATTCGACATGGTCAAAGGCAAACGAGATGAGAGAGAAAGATGAACAAATCTTTAAAAATACTTTAAAATCATTCAATTCAAGAATCGCCTTTTCAAAACTGACAAATCACACCAACTGAAGAAGACAAAACTCTAAAAGTAGAAAAAGGCCTTATTAAATATGTGATAGGCCTGCAAGAACACATTAAAGCTACAGAAATGGACAGTAAACGAACAGGACTCGCTTGCAACTCAGGCGTAAGGTGTCAAGTCAAGTCAGAGTTGGGTTGAGCTGAGCTGAGCAGGCAAGAAAATTATCTGGCTAAATGCCAAAAAATTATGCTCACACACAGACTTACAGCTGCACAGAGGGAAATGAAGTTGGACAGACAAATGTGGCAGGACATGCTCTATGCAAGTTTTACGAGCCCACACAAACAAAATATCCATAATTAGAATAAGAGACGTTAAAGTGCTTCAAAATGTTTGTGGCGTTTAAAATGAACCAACAAAAAACACAAGGAAAAACGTAAACCTCCAGATTGGGACAACTGAAAAACAGCTCGCTGTGACTCTACCGCTGCTGACTGCAGGGAAAGTGCTGAAAATTTTGTGAAGCCTTCCAAACAACGGAAATGTGGAGTGGGAAAATTTAACTGTAAGCTACCACAGTCAACATGCTAACGGCGCTTTTTTTGGCTACAAACAGGGCTGGGATAGTTCATGGCAATGAATGTTTTCGGCGGACTAGAAAGAAGACTAAAGCAGCTGCCTTAATTATGATCCAAATTTTGCTCGATTCCTGTACCCATCCCCGGTCAATGCAACTGTACCGTCTTTCAAAAAAAAAAAAAATAAGGTAAAGTTTACTTCGGCTTAGTCCTTGCAGTTTATTTTTCTAAATAAGACTTCTTTTCGGACCTTACTTTTCTATGGGAGCTACGAGGGCCGTCCCAGAAATGGCCGCCCTAGCACAGTAGTGTTGGAAAATGTTCACAAAAAATAATAAAAAGGGGAAGTACCGACTATTAAAAGCTAAAGTTTAAAGTTTGGTGCCTTTACCTTGCACAGTTTTTTTTTTCGATTTTCATAGAGAACGATTTTTTTTTTTTTTTATTTAGGAGAAGGTTAACAATAAAGTTCTTAACCTACTACAAATTTGGAGGAGCACTAGCAGCCAGGCTTTTTATTATTATAGGTTTAAGTTTAGATTTTTGATAGAAGTCCTGCTTTTGAGATGAATTCGTGTATTAAGTTGATGTTTGAAACGGTTGGATCTTTTAAAGCGTTAACAGGTGCAAGAGTCATTGAAGCCCTAGTCGAGGCGAGGGCAGGGCATTCGGTTAGAATGTGTTGAACTGTCAATGTGTTAAAGTTGCATAAATTGCAGCTTGGAATAGGTTGTCCCTTAAGGAGAAATTCATGTGTAATTAACGTGTGTCCGAGTCGAAGACGTGTAAAGATGCGCATGTGTGGAGATTTAGCTTCAAGAGGGTACCGTGGCGCTGTGCCAGCCGTATTGAATTGGCTGTAGTGGTGGCTAACTCCAGCCCAGTCCGATATGTGCTTGTTTTTTATGTGATTGGTGATGAGGCGAAACAGATCTGCTTTTTTCATTATATTTAGATGTTGATCATTGTCTGTTTGAGCTAGTTTTGCTGCTTTATCCGCCGCTTCATTGCCTGGGATACCAGCGTGTCCTGGGATCCACATAAGTTTTATGTTCTTTTTGTCGATCAAAACATCTTTGATTTGGGAGATTAAAATATGCGTGTTATTGGGATTTTTAACTGCAGCTATTGTAGACATACTGTCTGGGCAGATGACGTGAGGTTTTTTTTTTGTTTTGCTGCGTGACTTTAAATTCGGTTTGTGAGGACAGTAAGTGAAATTAACTAAAACACGATTTTCCGATGTTGGGAAATTCGACCGTAGGGTCGGATAATTCCCGGGAAAGCGTCGGAAAAGTTTGAATGGGTAATTTTTTTTCATAAGATTGAATTGAAACTTGGTTTGTAAGCGAAGTGTACAAAATAATTGGACACATATTTTCCCCGATTTCGGAAAATCGGCCCGCAAGGAAAATACCCGGGGAATTCGATAATCAAAAATCCATTTTTCATCCGATTGACTTGAAATTCGGTTTGTAAGGATAATAAGTGAAACGAATTGAAATGTGATTTTTCGATGTTGGAAAATTGGAAAATTCCCGGAAAAGCGCCGGAAAAGTTTGTATGGTGAGAATTTTATTTTCGTCCGATTGACTTGAAACTCGGTTTGTAAGCAAAGTATGAGAAATAATTGGACACGTATTTTCCGGACTTCGGAAAATCAGCCCGCAAGGAAAATTCCCGGGATTGGTTGTGTGCGGGACCTGGACCTCGATCAGGAGGTGGAATTGGACCTGGACGTGGAGGTGGACGTGGACTTGGAGGTGGCCATTGAGGTGGTCATGGAGGTGGCCATGGAGGTGGTCATTGAGGTGGCCATGGAGGTTGACCTGTAGATGGACCTAGAGGTGGAAAATGGTGCAAAATGCCCGGGAAGGTTTCGAAGTAGAAGAAATGGGTGGAAAATGGTGCACAAACCGCGATATATGGGAAATTTTTGATTTCAGTGGAACTTAGTGGAATGGTGGACGCTTGCCCGGGAAGGTTTCTAATAGCCTATTTCCACTATGATCACATATTTCGTTATGTACATATTTTTTTTCTGAGTGTTTCCATATGATATGTACATATTTTACAGTTTCGTAAACATGTGAATGGCAGCTGACAATTCAAATTTGAGTTATTATGCATTACATCTTTGCACTAAGTTCTATGGAGCTCTATGGAGACATTATTTTATAATAATTGCTTAAATTCTTTCTCAAATAAAATTGACAAAAGACAAACAAATTACAAGTTTGATTTGTGTGTGCCAAATAAAATTAAAGAAAAAATTCCGAAAGACTCAACAATAAATAAAATAAGACAATATAATAGCTTCTATGTTTTTCTTAACATTTTATTTCATAGTTTGAACATATTAGAATAAAATTCTATAGTGGCATTCTCCATGCGCTCCGTAATCTCCGAGCGAGCAGTTGCTTGTCGGTCAAGTACCTCCATCCGCTCTGTTGTGGCAGCCACCATAGCCTTTAGAAACGATGTGATCTCGGCCTTGTCCAGTTTGCGTTTCTTCAAACGTACTGAATTCCCATGTGAGGCCAGTAAGCAACACGAGTCACTTTTACCTCAACACAGTTTGAGAAAGGGGAAGATGGCTGCACTGACTTTAAGGCTCTCATGATGATATATTTTCTTGTATTTGCGCTTTAAATGTCCAATTTTCTTGCAAACATCATTCCATTCAATTAATTTGGCAACCATTCTTCCAAATAAATGGGTGTCCCGCGACAAAATTCTCCTCCCACAGATCCATGAGCGTGACTTCATGGTAGTCCTTCCAAGACACTGACTTACGTTTTGGAGCCATTTGAAATCAAATTTATTAATATTAAATATAATATTATGAAACTCGCCCTTACCTTCAATTATCATTTAAAATTAATTTTAAATCAGGGTTGACTTTTTGTGACATCGATAACATCAGGGTTGATTTTTTTGTGACATCGATATCAAATAATCTAGTATTTTCTTTTCCAAATAGCTTAACTGAAGGCGGCGTAGCGCAGCAAGCCGGGTTATTTGCTAGTACTATATAGATGTCCGATATCGACCAGACTTAGTGCAATCATGGAAAAGCGTAACAAACTGTTAATTGCGAAATTTGAAAAGGTAAAAAGGTTTTCTCACTAGAACTGATTTTTCGACCGATCGTTACTATGGCAGCTTTATGCTATAGTCATCCGATAATGACCAAACTTTATAGAATCGTGTGGGAGCATATAAATCAAATACATGCCTATTTTAACGATATTTCCATCGAAAACCAAAAGTTTTTCTAACTAAGACTAGTTTTTCGACCGATCTTTCCTATGGCAGCTATAAGCTATAGTCATCCGATCCGAAAGGGTTACGACAAATGTGCAGCTTATTTGTACCAATAGATTTCGTGCAAAGTTTGGTGAATATACCTCTCAAACTGACGGAGGAGATAGCATAGAAACTGACAGACGGACACCTCTACATCAACTCAGCTCGTCGTGCTGATCAAGAATATATCTACTTTATGTGGTCGGAGATGCTTCCTTCAAAGCGTTACAAACATTCGAACAATTTTATAATACCCTCTGCAAGGGTATAAAATTTCTTTGTTAGCGGCTTTCATCAGCCACCCTATATAAACGCTTTCATAAGAGTCAAGCTCGCAAGGCGCAAAGGCCGCCCGGAAATTATTATTATTTTAGCAGGGTACGCCGGATATTCAGCTAGTTTTAAATAAAGTTCGATGAATAATTTAAGAAACTAGAAACCTCTGGCTACTTTTTGATCAAATTACAAAGAAATCTGAATTAATGAAACAAATTTTTATTTTTGGAGCACTACTTAGCTTTATTAATGCCCAATTTCTCACTGTGCGGTTAGTCAACTTGACTGGCAGTTTAACAATGCAGTTTATCATGCTGTGTGTGGCGCAACCGGAAGAACAGACTTAACCTCTGCTCGAGGACTTATTAAAGTTAACCGTGAGTTCAGTGCCGATGGAATTATCGATATATTTTATCGCTTCACAAACAGATGGCTCCAAAATTTGATTTGCTTATTTAATTATTTGCTGCCGCAAAATATTTATGAATAAACGAATTTTTCAACTCCACGCAATGGAAATGGAATTTGAAGAGGCAGAGTAATGAATAAACAATGCAAGAGAGTACTGATCTGAATGATGCCACATTTGTTCAATGATTGAGGTTGACAAAATTTACATGTAAAATAATTTATGCTAGGATCAGAGTTTAGGTTAAAACCTTGACTTCAGTTGCGATTCAATTTGTTGTGACTAGGATTGTTAGCAGGACTTGGCGGCGCTGCGTTCTTATGAATGTGGCAACTTCCATATCACTGCAGCTGACTTCTATGTAGTTTGATAAGCCGTGCAGGTAAACAAGTGTGCCCAGCTATTGCTTTTGATTTATCGCAATCAATTTTAATAAATTTTTCGCAAAAATATTACCAGCAGCATTTAATGACATTTAAAAATCGCTTACAGAAATACCTAATTTGTTGACCGTGTCTGGTCACCCTAACGCAGTGATAGGAACTTATCGATATCAAATTAAACTTCTGTTGAGAAAACCAAATAACTTGACCGCTTGCCAACTGGAGAAACAAATTTTACCGGCGGTCGGCCAACCGGAACCTTAAGAAATCGGGCCTAATTGTTTCAACATTTAATTATTATTTAATTTTTATGCATATCTGCTAAATTGAATTTTCTGAAATAAAAAAATTTTTTTTTATTGCCATAAGCCATTTAGTTAAACAATTTATTTGCTTACATCAGCAGCATCACCGGCAGCATCTGTCTATATTCTCCTCCTGACAAATAATTCAGAGACCAAGCACTTGATGGCTCTGCATGATGCATTTGGCACCTCTCGGATTCCCATTTATTAAAAAATTCACCTCTTGCTTTGCCACTGTGCAAATAAATATCGAGCTTCGACTTCTGAGGCTGCTGTTCGATGCTTTGGCTCATTACTAATTCCACGAAATCGAAGCATCATAAAACCTTGATGCTGCATTTGTCAGGCTTGCAAGAGCTTTTGCCTGTGGAGGAGTTGCATTATGTTAGCATATTTTCAAGTTTTTCGCGGTGCCTCCAATGCCAGCCTGTGCCCATTTCTAGGGGTGTGGCCTCCGCTCGCTGCGGCTGCCACTTATTTATGAGGCTGTTTTGTTTATTAATATTTTGTTGTTTCTGCTGATAGTGCGTACAGTTGTAGGTTCGCTCGCTTAACGTACGTATAGCGTCGGCATTGTCTGTTACCTCTTTGGACTGGGACGCTGCTTATTTATTATAAGTTGACAAAATGGAGAAGAGTTCCACTGCTAGCGGAGAATTATTATCTCGAAATCAAAATCGATCGAATCGTAAACTATGCAAGAATTTTGTAAGTTTTCAGAAACCGTTACAGGATTATCCAAGAATAATTATGAGTAGACCTCGAATTTGCATATTTTCAAACTGATTTGTATGCTAGTGAGCAAACAGAAATGTGGGCTCTTCTATCTACCCTTAAATCTCTTTTACTTCATTATTCTTCTTCAAGTTGAATTCTTCCAAAGAGATATTTTTATATAAGTATATTGATTCAATAAAATGCACTTGGTTTCGTCACGTTTTATTGCCAATTTTCATTATCCAGTGAAAGGAATATCATTTAAAATTTATTTCTTATTCACCCCAGACTCATAAAATGTGTCCTAAATTGAATCATATTGTAAAAAGTGTAAATCTATTCTAATTAATTTAAGTCATTAACATTGAAAGACGAATCAGGATTAAATGCAATTTGCAAGACTTACGCGAGAGGGAGAAAAAAAGTAAAAAAGTTTGTCTTTAAAGGCTGTCTGAAACGTACGAACAGTGGGAGCCCGGGAACGTCACCAGACACACAGGCAGGAAAACTTCAGGCCTCCACTGTTATATATGTATACTAGCAAATTTTCCCGTCTTTGCTTCGCTGCGCCGCCGTCAGTTAAGCTATTTTAATCGATAAGAGTATCAGTTTTCTTTTTTCTTTAACTCTTATGCACCTTTCCGCGGTTAAAAATAAAGTCTCTCCTGACATTTCCGATCTTGGTGGTGAACTTTTCAAATTTAAAGCTTACAAACACAATTTGATAAAGATCGGCCAACAAACAACATTTTCCACCAATTCTCCAACCATTCCTCAAAGTTGCATTGCATCCGGATGAACGCTTATAACTTTTCAAATTTCGCAGATTGTGCACCATTTTCCGCCCATTTCTTCTGCTTAAAACCTTCCGGGCAAGCGTCTAGCCAATCCCCAAAGTTTCACCGAGATTAAGAATTTTGCAAATATTGCGGTTTTTGGACCATTTTCCCACCTCCATGGCCACCTCCATGGCCACCTACCATGGTCACCTCCATGGACACCTCCATGGCCACCTCCACGGCCACCTCCATGGTTACCTCCATGGCCACCTCAATGGCCACTTTCAGGTCCGTCCACTTCCACGTCCAGGTCCAGTGCCATCTCCAGGTCGAGGTCCAGGTCCCGCACACAGCCAGTGCAATGAAAAACGGCAGCCCGAGTTACTGTTATTTCGTTATTTCTTATACTATCCTTACAAACCAAGTTTAAAGCCAATCGTAAGGTCAAATTTTCCAACTTCAGAATTACAAATAATATCACTTACTATCCTTACAAACCGAATTTCAAGCCAATCGGATGAAAAAAAAAATTTTGCATATCGAATTTCCCGGGAATTTTCCTTGCGCGCAGATTTTTTCGAAATCGGGAAAATACGTGTCCAATTATTTATCATACTTTGCTTACAAACCGAAGTTTAAGTCAATCGGATGACAAACAAAATTCTCACCATACAGACTTTTCCGACGCTTTTCCGGGGAATTTTCCAATTTCCCATCATCGAAAAATCACATTTCAATTCATTTCAAATACTATCCTTACAAACAGAATTTCAAATCAATCCGATGAATAATAGATTTTGGCATATCGAATTTCCCGGTTATTTTCCTTGCGGGCAGATTTTCCGAAATCGGGAAAAAACGTGTCCAATTATTTCGTATGCTTCGCTTACAAACCGAGTTTCAAGACAATAGGATGAAAAAAAAATTTTCCCATACTAAATTTTCCGACGCTTTTCCTGGAATTTCCCGACCCTACGGTCGAATTTTCCAGCATCGGAAAATATCATTTCAATTTCTTTCACTTACTGTCCTTACAAACCGAATTTCAAGTCAATCGGATGAAAGTTAGATTTTTGCATATCGAATTTCCCGAGAATTTTCCTTGTGGACGGATTTTCCGAAATCGGGAAAACACGTGTCCAATTATTTTGCATACTATGCTTACAAACCGAATTTCAAGTCAATCGGATGAAAAATGAAATTTTCCCCAAACAAACTTTTCCGACGCTTATCCGGGAATTTCCCGACCCTACGGTCAAATTTTCCAGCATCGGAAAATCACATTTCAATTTTATTCACTTACTGTCCTTACAAACCGAATTTCGAGTCAATCGGATAAAAAATAAAAATTTTCCCATAAAAACTTTTCCGACGTTTTTCCGGGAATTTCCCGACCCTACGGTCGAATTTTCCAGCATCGGAAAATAACATTTCAATTTCTTTCACTTACTGTCCTTACAAACCGAATTTCAAGTCAATCGGATGAAAGTTAGATTTTTGCATATCGAATTTCCCGAGAATTTTCCTTGTGGACGGATTTTCCGAAATCGGGAAAACACGTGTCCAATTATTTTGCATACTATGCTTACAAACCGAATTTCAAGTCAATCGGATGAAAAATGAAATTTTCCCCATACAAACTTTGTTGACGCTTTTCCGGGAATTTCCCGCCCCTACGGTCAAATTTTCCAGCATCGGAAATTCACTTTCAATTTTATTCACTTACTGTCCTTACAAACCGAATTTCAAGTCAGTCGGATGAAAATAAAAATTTACCCATACAAACTTTTCCGACGCTTTTCCGGAATTTCCCGACCTACGGTCGAATTTCCAGCATCGGAAAATCACATTTCAATTATCATTATCATTATCATTATCATAATCATTATCATTATCATTATCATTATCATTATCATTATCATTATCATTATCATTATCATTATCATTATCATTATCATTATCATTATCATTATCATTATCATTATCATTATCATTATCATTATCATTATCATTATCATTATCATTATCATTATCATTATCATTATCATTATCATTATCATTATCATTATCATTATCATTATCATTATCATTATCATTATCATTATCATTATCATTATCATTATCATTATCATTATCATTATCATTATCATTATCATTATCATTATCATTATCATTATCATTATCATTATCATTATCATTATCATTATCATTATCATTATCATTATCATTATCATTATCATTATCATTATCATTATTATCATTATCATTATCATTATCATTATCATTATCATTATCATTATCATTATCATTATCATTATCATTATCATTATCATTATCATTATCATTATCATTATCATTATCATTATCATTATCATTATCATTATCATTATCATTATCATTATCATTATCATTATCATTATCATTATCATTATCATTATCATTATCATTATCATTATCATTATCATTATCATTATCATTATCATTATCATCATTATCATTATCATTATCATTATCATTATCATTATCATTATCATTATCATTATCATTATCATTATCATTATCATTATCATTATCATTATCATTATCATTATCATTATCATTATCATTATCATTATCATTATCATTATCATTATCATTATCATTATCATTATCATTATCATTATCATTATCATTATCATTATCATTATCATTATCATTATCATTATCATTATCATTATCATTATCATTATCATTATCATTATCATTATCATTATCATTATCATTATCATTATCATTATCATTATCATTATCATTATCATTATCATTATCATTATCATTATCATTATCATTATCATTATCATTATCATTATCATTATCATTATCATTATCATTATCATTATCATTATCATTATCATTATCATTATCATTATCATTATCATTATCATTATCATTATCATTATCATTATCATTATCATTATCATTATCATTATCATTATCATTATCATTATCATTATCATTATCATTATCATTATCATTATCATTATCATTATCATTATCATTATCATTATCATTATCATTATCATTATCATTATCATTATCATTATTATCATTATCATTATCATTATCATTATCATTATCATTATCATTATCATTATCATTATCATTATCATTATCATTATCATTATCATTATCATTATCATTATCATTATCATTATCATTATCATTATCATTATCATTATCATTATCATTATCATTATCATTATCATTATCATTATCATTATCATTATCATTATCATTATCATTATCATTATCATTATCATTATCATTATCATTATCATTATCATTATCATTATCATTATCATTATCATTATCATTATCATTATCATTATCATTATCATTATCATTATCATTATCATTATCATTATCATTATCATTATCATTATCATTATCATTATCATTATCATTATCATTATCATTATCATTATCATTATCATTATCATTATCATTATCATTATCATTATCATTATCATTATCATTATCATTATCATTATCATTATCATTATCATTATCATTATCATTATCATTATCATTATCATTATCATTATCATTATCATTATCATTATCATTATCATTATCATTATCATTATCATTATCATTATCATTATCATTATCATTATCATTATCATTATCATTATCATTATCATTATCATTATCATTATCATTATCATTATCATTATCATTATCATTATCATTATCATTATCATTATCATTATCATTATCATTATCATTATCATTATCATTATCATTATCATTATCATTATCATTATCATTATCATTATCATTATCATCCCGCCTTCCACCCCCTCACTTACCGCGCGAGGTGAGGTCCTTTACCCATTACGACGGCAGTTCAACTGCAAGTCTCAGGGCTCTTAATATTTCTTTTATATTAAATATTATTTAAAAATTTTCTAACAATATTGCACGTTTTTAGAATGGCAGCTTTTTGCATGTTGTGGTGTAAATGCTGATTTAAGTCTAGTTCTTTGAGGTTTGGGATCACAGATTTATGTAATATTCCTGTAGCTGATATTATTATTGGTATTGTTTTAACGGATTTTTGTTTCCATATCCTTCTTAGTTCTTCTGTTAGTTGACTATATTTGGTTATTTTTTCTATATATTTTTTGTGAATATTGTTGTCATTGGGCACGCTAATTTCAATTAGATATGTTGTTTTTTCTGTTTTGTTTAGTAGGGTTATATCTGGTCTATTGTTTATAATAGTTTTGTCAGTGTTTATGGTTATATCCCAGTATAGTTTATGGGTCTCGCTTTCGAGTATGTTTATTGGTTCATATTTGTAGTAAGGTGTTTTTTCTGTTAAAAGTTTGAGATTAAATGCTATTTCTTGGTGAATTATTTTAGCTATGTTATTGTGTCTCTCGGTGTATTCTGTTCCTGCTATCACTTGACATCCAGACGTTATATGATCTATTGTTTCCATTTGTTGTAAGCACTTTCTACATTTGTCGTTCGACACATTCGGGTCCTTGACTATATACTTTAGATAGTTCCTGGTGGCTATGACGTTGTCCTGTATTGCAAGGACAAATCCTTCGGTTTCGGCATGAAGGTCTCCTATTTTAAGCCATGTATATGAGTTTAGTTTGTCGAGGTTGTCGTCGCGCATAATGTATGGGTGTTTTCCATGTAGTGCTTTCTCGCTCCACATATCTTTCTTTTCTTGGTCATTGTTTCTTGGTGTAGTGTATAAATGGTTTTGTAGGTTTAAAGGGGTGTAATTTATATCGGTTTTGGCTATTGATTGGTGCAGGTTTGATGGATGGTTGTGGAAATACTTTCTAAGGTTGGCTATCTGGTTATTATGTAGATTATGGATGTCTATCATTCCTCTTCCACCCTCCTGGCGAGGAATGGTTATTCTTTGGATGCATGAGTTTGGATGTAGCTTTCTGTGTATCGTCAGTAATTTTCTAGTTATTATTTCTATGTTGTTGAGATCTGTGTTTGACCACTTAATAATTCCAAAGGAATAAGTTAAGATTGGTATTGCAAAAGTGTTTATTGCCTTAAAAAGATTTTTGGAGTTGAGATATGTTTTAGTAAGTAGCTTAGTTCTCTGTCGATAAAGGTGGGTAAGTTCTTTCTTAATCTTGCTGTGATCGATTTTAGTACTCTGTTGGAATCCGAGATATTTGTATGTTTCATTCGCACTCATATTGTCCAGGACTTCACCGTTGAGTATGATGTCGTTCGATGTTTCCTTCCATTTCCCTCTTTCAATATGTTGTGCTTTGCACTTGCTTATTCCAAATTCCATTTGAATGTCTGTAGTAAATTGCTCTGTGAATTCAAGTAAACTTTTTAGCTGAGTCGCTGTTCCTGCATATAGTTTAATGTCATCCATATAAAGTAAATGATTTATTTTGTGAATTGTATTTGAGTCTTGTTTTATGTTAAAACCGTAGGGTATATTGTTTAGTGTGTTGGATAGTGGGTTGAGACTTAGACAAAACCAAAGAGCACTGAGAGAGTCTCCTTGAAAGATTCCTCTGTTTATTTTGATTTCGTCTGTCTGTATATTTGTTGTGGGTGTTATTAGATTGATTGTTGTTTTCCATTTCTGCATTAGGTGTTCCAGTACAATTCTGATTTTTTCATGAATTTTATATATTTCTAGAACTTTCAGAAGCCAGCTATGGGGTACGGAGTCAAATGCTTTCTTGTAGTCTATATAGCAATAGTGTAGGTTTCTATTTTTTATGATGGTTTGTTTTGTTATAACTGCATCTATTATTAATTGTTCTTTGCAGCCTTGGCTGTGTTTTTTGCATCCTTTCTGTTCGTTTGTAATTATATTTTGCTGTGTTAGGTGATTGTCAATTTTTCTTTTTATGGTGGCTGTAATTATTTTATATAGGGTTGAAAGACACGTGATTGGCCTATAATTAGCTGGGTTTGATGTTTGATCGTTTTTTGGTTTGATATAAGTCTTTCCGGTGGTTAGGAACTCGGGGATTTTTGTTGGATCTTCGATTATTTCATTAATTAGTATTGTGATGTACGGGTGTAAGGTTGTTAGTTTTTTGTACCAAAAGTTATGTATATTGTCTAATCCTGGGCATTTCCAATTACTTGTTTTCTTTATTATTTCTGTGGTTTCTTCGAGTGTTATAGTGTATTCTTCCTGTGTTTGTAGATGGGTCTGGTTATGTTCTTCTTGCTCTATCCATTTTGCTCTTGAATTGTGGTGTATGGGGTTACTCCAAATATCTTTCCAATAATTTGTGATATCTGCTTTCGTGGGTGGTATTAATTCCTTTATTGTATTGGCTGATGAAAGTTTCCTATAGAATGTTCTCTCACTGTTTAAAAATGTTTTGTTGTCTATTCTTCTTTGGTGTGATTCTTTATATCTTTTTAGTCTTGCTGCGTATACATTCAGCTTTTGTTTTTTAATGTCTGCTATTTCTTCCACAGGTTTCTTGTATTGTTCTTGAAGTTTGGATATGTGTTTGATTATGTTTCTTGTTTTATTTCCATGTAGATATTGTGTAAGTCTTCCTAGGTTTTTTCGGAGGGAATTTATTTTATTTTCTATTCGGATCATCCATTTAGGTTTTGAATGTTTGGTGTACGTCCCATTGAGTTGCCTTTCTGGGTCCTGGTTGTTTAGTGTTAATGTTGTATAGGCTATTGCAAATACAGTGAGGTGCAAGTTTTGAAGGGTTGATTCTTCGTTGAGGATTGTTGGCAGTATTTCCTTATTTATGGTGTCTATTGTTGCTAGCGTGGTTTTGTTTATTTTTAGTTTGGGTAGAATTGGGCGTTTATTGGGGTCCATTCCATCCCATCTGATAATGTTTGAAATTATTCCTCTTCGAATATTTTCTATTGTTGTATTTTCTATTGTTGTTTCTGCAGTGTGATATTCGGATGTGTTGCTTCTTCTTGGTTGAATTCCTAAGATTGAGTTGTTGTGTTCTGTGTTTGCAACATTTGCTGGTGATATCGCTCTGTTGTTTGATTCAGATGTTGTGGATTCAGTTGTGACTGGCTCGTTATCTCTTATATTGAGCTCTAGAGCTATTTCTGATTTAATATTTTCTAGTTGTATGGCTGTTAATCTATTGTTTGTTAGAATGGCTCGTTTCTGGTCTGCTAATCGTTGTTGTGAGAGATTGTTGTATTGTGGGTACTTTTCGATAAATAAGTTATGGAATTCTTCTCTGTATCCTATTTTTATAGTGTCTAGTTTGGTTGCTTTGTAGTAACATCGCATGAGGGTTGTGTTCATCTCAGTTGTCCATTTCATGCGTTGTCGGGGGAGGCCGGCTCTTGTGGTTAACGGCATTACCGTTAAAACATTTTGAGCAGCTTGAATACTATTGATTTGGTTGGCATCATGATCGGGCTGTGGGTTCCCGCGTCGTACCCGATCGTACCGACGCTCGTCCGAGGCTTGGCTTCTTAAGACAGGAACCATTTTTCTCGTCAGCGGGTGGTTAGCCCAACTGACGGTTGACTGGGGACCGCGGGGTTGTCAAACCCGTCATCTCGAAT
>JAEIFV010001166.1:0-84158 GCA_018904265.1 Lordiphosa collinella
TCGGATACGCTGGCTTAGCACTCTCGATGTTGTCGCCGACTTACGTCTGGACGATACAATGGACAATTTAAAGAAACAAAATATAGAAATTAAACAACTAACTAAATATGTGGTTGACATATTTTGTATAATAAAGAAACAAACAACATCCTCGGGTTCAGTTTACAATGAAAGTAGAGAACGGAAACAGAATATGCTACTTGGATACGGAAATAATAAGAGACGACGGAAAGCTAAAATTTAAATGGTTTTCCTAATCCATAGCATCAGGAAGACTAATGAATTTCCACTCAAACCAGCCCATATCACAAAAAATAAGTACCGCCAGAACTTCATAAACAAAGCGTATACTGCAAGCGACGCATCGTACTGATCCGAGATCTACATTAAATTAAGAACTACTAGGCTCGCCTTGTGGTCGAAATTCGACCATCGAAAAAATTAACACTTAACATTCAACGATTGTGCAGTTTTAATTCTATAATAAAATGTCAAAAAAGTCTTACATTGGCATAGTTTTTTGGTCCAAAAATAATTGAATCTGAATCGGTTTGAAACCTTGGAAAACCTGATTAACATATATTCCAATTTAAACACTCAGCCAACATTTGGTTAACTAACTTGGCATAGTTTGATCTTTTTTATACTACTAAGAAAGCTATAAACAGCGTTTCGTTCTTTCCTTGATTTTTTGTTAAAGTTTTGGTAAAGTGTAAGTCTTAAAGCAATTTTCAATGCATATCTTTATTTTTGCAGCCGACAGCCTGGGAAATGTTGCTTGAGGATGGCTCCAAAGAAAGTGTGAAGAGACAATATATATACATTTTTTTTGAAGGGATTTTGTAGCGCAGTGATAGTGGCGGACCCTACCACAGGCAATAAATCTATAGATTCGATGATTCGATGTATTTCCGATTCGATGTAATACCGATTCGATCTCAAGATCACAGCACAGTCTTCAATTGTGCTCGGTGTATTTAAATTTGATTAGTGAATTTGCCATCGAATTGTATGTTTACTTATAAAGTACCATTCCTGTCATCTCATCAAATTTCCCGAACAATACTGACTATTTTCGTACTAATTTTTTAATCAATTGAATTTAGTGCCATCTACATGCCACCGTATCTTTGATTCGCTATAAAACAATAAATAATTGCAATACAATTTTTTTTGCTCTTAATACTGATTCCAACATTACTATGCTAGAAAGGAAGACGAGCATATCAATAGGATTAGCAATATAACAAATTTTTTAAGAAAAATAATTACATTAATTACAATTTTACAATACAATTTTTTTGCAGCACTTGCCTCGCACAAAAATTTCTTGTCAATTGGATTTCAGTTAGACCCACACACTGTAAATCTGCTTAAAACAAAAACAAGCGCACTGAGAGCCACTCTCTCTGTTTACAAATCTCAAACACTCAAAACAGTGAGTGTTGGCCAGTTGTTGTTTGAAACGAAATCAATGCGCTGGTCTGCTCAGCTATCTGTGTAAAGTGTGTGTGTGTGTTGGTACAACTTTTAATTCGATCTAAAACAATAAATAATTGGAATTAATTTATTTTTTTACAATGGCGGGGTCAAGAAACTCATACGAACAAATGGTATAAATTTTTGGTTAATTGAATTTGTTTTACTATGCTAAAAAGGCGGACGTACATTCGTATGAAAATTTTTTAGCGTATTAATATACAGATACTAATGTTATTACGGACTCAATAAGGAGTTCAAGAGCAGAGCCCTCTCTCGGAAAACGAAAATTATCATCCCAGTCCTGCTATACGGCGCAGAAGCATGGACAATGACAAAAGAGGATGAGGCGGCAATTGGCGTGTTCGAGAGAAAAGTTCTTCGGAGGATTTATGGACCTCTAAACGTTGGCGGCGAATTTCGCATCCGAATGAATCGCGAACTGTATGAGCTCTATGGGGACACTGACCGAGTCAAGCGCATAAAACAACAGCGGCTGCGCTGGATAGGACATGTTACCCGTATGGATGATAACGCTCCAGCAAAGCGAGTGTACAATCGGCATGCGATAAAGTTGGGAGGCATTCCACAATAGAATGTTGTGTTCGAATAACGTGTATGGGAAAACAAGGAGAAAATTTGTAACCACCGATAGGGTGACTATAACAACGCCCACCCGACAAGATACATTGCGACGTGCATAGTGTTGTATCATGCGCTGCCGAGCAAAAGCGGAGATAAAGGAGATGCAAAGAACAACAAAACAAGCACAACGATTGCAAATCATTTGACAACATCTGGACACATAGCTGATTTTGAGAATGTAAAGGTGCTGGACATAGAAAGGAGAGAGAGAACAAGAATGACATTGGATAGATTTCGCATACCGCAAGGGGGGAACGGGCAGTAAATCATAAAGACGATTTTGAACAAATAAACTACAAGCCAATTAGGAAGCAATCAAATAAGTAATAAATATAATGGGATTAATTAGGAATATTGAACGGACAAATGTAATAACAAATAGGATAAAATGCTGATGTACGAGGGCGGTCCCAGAAATAGCCGACCTAACTACTAAGTCACAAAAATTTATCATATTTTTTTTTGTTTTTTTTTCCAACATAGGATCCTTTTAGGTCGAAACACTTTTCCCAGCGATGTTCAATAGCTTCGATACCTTTTTTATAATAAGAACTGTGAAGCTCTTCAAAATAGGCATTAACCTCGGACTCCACCTCTTCATTGTTGCCAAATCTTTTTCCTCCGAGCCATTATTTCAAGTTTGGAAATAAGGAATAATCAGAGGGAACTAAGTCTGGCGAATAAGAGACGTGAGGTAGCAATTCAAATTTTAATTCATTAATTTTAGCCATTGCAACGGCAATGGCCTCACGACGCTGTTTTTGTTCTGAAGTCAGCAAACGCGGCACCCATCTTGCACATAACTTTTTCATGTCCAATTTTTCGGTCAATATGCGATGTACAGCACTTTTTGAAATACCTACACATTCAGCTAACTCACGAACATTCAATCGCCGGTCACTCAATACACATTTTTTAATTTTGGCCACCATTTCTGAAGTGGTCACCTCATTTGGACGCCCATTACGATTTTCATCTTCGCAGCTCAAACGACCTCACTTAAACTCAGCCACCAAATATTTTATTGTTGTAAACGAGGGATCAGAATTACGTAAGGTAGAATCCAGCTCTTTTTTAATATTGGTTGGACTAAGACGTTTTATATGAAAGTATTGTATCACATAACGATGACCAATTTTGTCCATGTTTGAAAATCAATAACAAATAACGACCAAAACGCGTAGGAGGAAAATTAGGAATAAAATTATTTTTATTTGGATGAGGAATGCCGGCCATCTAAACCACAGCAACAACAATCAAACATTGAACAAAATTAACCCAACAAACAACATCAACATTTGTTAAGGCCCCGACGGACTGACGACGTAAATAATTCAGCTTACGCACATTGCGTCAACGTGGAACGTATGCCTAGTGTGCATTGCGTTGTTCAGGTTCATGTTCATTTTTAATTTTCTGGTGGAGAGTCACACTGCTCTATCAGGTGTGTTTTGTTTTGTTGACAAGTGATTTACGCTTGTGCTTCTGCCATGATAGCACTAGGTCTCCCGCTAAGCCTTAAATCCAGTTCGGTAATCAGCAACTGTCTTATATTGGTAGAAATTTTAATCAATTTATTCAAAGTGTTAGTTTTTCACATTTGTTCCAAATGGTGACATGACAAAACGCCCACGGACAAATGACCCATATCAAAATTAATCGTAGTAATCATCGAAATTAAATTCAAAAATGTTATGGGCCTTATGTCCACATTAAATTCGGACATATTGCCCACATTTCATCGGACTTTTCGCCCAGGTTAATTTGAGATCCTGCGGGGTGCCAAACAAGATATGTTCCTTATGCATATCAAAGAAGAGGAACAACTTTATAAGTTCAAAACTTCTTCATGAGGAATGGGGCGACTTTTAAGAGAATGTGCTAGCCGAACGATGTCCGCCTGGCGGACGCAAGACATTTCATGTACAGTCTCTGGTAATCTGTCCGATTGTGATGTAGCGGGTAGTGTGTATGTCTGCAATACCGTCTCGAGCCATCTAAACAGTATATTTTGGGAAAATTAGCAGCATACAAGCCAAGAGATTAAGAAGGAGTTCGCTCGGCTATTCCCTTCGGGTTGTGTGCGGATCGGCAGCGCTTACGGTTATCCCTTACCGACTGCCGGTTAACGAATATACCGAAGCCGATGGCTGTCTGAAATCGACTGGCGGATCGCTGACATTTGTATGTGGGAGTACTGTGCCGAAACGGTCACCTGACGGCTTGCTTTCGGCAGCACCTAGCACAGAAAAAAATACTGAGTACTGAATCTGTGGTGTATGGAAGTTTTCCAGCTGAGGTAGGGCTCGGTCCTGTCCAAGGTCACTTACAAATATTTATACAGTGCCGGGACTTGAGAAAAGGGGAAAATTTCTATAATTTTTGGCAAACTTGTACGCAATAAAAATACTCAGATTTTCCTTTGCCCAAATTTTCTGCCTTCCTACTTTTACACTTTCTGGCTTCGCCTGGGCTATAAGGAACTCTTATAAGGAACTCACCTTTGACTTTCCATAGAAGAATTTAATTTTCTCTTTATGCTTCTGGGTAGCCGCGTGTTGTTTTATAGACGCCAGTCTGCTCATGACATCACACTCGCATGCCTTACAGTAGGCATCCATTTTATTGGCGCTCCTGCTAAGCCACTTCTTGTTGGTCTCCCACTCATCACGATATATTTGTTTGCTCATAGCCTGTACATATGTGTAATTAACAAGACTTGCGAAATGAAATTACATAGCATTTGTAAAAGTGTGGCCAAACAGAAAATTCCATGGAATACCATAAAATCGAGCAAATACACCATTATATACTAATATACCAGGCGGACGTGTTTTTCTGGCTGCTCCCGGTTTTTCTGTTTTTTCCTGTGGGATCAGCACCCTGCAAGGAAATTGTCAACTACAGCGCAAGACTTCATTGGGTAAGCGACAACTTACAGTGGAGTTCCTGATGTCCGAAGCGTGGATAGACGCATTAAATTGAAATTTGATGTGCAACGCCTTTCTTGGCGTTAGGCCGGGGGAGGGGGGAGGGGGTGGACGCTTACTCTCTCTCCTTTCTCCACTTTCCACGCTCCTTTTTATAAATATGTCGGCGGCCACTTTTCATGTTGGTCATCTTTGTTTACAAAGTGACACAGTGTTGGAAAACGACCAGCACACTGATATATCGAAGTGTAGCCCTTAGCACCAGATCACGCAAGTCACTACTTTGTGAGCAGTGACTGGCTTGATAAATGGAACGGGGCGCAGAGAAGAAATAGTGTCTGAATTTATTTTAAATCCAGACGATTTAATATTAAAATAAATAAGAACTAAAATAAATAATATTTATTTTAAGTTCAGAGGATTTAAAGAGTGGAGAAAATTAAAATAAATAAGAAATTACCAGATGGCAAGATCTCACTTTGAAATAAAAAAAGTAATAAATTAAGCAGGCTCAAACAGTATGTAGCCTACTTGCTCCCCACATCCTCCCTGATTGCAGTTGTCTGTCTGGGACATTGGCACACAAGGGTCACGGATCCGACCTATAGCCATCCCCACCGCATGGGCGGCGTGCAATAAGCGGGGCTCTGGCGACCGAGACGGGGCGGTAAAACCTCCAACGGTCAAAAGCCATTGAGAAATCCTTGGCCTCCGATGGACGTCCACAGATAGGCAACGATTCGATGGCTTATATAGAAAATAAGAAGAAAAAAAAAAAAAGAAGAAGAGCATAAACTCAAAACCCGGCTGGCTCTCACCAGCCCGTAGCATCGAGCCCAGTAAGATGTTACGTACGGTATACTGGACACCCATTCCGACTTAAAAGAACCCCCGGCGCTGACGGTGCTGGCATTCTATGATCTTAGTAATCAGTCTGATACACTGCTGAAATGGCTCATAGGCTAATGTCACCGCCGCCCCCGTCCCGATAAAACCCTGGCAGGCCTCTAGAAACGCTTGCTGTTAGTACCACTTGATTGGATGCGCAGGCTTGGTTGATTCCTTTCCCAACTAGCATTGATCTGGCTCTGAACTCTGTGGCCCATAAGGAACAGAGTCAACCCTAGCATGGACCTCACTCCACGGAAAGGCACCCATGGGATCGTTAAGGTGACTGCGCACTGATAACAGCAATAACGACTTAGAGTTGGAACCCAACTACACAATTCCTTCATCAACCCAAAAAACCACTGAGGCGGTTTCGCACTTGGCCGTCGTAGCGGACTTTACAAGCGCACCTGCTGAGGATCCTTTTGCTAGGGGATCTAAAATAGCGAGAACACCACCGCAGTCTGCGCCTCCAGCGCACAACGTAAGACTTGCGACACCCGGAGATGGAGTAGAAACTCCAAAGCGAAGCAGGGGAACCTCAAGCCCCACTGAAGCAGCCCGGAAAACACCGCCAAAGAAGTACCGAGGCCAAGGCTCGCCCAAAGACCTGCTCCGCGAACTTGGGAGTATTTTGGATGAGATTATTTTCAGGTTTAATGAGAAAAAGCCTGTGGTTAGGCATATTAACCTGAACATAAGGGACTCCCTGATGAGAATGAAGGAAATTCAGATGGCCGTTAGTGAGCACTATGAGGAAGTGCCTCAATCTCCACCATGCTGCCTTAAGTGCAACCAGGAGCTGCAAGCCAGCTGTGAAGTGCCAGTAGAGCACGCAAATCGCGCTAGCACAACGGAGTCTGCTGCACAGACGACGCCGTCCCTTAGAAGAGCCGGAAATCCATCCAAGTCTCAAACCGCCAAGGAGAAAGAGACGTCAGAGAAAGGCAAATCCGTAAGCCGAACACGAAACAAACAGCCTGAGAGGAGTGATAACAGTGGTAAAACCACTGCGAAAATCGATCAGAAGTGACAAACTGTCAAGAAGAAGCCGAGAGAAAACAGGATATCTCATCCCCGCGAAAGCAGACCCGACGCAATCATGGTAAAGTGCAAGGATCCTACTGACTACGCCAAAGTCCTCAAGTCAGTGCAGACTGATCATGGCCTGCAAAAGTACCAGGAAAGCGTTAGTGGCATAAGGCGTACTGCCGCCGGCGAGTTGCTTATCCGAATGAGCAAAGCGGCTGACGAAGCCACCGTACAACTGCAGCAGGCCGTACACAAAACCCTAGGTGAGACATCTGAGGTCCAAGCGCTAACTGAAAAGGTAGCGTTAGAGATCAGGGACATAGCGGAATGGTCTTCCACCGAGGACGTAATGCAAGCTGCTTACGCAAAAATAGAGGGCGACATCCCAATCGACGCTATTCCCAAACTTCGAAAGGGTTACCGTGGAACGCAAACAGCGACCCTCGTCCTTCCGAAGGAACATGCAGATCAGCTCCTATCCACTGGGAAGATTCGGATTGGCTGGTCAGTTTGCCGAATAAGGCGGAAAATCGAACCGAGGCGCTGTTATAAGTGTCTGGAGTTCGGGCACATTGCTGCCAGATGCAGAAGTAAGCACGATTGTTCGAAGTGCTGCTTCAATTGTGGAGGATCTGAACATTCGGCAAAGGACTGCAAAGAAAAGACAGCTTGCATCCTCTGCTCTAGAGCAGGACTCAAAAACACGGCCCATAATACCCTTAGCAGGGCTTGCCCCGTGTTTTTAAAAGCGGCAAATGTCACCAGACCTAAAAATTAAGTTTCTCCAGCTTAATTTAAACCATTGCCGGGCAGCCCAGGACCTGCTCGAACAAACTGTACGTGTTCTGGACATCGACATAGCCATGCTAAGCGAACCATATCGAGCAAAGAATGACGGCGTGTGGGCTCAAACTTCAAACAGAGCTTTCTACCCAGCTATTTGGAGCTGTGGAAACCCCACTCACCAACTGACGGATAGGCTGCACAAAGACGGATTCACGAGGGCAAAGTGTAATGGAACCTTCTTTTATAGCTGCTATATACCCCCAGTCTTCAACTCAGTGAGTTTGCCACCATTATCGATGAAATCGTAGCAGACGCCCGTGACCGATCTCCAGTGGTCATTGCAGGGGATTTTAATGCGTGGGCGGTTGACTGGGGTAGTACGACGACGTGCCAACGCGGACGCTTGCTACTAGTCGCAGTAGCTGCTCTTAACTTGGTCCTGCTAAACAACGGCGGAAAACCTACTTTCAGCAAGGCAGGTAGAGTCGGTCATTGACCTAACATTTGCCAGCCCCTGCATTGCAAGGCATACTACGTGGACAGTGTCCGACTTATACACGCACAGTGACCACTTTGCAATTATATGCCAGACTACAGCCCCGCGACGTATCCAACCTAGTCTGGGACCTAGCACACGGATCAGCTGGAGACACGAAACGCTCAATAACGATGCACTTATGCTAATGTTAGACAGACTGAAAAATAACCTACTAGAAAAAGCCAATGACTGCGCAAACTGCTTTGCCGATACCCTTCGGCAAGCGTGCGAAGCTTCAATGCTGCGCAAAAAAAGAGGAACTACTGCTCGCAGGCCAGTTCACTGGTGGAATGGTGAGATAGAGGAAGCCCGCAGTGCTTGTTTTGCTGCTAGAAGGCTGCAGCAACGGAATAGACGAAGCGAAGGCTTCAACGAACTTTTGGCTGACTTCCGTAGCAAGCGTGCCCTGCTCAAAGCCGCCATTAAAAAAAGCAAGGCGCGGTGCTGGAAAGAGCTGTGCGATGAAGCTGACGACCAACCTTTTGGCACTGCCTACAAGGTTGTGATGGGGAAGCTGGCCAAAAAACCTATGCCTACCTGCCCAGAACAGTTGACAGATATAGTTGAGACACTATTCCTCCATCAGCCAATTGTCTCACTGCGTGAAGCCCATGCACAACCTCTATCTACAGCCGTGCACCTCACTGACGAAGCTGAGGTGTTAGGTGCCCTACGCAGAATGCAAGGTGATAAGGCACCTGGACCTGATGGTGTGCCCACCAGGGTGATAAAGATGGTTGTTGCTGCGCATCCCACGGAGTTCGTGAGGCTCTACAATATGTGCATTGAACAATGCCGCTTCCCGGACAGATGGAAACTCCAGAGGCTGGTCTTCATCCCCAAAAGCAGCACCCAATTAGAGAATCCCTCTGCATACAGACCACTTTCAATGCTGGACGTAGTTGGGAAACTGTTCGAACGCATAATTTGCAACCGCTTGGAGGCGGAGCTTGTTGAACGGGAAGGCCTTTCTGATCGCCAATTCGGATTCAGAAAGAAGCTGAGCACTACTGACGCAATTTCGACAGTCGTAGGCATAGCGCGAGAAGCAATCGAAGGCACCAGGTGGCGCGGCGGACGCAAGAAGTACTGCCTTATTACCACGTTGGATGTCAAGAATGCCTTTAATACGGCTAGCTGGTACAGTATTTTTGAAGCGTTGCAGCGGCTTCGAGTATCTGAGTACCTCATCAAAATCATTTGCGACTACTTCAGGAACAGAGTACTCTTGTATGATACTGCAGCAGGAGAACGGCAACGCAGGATATCTGGAGGCGTACCGCAAGGATCGGTGCTAGGTCCAACACTATGGAACGTCATGTACGATGCAGTGTTGCGCCTACTGCTACCTTATGGCTGCACAATAGTGGGATTCGCTGATGACATTGCAGTCATCTCAGTCGCTAAACATGTGGGAGAAGTCGAAGCCAACACAAACGCAGCCATCCGCGAGGTTATCTCATGGCTCGGGGAAAACGGGTTAAGTTTGGCAGCCCACAAGACGGAAACGGTGCTGGTCAGTAGCAGGAAAAAAGTGGAGTCCGCCACCATTGAAGTTGGAAGCTGCTTGATAAGATCGAAACCTGCCATCAAGTACCTGGGCCTAATATTGGACCACAGGTTAACCTTCAAGCAACATCTTGAGTATGTCGGAGAGAAAGCAGCCCGGATCTCAACTGCTTTAGCGGGAATGAAGTCCAATATTGGCGGACCTCGTCAGCGAAGTAGGATGCTGATCGCAAACGTGGTGAGGTCAGTCATACTCTACGGAGCACCGATATGAGCAGCTGCAATGGAGGTACCGTCGTACAGCCGTGAGTGCAAGTCTGCATACCGCAGGAGCGCACTCAGAGTGTTGTGTGCTTTCCGCACCGTCTCTGAGGACGCTGCGCTTGTCCTAGCAGGCATGGCCCCGTTAGATCTACTCACGAGAGAAGCCTGCAGAAGAGATGCGCCCCCCCATCGCCGGGAAGAGACTCTCACACACTGGGAGAGAAGATGGAGAACTGCTACAAACGGTCAATGGACAAGACGGATAATACCGGACTTACGACCGTGGGTTTGCAGGACACTGACGGGACATTGATGCTTCAAGTCCTACTTGTTTAGGTTTAAGCATGAGACGGATCCTTTTTGCACACACTGTGCAGGGATCCCAGAAGACGCTGAACATGTCCTTTTTGTCTGTCCTAGTTTTGCTGCTGAACGGGAAGAGCTAAGGTTAGAGATTGGGAGACCATTCATAGTCAATGACTTGATGGGTATTCTACTTAGCTCGCAAAACAACTGGTATGCTTTTAGCAACTATGCAGCACAAATAATCATATCCTTGCGTCGCGCTGAAAGACAGCGCAGATTGACTTCAAATCCTAGATAGGAATCTAGTGGAGGCTTTCATGCCAGCTCCCCCTCGTGAAGTAATACTTTGCGGTGGTACCGCGAGAGGGAAACGGAGATTAGGGGTGGTTTTAGTGGGTGAGGCAGTCCCAAGTCCCACACTATCCGGCTTTCAATGCTTCCCCCTATACAAAAAAAAAAAAAAAAAAAATAGGGGTAAGTTAACTTCGGCTCGGCCGAAGTTTTGTATACCCTTGCAGCTTTCATTGATAACAAAAAAGTTTTTCTAAGACTACTTTTTGGACATTACTTTTCTATGGGATCTATACTATAAAGATGTCTGATTTCTATTAAACTTGATGAAATCATGGAAAAGCATAATACACTGTTAATTGCGAAATTTGGAGGCGATGTCATTTAAGACAAAAAGTTTTTCTCACTTCAACTTCTTTTTCGACCGATCATTCATACTGCAGCTATATGCTATAGTCATCCGATTTTGATAAAACTTTGTGGAAATGTGTCCAAAGTAAATAAAATAAGTGAATGCCAATGATAAGGACGTTTTCATTAAAAAATAAAAGTTTTTCTCACTAGAACTAGTTTTTCGACCGATCGTTCCTATGGGAGCTATATGCTATAGTCATCCGATTTCAACCAATCTTTGTAGAATTGTGTAAAAGTATATAGATTAAGTGTATGCCAATGATAAGGACGTTTTCATTATAAACAAAAAAGTTTTTCTCACTAGAACTAGTTTTTCGACCGATCGTTCCTATGGGAGCTATATGCTATAGTCATCCGATTTCAACCAATCTTTGTAGAATTGTGTAAAAGTATATAGATTAATTGTATGCCAATGATAAGGACGTTTTCATTATAAACAAAAAAGTTTTTCTCACTAGAACTAGTTTTTCGACCGATCGTTCCTATGGGAGCTATATGCTATAGTCATCCGATTTCAACCAATCTTTGTAGAATTGTGTAAAAGTATATAGATTAAGTGTATGCCAATGATAGGGACGTTTTCATTAAAAACAAAAAAGTTTTTCTCACTAGAACTAGTTTTTCGACCGATCGTTCCTATGGGAGCTATATGCTATAGTCATCCGATTTCAACCAATCTTTGTAGAATTGTGTAAAAGTATATAGATTAAGTGTATGCCAATGATAAGGACGTTTTCATTAAAAACAAAAAAGTTTTTCTCACTAGAACTAGTTTTTCGACCGATCGTTCCTATGGCAGCTATATGCTATAGTCATCCGATTTCGACCAAACTTAGTGAAATCATGGGAAGGGATAGTAAACTAAGAAATACGGACTTTGGAGGCGTTTCCATTAAAAACAAAAAAGTTTTTCTCTTTAAGACTAGTTTTTCAACCGATCGTTCCTATGGCAGCTATATGCTATAGTCATCCGATCCGGCCGGTTCCGACAAATGTGCAGCGTATTTGTACCAAAAGACTTTGTGCAAAGTTTGGTGAGAATAGCTTTAAAACTGACGGAGGAGATAGCATAGAAACAGACGGACAGACGGACAAGGCTAAATCAACTCAGCTCGTCGTGCTGATCAAGAATATATATACTTTATGTGGTCGGAGATGCTTCCTTCTATGCGTTACAAACATCCGGACAATTTTATAATACCCTCTGCAAGGGTATAAAAAATACTAATATACCAAAAATATACAATTGAGCAATATCAGAGCTGATTATATACCAAAAAGTATATAAAATACCATATTCGGTCACGATGCTTGAGTGATCGCCTCAGCTTTTTCAGAAGCTACTCCAGCCTCTGTCTCGCCAAACTCTGTTTTGTGCGGCATCTTCCCTCGCACTCGCTCTCTTGCTACTTTTTATTTCAGTGTCAAAATTTTGACAGAAGAGAGAGCGAGAGAGTAAACAATGTGCTTGCTTGTGTCAAATAAAACGAAATTCATACGTGCGTGCATATGTATACCAGAGGGAGGCAAGAAATACATTTACATTTTTGCATTGCAATGCATTGGTGTGTGTGAGAGCAGCTCATAAATTGCTCTCAATTTCAGTAGCAACGACTGCGTCGCGGCGCACAGTGGCCGGATTCGCGAATTTGGCGTTGCAAAAATCGTAACTTTTTAACGGAAAGAGATATTTGAAAAATTTCAAAGGGGCGAGGATAGAGAATTCCTGTAGCTTTAAAATGAGCGTACGTTCATCTTTGTAGGTTAACAGGAGGACTCAGGATCGGCTGCCAAAGTTGATAGTTTAATACTCTGAAAAAATTGCATGAAAAAGTCTAAGTATTTTAATTTTTTAAAACCGATTTATTAAAAATGAAGTTGTAATACTATTAAAAATAAACAAAATTTTATAAAACAACAATTTGTACTTATTAAAAAAAAATTTATTTTCATACAAAATTAGTTCTAACTTGGGAATGGTTAATTTTCTTCTAAAATGTTGTCAGTATAGGTATTCATATCATTAGTGCTTAATAGACTTAATATTTCTGGTGAATATTCGTTGTTTAATTCCGCGAGTGTCCTGATGTGTCTGAGAGATGAGATACGAGGATCAGAGGAGGCCGACAACATGTTGAAAAGGTCTGTGTTTTCTTGATGTCGACCTTATACCTTTTGTAGTCCTTGTTTTTAGATTCTTGGGCTTCCTCTGACAACTCTCCCATCGATAAAAGTTGTTGTTGTATAAGCTTCTCACCATGATCCAATATTTTATGAACAGTAGGAGTAAGTTTTTTCTCTGGGTACTTTGCACGTAAAAGATCTCTTGTCTCCTTGGCATATTTTCCATATCTGCATGCATCAATATTTTCGCCGCAGCTTAAGACATTTTTGGGATTTTTGGGATTTCGCGGTTTTGAAGAACTCAAATAATTTGCTGTTGTCCATTTTCGATAATACAAATATCACTATGTGGGCGTACTTTTTCGCTCGACTGTTCAAATCTGAATAATCTGCCTTTACTGGAGTAAGCCCTTTATAAGTATGCTCACAAGGAACACAGGTAGCAACAGGTAAAATAGGCATGGTCTGAAAAAAACTAAATTCTTTTGAAAGGGTTACGCAATATTAGGTAACAATTCACAACACAATCAAAAGACAAGGACCAACTTCATACATAGCTAGTACCTATTGAAAGGGTCAATCGAGGGTAGGTAAAAAATCCACCCACTTGCTAGTTCTAACGCGGAAAATCAGAAAAGGCCAATTGTAACTACCTATATTATGTGCTACCTATCTCAGTAAATCACAAAATACGCTATAAAATCATTTTACCTGCAACACTTTTTTGTTCTTCTTCTTCCCAAATATTTTTTATCTACATATTAAATCGCATATATCACTGTAACGTTTAATCCGGCAGGTTTCGGCAG
This sequence comes from Lordiphosa collinella, assembly GCA_018904265.1. NCBI lineage: Eukaryota > Metazoa > Arthropoda > Insecta > Diptera > Drosophilidae > Lordiphosa > Lordiphosa collinella. The sequence continues at coordinate 14,016 of JAEIFV010001166.1, forward strand.
CTGCAACTTTTACAATACATTAATAAATAGACTAATATATAAGACGTATGTTCCGAAACAACTGAAATCGGGTGAAATTGATGTTTCCCAGTCTATCAAAGTTTGAAAACTCAACCAAAAATAGTGTACACCTAAAACGTGAATGTGGAACATTCTACTTTGAAATAATACAGTTTATTAATGTATTCACATTAAGAATTAATGCATCTTTTCAAAAAATCAACCAAATTCAAATCGGTATTACCGTTTGGTTTTTATAGGTTCACAAAGTTGACATTTGTAACCAAAAAAAATTAAAAATTCAGCAGTTTAAAAAATTGTTCAACTTTGAACCACTGTAACAACCGAAATAATTGACCAAATTCAAAAACCAAAGTTTTCTGGGCTATCTAGGGTTCCTTTATTGAAATAAAAAAATTTGCTCAAAAAATCGAACAACAAAAATTGAGTTTTTAACCCCAAAATACATGTCCACCCCCGCTCCGCAGCGTAGGAAAGGCAACAACCAGGCGCTATAACGTTTTATTTTGTTTTTTTTTTGTGTGCTTTGCTTTATTTTCTATTTTTTGTTAGTTAACCAGCGGGCCACCCATTTAAAAGATATAAGACAAATTTTGATGCAATTAAGAAAACAATGATTCAGTAAATAAAAAAAAGAAATAAATTGTTATTTACATTTATTTTGTATATTATTTATAATAAAATTTTTACAAATTTTTTGTTGCCTACTATTTTTTGTTTTTGCTTTTGAAGCTTAATTTTTTTGTTTAAAAACTTAATTCTAAAAAATACTCTAGTTTAAAAAAAAAAATTCTTTGGTTTTTTTTCCAAAGAAACTGCGTTGGCTTTTTCAACTAAAAAATTTACAAAATTTTCTTTAAGTGATATTTTGTTATTGTGATTTGTTTGTAAGAAAATTTGTTCTAATTGTAATATTTTTGCCTTAAATTCGTGTGATGGTTTTTTAAGGTACCCTGCCGACAAATGGTCAACATAAGTGTAAGAATGATTCTCTTTGTCCTCTTCTGAAAGCTTTAATTTTTTTATAATATATCCCGACATGTATTCAATGGCATCCTCTGTCAGCTCATCAACATCGTCGGGAAGCGAAGGAAAAGATGACAAATCCGGAGTATCTTCACTTTCTGTCAACTCTGGTAGCGGACCGGGTAGAGCTGTCAAATCAATATTAAAAAATGCGACATCTTCGGCCTCAACATTACCCTTAGTGCCCAAAAGTTCTGTATTACGTGCTAAATTTAAATGTAAAGCATATGTTGTGATTAGGTGAATTATCGACTAAAATATTTTACATGTATTCACACTTACTTCGAGACATTTGGGACAACAACAACATACAACATTTGACGAAACAACAATTAATAATAACATTAAGGGGAACACCTAGTGTGAAATTTCAAAAAAATCGATTTTTTTTCATATTTCGGTAGATTACACCTTTAAAAATAACATATTAAAATATCAAATCGATATCTCAAATAGTTTTTGAGTTATAGCAATTTAAAGAGCAGCCGTTCGGCAGCTAGAGAGACGATCATTTTATCTTTAAACGCGTTTTTCTCGAAACAGCATTTTCCGAATTTGCTGCAGTGATTACTCAAAAACAAATGATCCGATCACTATCGAATATTTTTTAAATGTTCTATATATATTTCTCCGTACAATGACCTATCGGTTTTTGATTTGATCAAAAAATCGAATTTTGGCAGGCCAAAAACGACCAAAATTTTGGGTAAAATTCGACTTTTTTTTAAAACGCCGCCATATTGTCAATTTTTGATTTTTTTTATCGTAGGTCATTGTACAGACAATATTATTTAGTTTAACGAGAATTTTTTTTTTTTTAATTTCATCCACGGAGAAGGCCGAAATCACTGCAGCAGTGAAGGACCTTTTTTTTCGAGCCGTTGGAGATCGACTATAACTTAAAAAATATTTAATTTTTTCTTCAAAAATTTCACTGTATATTCTTGAAACATGTATAAATATATTCTTAAAATTTTGAAATAATTGATAAAGTAGTTTTAATTAAAAAAAATTCCCAAAAAATTTTTTTTTTAGCCCATTACACTAGGTGTGCCCCTTAATGAAAATTACCCAGTATATATTTTCTCAACCTAAACTTAAAATCAATGGGCGAAGGATGGTCATGAAGACCACCTTTCGAGCGCATTGCGCCAAAAAAATGCTCCAGCAAGTCTTGCGAAAGTCTCGAAGTTAAAATGTAGGGCTTCCCATATTTCGCACTTAAAACCAAATGCAACTGTTGCAGAGAGTTGTTACTTATTATTATCCCTTTTTGAAAAGGGAGACATTTTTTCAACTGCACCTCTTGACTTTGAGATTGCGACTTTAAATTTGGAACAATTGGCGTCGACACGAATGCGCTCATTTTGTGTAGTACGCCTTGCTGCGCTTCAATCGAACACCCATAGGGCTGCTTTGCTGGCATGCACGAGTAATTGAGTGTTCCTATTTTAGAATTAAATAAGTCAAACCAGTCGTTCACTAGTTTAAGGAACTCTGCTGTTTCCAATGCATTGTCCACCTCCAAGCCCAATGCAAAGCAACGCGATATTGCACTGGATGTGGTGTTGGACATCAACTGCGTAGCCAAACTAACGCGTTGTCGCCCGGAACTTTGCAAATTGAGGTGCTCCTCAGATATTTTCCATAATATGGAAAGATCGGAAGAGCCGCAGTGATGCATCGCTTGCCTTACTGAAACTGCTTTAAGATGCTTCCCGTTATAATATAAACCAGAATCTAAATAGTGGTTCCTTATAAGTTTTATAAGGTGAGGAACATCCGCGAACACAAACACTTTCAGTTCAGAATTTGTCGGATGCTCAAACCATGTTTTGTCTGAAAAAAGTATGTAAAACGAATGAAGAATTAAAATTTATAATACATGCAAACGCTCTTCTTACCAGCGGAAATTCCAAGTTGGCTCCACAATTTGCAGTTGCCTGGACCCATGTCCGAGACCATTGCCGCGACATAGTAGCCAGCACTAAGTAGTTTTTTGATTAATGCTTTTACATTTGTTGCTGACATGGGCTCGTCGAAATCATAGTATATCGGCTGCTTCCAGGACTTAAATATGCCTTGAACCATAGCAACCTGAACATATTCTTTTGGCTCCATAACAGCACGCTGCGAGGCATCCCACTCAAAAGCTGATGAAACTTTCATCTCATCGAACATCAGGGAGCAAACTCTATCGGCCTCATCCATATCCGATGTGTTTTCCATTAAATGTATAACTAAATCCAATGCCCCTGGTCTAACGTCGATGAAATGACACCATTTTTGCAATGTTGACACGTGTGGTAGTGGAAACCCTTTTTTATAAAGGTGCCGATAAGCTCGTGGCCCGCTGCATGAAGGCAAAGGGCTTCAGAAATATCCTCCTGAGTCCAACGGGCTTGTCCTCCAACCTTTAAGAGTTTCACCTGGTTTTCAGTAAACAGTTTACTAACACACGTGTTAAGTCTGTTTGCCTGTTCCAGCTGATGCTTTAAAAAAATAACTTCACTCTCCAAATCCTTTACTTTCATTTGCAGACGCAAATTTTCAAGGAAATTAAACAAAACAACATTATTGTCATATACAATTTTTGCACACAAACCTATACTTACTCAGTTTGAGAGTTAAAATCTTTTTGATTATTATTTAAACCGCAATCCAAATGTTCGGTGTATTAAAAAACATTTTTGGTAGCGACTTTTTCGATTTTTTTGGGAATTGCACCAGGTCTCAGTCGTCTTCGCTTACTTTCTTTTTCGTAATAAAAATCATTTTCACAAAAATGATTTTCACAAATTGTATTTGTTGGTTTTAAACTAACTCCAACTGAATCCATCCATAATTTTCGTTTTAAATCATTTTTTGGTACATGCACGCACTTTACACTTATTTCACAAGAAGTTTTACACAAAGAGCAATATGGAGGCGCCATTGCAAAAAACGTAAAGTCTGTCGCAAAATTAAGAAGTAAATCAAGAAAATTTCGTGCGCGGAGATGCGTCGCTCACAACTGCTGCTTACAGACTGACATTTAAGAAGGAAGCAAAGAGAGCGAGCGAGACTACCTTTTTGAGTATACCTTGTGCTTGCTGCTGCTGGCTCTGCTGTGCGTTTTTTTGTGTGTGAGTGCGTATGCGCCTTGTCGCTCGCCGTGCTGCTTTTTGTTCTTACCTTTGTTTGGCTCACATTCTTGGCGTACGTGGCGCTCTATGGGTGTCTTGTTGTTGTCCCTCCCTCCTTTGGCTCTCCTTTTGTTGGGTTTGGGGCCCCCCCTCCCCCCCCCGGCCCTTTTTCTTTTTCTCGCTCACTGCTGCTGGCTCTGCTGTGGCTGGAGATGAGCGATCTGCCCAGTGCGGGCAATATAAAAGCTACAAATGATTCCCTATTCTACACTACGGACAAAATGTGATACTTCACAGTGGCTTATCAACCCTGCGTGCATACCAAATCTAGCAACAAATTGCAAATACACTTAATCGGGCCTGTTCCGAATTCCGAAAACGAGTAGAATTGCCGCAAATCGAGTTGATTGCTGTTCCGAATTCCGCAAAACGTGCGCTGCAGAGTCAGCGGAATTATAAGTAAATGCACATTAAAGCATTAAACTACTTCCCCAATATGATAAACTAAAAATAAAGGAAAGTTAACTTCGGCGCGGACGAAGTTTTGTATACCCTTGCAATTTCCATTGAAAACTAAAAAGGTTTTTAAATTTAAGACTACTTTTTGGACGTTATTTTTCTATTGGATCTATACTATATAGATGTCTGATTTCGACCAAACTTGGTAAAATCATGGAAAAGCATAATACACTGTCAATTACGAAATTTGGAGGCAATCCCATTTAAAACAAAAAAGTTTTTCTCACAAAAACTAGTTTTTCGTCCGATCGTTCCTATGGGAGCTATATGTTATAGCCATCCGATTTCGACCAAACTTTGCAGAATTATGTAAAAGTATATAAAATAAGCGTCTGCCAATGATAAGGACGTTTTCATTAAAAACAAAAAAGTTTTTCTCACTAAAACTAGTTTTTCAACCGATCATTCCTATGGCAGCTATATGCTATAGTCATCCGATACAGCCGGTTCCGACAAATGTGCAGCCTATATGTACCAGAAGACTTCGTGCAAAGTTTGGTGAGGATAGCTTTAAAACTGACGGAGGAGATAGCATAGAAACAGACAGACGGACGGACATACGGACAAGGCTAAATCAGCTCAGCTCGTCATGCTGATCAAGAATATATATACTTTATGTGGTCGGAGATGCTACCTTCAATGCGTTACAAACATCCGCACAATTTTATAATACCCTTTGCAAGGCCATAAAAAATTCGAATTTAGTTGAACATATTTAAGATCGCTTAACATCATTTCTTAAACTGTTTTAAGTTTAAGTATAATTTTACAGAATTTTTTATACAGGCCTGTTCCGGTTTTCACATATTTCTTCGATTTCAAATGAAAACAAAATCGAACGATTTGGTTTTAGCTGTTCTGGTACCGTTGACTACACTTTCACCTTAATCAACTGGTGAATCAAAGCAATCCAATAAATAATCAATCAAAATAGTTGATAGTAGTTGAATATAGGTGTTAAAGATGTCGTTTCTATTTTTAAGGTTATTTAATGAACATTTTCCCAGCGTTTCATAAACAAGTGAAAACCAGAACAGCTTGAACAAAATATGTGAATTCGATTTGGATGGCACGTGGCAAAATCGAAGCTGTTCATAAAAATTATAAATTTTTTTATTTAAAATAATTTTTAAGGGAATGTAAAATTGCAAAAAGTATCTAAAGACGCTAAACATTGGTACAAAATTAACTTTAAGCCATTAATTTAACGCCTTTATATGTACAAAATCGCATTTTACTTTTTGAATTCATCGGCTCCAAGCAATGGTGAATTCCAAATCATGTTTTCTAAATTTGCAATTCGATCGACTGGAACATTTTCAAAATACAAGACATGTCTTTTGATTTTCGTTAAACTTTCCCATACATTAATACTTTTATAAATGCCACCCTACGCCCCCCCCGCAATTTATCTCAACCAAGAAAGCGCAAAACTGTAGGCTTTATCCGACAGTCATAGACCCTTTAAATTCCCCTTTCCTGTCTGTTTTGCTCACCGCGATTTAAGAATCTACCGAGGAAGCCTTCAAATACAGGCCCAGACCAAAGAAAATACCCGATCTTATAGACTTTGCTATAACAAGAAAAGTTTCACAAAATTGGGTAACTGCAGATGCCCTTGCAGACTCGTCCTCAGACTGTTCTCCAATAATATTATCCTTTCCGGAGTGCCCTCAGAGAGGAGAATACCCTCGGAGACTGACATCACACAAGACAAACTGGCTCAAATACAAAATATATATCAGCTGTGTAATGTACAATTACTGTTCTATAGTTTTTAAGTCGGTTTGAATTGAATAAACGTGAATAAACGTTAAAAGTTGAGGCAAGATTTTTTTTCTGTCTGGCGTCGTCGCGTTGCCAACCTCTCTGAGCATGTGGATATTATTGAACAGCTGTTCGAGTTTTGTTTGAGCGCTCAAACTAATTAAATTTTTTATTTTAACGGTCGGTTGAGCTAAATTATGAAAAAACAAGAAAGAAAGTCGGTCAAGCCCGACTTTAACATACTCTGTACCTGTGAAGTGCTGCCCATCACCGTTGCGACCAATGCTGCCCATAATTGTTTTCCTTATAACTCGATTCAACCGTTCATCCGATCTTAACCATTCCTTTGTCGGATCGGTAAATAATCTTGATTTCAAGGTTCGAATTCAAGGTACTGAAGGTTCGAACCTTCTATCGATAAAACTGACGGAGATATGATGTTTTTTCTAAATTGCGGGGGCGTGGCAAAAATTGAAAATCAACTTGATCCGCCTGCAAATACAAGGTGGGCCAAAAGTAGTCACCCTATTGGAAGATGATTTTATTTTTACAAATAGCCGCCAAAGTAAGATCTGTTTTGACATTTGTGGACTAGAATACAAGTGAACAAGCCATGGATCGATATACTCCCCAAGAACGCGGATTAATCGTGTCTATATTTTTGGGTAACAATTCGTCTGTGGTGTTGGCGCAGCGCGAATTCCGTCGCAGATTCCCCGGTCACCCTACACCGACTGCGTAAACACTGCGCCGTTTGGCCACCAACCTTGAAGAGTATGGGACCACACGAGACGTTGCCAAGAGTGGCCGGCCCCGGAGCGCCCGTTCGGCTGAGAATATCGCCGCTGTTGCCGAGGATGTCGAGCAGTCACCGGAAACATCGACTAGACGCCGTGCCTAGCAATTAGCCATCAGCCGGTCCTCCCTAAGGCGAATTTTGGTCAAAGACCTGCGCATGTTTTCGTACAAAGTCCAGTCCGTGCATCAGTTGCTGCCTGTCGACCGCCAAACGCGTGTAACCTACGCCCAAGCCATCCCCAATGTCGAGGACGAAATGGACGATTTTTCTACCAAAATCATAATGATCGATGAGGCTCATTTCCACATCAGCGGGTACGTGAACTAGCAAAACTATCGCTTTTGGGGCACCGAAAATCCACGAGTGACGCACGAGGAGCCATGACACCCGCTCAAAGTGACTGCATTTTGCGCTGTTCACGCTGGAGGAGTCATCGGGCCATTTTTTTCGAGAACGCCGCTGGTCAAACGCGCACCGCGTTATAGGGTCATGTTAACCGGGTTTTTTCTGCCGCAATTGGTCGAATTAGGACTGGAGGACATGTGGTTCCAACAGGACGGAGCAACGGCACACACTGCGCGAGCCACCACCGACATTGTGAAGGCGGCGTTCCCGGGTCGCCTCATCTCTCGCTTTGGCGATTTGCACTGGTCTGCAAGATCGCCCGATTTAACCGTTCCGGACTTTTTGTTGTGGGGTTTTTGAAATCCCGTGTTTACGTAACCAAGCCCGAGACCTTGGAAGCCCTCAAGGACAACATTCGACACGAGTGCGAGACTCTGCAGCCCGAAGTTCTTGCCGAAGTGATGAAAAATGCCATAAAACGAGCCCGTATGGCAATCAATTGTAACGGCGCCCATTTGGCCGATATCATCTTCTCGAAATTACCAATAAAATTCTAAAGGTTCAAATAAATATAATCAAAAAACAGAATATACGTTTTTTATTTAGAAAAAAAAGGAAGCCAAACAACATCGAATGACTTCTTTTGGCCCACCTTGTATATACTTGATCAGCATCAACAGGCGAGTCGATCTAGTCTGTCCGTCCGTCTGTCTCTTCGTATGAACAAACAGATCTCAGAGATGGTAAGAGATAGAGGTTCGACGTGTATGGGACAAAAACTTCTTATACAAGGTGGGCCAAAAGAAGTCATCCGATGTTGTTTGGCTTTCATTTTTTTTCTAAACTAGCTGTATACCCGGCGTCGCACAGTGGGCCCGAGGCCCGAGCTAGCGCTGAATAATTAAAAATTTGAAAATGCGTTTGGCTACAAAATGTTATTAAATACCGATAACTAATACCCCAGGGATGATTGCAATGCAATTTTTTTCAATGATAATCGAAGTTGGCACAGCTGTGAGCTTTTAAAGTAATCATATGGTTTGGCTGCGGGGCTGCAACACATTTTTCACTTTTTGTTTGGCGAAAGCAACTTTACGTAAAAACTTTAATTTTTTTAATTTTTGTTACGTTTTCGTTTCTAATTTGAAGTTAAGGGTATGTATTATGTTAAAAAGTATTTGCGTGACCTGTCTATGTTGTAGTTCCTTGAAAATTGGTTTGTATTGTGCCGTTTATAGTGAGCCCAAATTAACCTTTTTCATTTTTTTGAGTAATTTAATATTGTTGGTGTTTATTGTGTATATCTTTGTCTTTTGAAAACGTATCTTTGTGATTATTAATGTTCCAAGCGAGCACTTTTTTCGGTATGGCGCAAAGGAAATAAAAAAATGTTGCTCGAAAACTATGTTTTTGCGAATATTGATGCATCAAAACAAAACGATGATGGTAACGGCCATAAAAAAACAAATTCATACTTTTTCTGCAGAACTTTTATTGAGATGGATGCGGTCTGGAAATCGAGAGGATCATTTTGAGAAAAAAAATAAGGAGTGGTTAGACACACCACTTATTTTCATTTCGAAAGTAAGATGTGCGGGCCGACCTTCAAAATCCTTTGCAGATTGTAGCAGTGTAAGTCAAGTCCAAAAGGTTTCCGAGATTGTCAAAGATTCCTCGTGCTATGAACTTATGGTAGCGGCCAGCAGCAGCTTATACATATCAGGCAAAAGAAATGCTGCCAAAGTTGTTAATATGCTTAGCTCTGACACTAATAGTGTTGATAAAATAAGAATGTCGCTGGAATTCGAAAATCAGAAACCCATACCATATTCGCCTGATGAAGCCCTTGCTTTATTTATTGAAGGTGGTTTCACAAAAAATACATATGTATAACCAAGATTTTTAGCGTTGTTGCAGAATCATCAACTCAAATATGTGGGATTTGCAATGCAAAACCAAAAATAATGAACGACCTACAGGCTGTAAAAATGGGAATACAGCAAGAAGATTTTTTCAGGACCCAACTTTAGTCAGTGTCAGTGAGTCATTAATATACCTATTCAGCGTGCTATTGCGATCGTTGGCCTCCGGTTATGAAATTGATCCGGACGCTTTTCCGACACACGCAATACAAACAGCGGAAATTTTCGTCAATTTATACCCGTTTATTGCACGGGGTTGAAATAATAGCTCAAGTTCCACTTCCCATAGGAATGTTGTCGGAAGAGGCCCTTGAAGCTAGAAATAAAGATTTTCGCAATCTTCGTCAGCACCATTCACGAAAAAACCCCAGGGAAAATACAATGACGGACAGTTTTAATTTTTTACTTTACTCGTCTGATCCATTTATATCATCAATAGATAAAAGGCTTTCAAAGCATTTAGGCATTTTTAAAATATTTGATGAAGAGGTGTGCAGTTTATTGCAAGACAAAACATTAATTATCAGTTAACATTTGAAATTAAAATTAATTTTGTTCCTTATATAATTAAATTACACTAAAAATATTTAAAAAAATACGGAAAGAATAATGAATACCATAAAACAAAGGCACTTATTAACCTTGGGGTTATTTTAAAATTAAGGGTTATATGGGAGGTATGTATATTAGTTGGCGGATTTTGCTGAAATTTAAAATGTAATTGTATTCTTATAAAAAAAGCTTAAGTTTCAAATTTCATCAAAATATGTTAACTTTTGCGCGACATATTAATTACTAAGCGCTAGCTCACGCCTCGGGCCCACTGTGCGTCGCCCGGGTTCTTATGATTCTTAAGAGAGGGATTATATTCAATCTAGTGCAGGCTGCATGTCGGTATAAACATTTTGGACCGTTCGATCTTTATCTCTATATAAACGTCTTCATGATAATCTAAAATCAAGAATATTTTGCAAATTTCGTGACTTTTTTGACCGTTTGGCTAATACTTCCTATTTACCCGTCCAGTCTCAAATCAAAAATTTGCAAATTTCGCAATATTTCGGACCGTGTAATCTACAGCTTCCATTTAGCAACGCCGGCATTGTAATATAAGCACTAAGCGCTTTTATACATACTCGTAATGTTATTTTGCAAATTTCGCGATTTTTAGACCTTAGAAACCTTTGCGGGCAAGCGTTGCCCAAAGTTTTATGGCAATCGGATGAACGGTATAATTTTGCGAATTTCGCGATTTTTGGACCTTAGAAACCTTCGCGGCCGAGCGTCTAACCATTGACCAAAATTTCATCGCAATCGGATGATCGGTATGGTTTTTGAATTATCGCGTTTTTTTGACCTTTTCTCGCCCATTTCTTGAAATCAGAATCCTCCAAAGTTTTATAACAAAAGAACATTTTGCAAATTTCGCGGTTTCTTCTACTTGGAAACCTTCCTGGGCAAGCGTCGATCAATTTCCCAAAGTTTTTGCGAAAACTTAAATTTTGCAATTTTCACGGTTTTTGGACCGTTTTCCGCAAATTTTTTCAACTTAGAAACCTTCCGGGGAAATCATTGAACCATTCCCACATTTTCATTGCAATCGGATGAACGGTATAATTTTGCAAATTTCGCGGTTTTTGGACCATTTCACAGACATGAGACATAGCCTATGACACTTTCTGATCGACTGAACTTACTGAAAATTCGTGAAGATCGGTTCCAGTTCCCGGGACAAACATACAAATATACAAACATACTTTACTTTATATAGATGATAGATAACAAATAAATATTGAAAGTGTGTAATATTTTTTATCTCATCTGGACGGGGTGCTTCGATTTGGAGTCAATTAAAACTGCTGTCGCTCATTTGGACGTTTTGAATGAACACTTCTGTGACTCGAACTATTGGGTGAAATCACATTAGGTCTTGCAATCTCTCTTAGCTTTGTCGATATACTCATATCATTAGCAAATCTTTCCAATATGGCAACTGAGACGCTAGTGTCTGCTTCTTGTATCTTCTGCTTCTTCCTCATCCAAGGCAATTTGTGCGGCATAAATGAAAATTTTATACAAAGTCTGTAATATAGGGGGAAAACTGACCCCTGGCTTCGCCATTGGGCATGACCGATCTGCATTTCATATACTACATTTTTTTATTGTTGTGATTTGCAATCCTCATTAAATTATTTGTAAACAGGCGGGCGTTATTAGAATTTTTTGGCTATCTCAGCACACTATTTTGTTTTTACGATCCACTTTTGCAATAAATGGCTTTTTTGTGCGCCCAAACAGTTTGGCGTTCTCTTTACCTAGCTTTATGCAGCGCCAGGCTATTGTTTTTGGAAAAAGAAGTGACTCAGACTATAACGAACCTTTGCAGCTGGGCGTAGCTGAGGGGTGCTCGGCGATCGCTTCAACAAATTTGTATCAAAGGATTGCGAGAAATAAGAACACAACGATTTAAATGTACTTTAGTCGATATTTGGGTTGGTTTGAATCACTTAGAAATGAGCCTTAGGCTAAGTTCACAATTTTTGCTACACTTCAGCTTTTAACTTTAACGTTCGCGCTTGCTCCCGTACCGACTCGAAGAAATCGCTCAGTTCCTAGTGCCCCCATCTGCCTTCATCGTGATATTCGCTCCGACCACGCAGGACTTCCGCACTACCCACTGGCTACCGTTAACCTCCTTGCAAATTACCGTCGAGCCAATCGCTTCGACTTCCCGCAAGATCCCGTCACTCTGCCTTCTCGGTTCCCGTAAGCTCGCACTTAGGGTCAAAATATTTACTTCCGCTCCACGCACTCGTAAATCACCAACTGTCCCGTCCTCTGGGCAACCGCTTCTTTTATAACTCCCACGCAGGCCCCGTTCCGCTGCTCCAAGCAGGGCCTGTGTGATTGCAGATCCCGTACCAACTCTCAAACGGGGCCTGTCTCGCTTCCTCTGCCTCTGCTGCTGGACCGGGTCCTTCCGCTGCTGCTACTGTATCGAGACCTTTTGCATCTGCCGTTGTAGTGGGGTCTTTCGCTGCTCTCGTGCTGCCTAGCAACACAACTCGTACATTCGCAGCCGTCTAGCACATCCGATCCCGTTAGATTTGCGCATCTCTGCCAATCACAGCTTGCCGCCGCTCTCCAGCTTGCTGCTTAGTTGAAGCAGGGCTTTTGCCTCTTAGGCCCCTGCCCTTGCTCTCCAACTCTCCACAGACTTTTCACAGAGCTTTCTCCAATTCGCCGTGGCTACCCTGTAGTCTCCGGCTTGTGAGGAGTTTCTCCTCACACTCCCCCTTCCGTCGGCTATTTTTGACTTAACCGCCCGTTCACGGTTTTTGAATTTCTAGCTCCATTTGAAATTCCGCGCCACATTTAATTTTTCGCGCTCATTTAAATTCCCGCGCCCTCGCTTAAACTCCCGCGCCACCTTTCAATTTTTGCGCCCCATTTAAACTTTCCCGCCCCTTTTCCTGCTTATCCCACTCTGGTCACACCAGCCCGTGATCGATCCCACCGATACTGCTAACGATACTCGATATGACGTTCGTCAAAATAGCGTCGATGAGTTAGCGTCGATTTTGGAACGATGGAATCTGGAACATAAGGCATTTTTTATTTTTCAATTAAATCTGTATTAATCAACATAATTAAAAATGTTTAGATGCAAAATTGTTAAGAATTGAATAAACTATTAATTTTATTGACTTGTGGGTGGATTTTTACTTTGCAGGTACTAGAAAAGAACAGTTGAAAATTCGGCTCCTCAGGCTACCATAGCTAGCTATATTCTATTGGATAGGACACATATTCAAGAGTGTTTAAAAATAAAAAATCATGCAAATCGTGTGAACAGTTTTTGAGCAAAAGTCTTTACAGTGGACCAACCTCTGGCGGTTTTCAAACAAAATGACCAAAACAAAATTACTTTTTTAAGTCAAGCCTTATATCTCCACTTTCAGGAGATGTACCATAACAAGCTATATATATTATTGGATAAGACACAACACAGGAGTACGTAAAAAAAAATCATGCAAATCGTGTGAACAGTTTTGGAGAAAATCGATTATCAGTCTGGGTGCCTTGACTTCATATTTGAAATTGATACGAATGGCGCCAGTTTAGAAGTCGGGCCCAGTCATGGAACCAGCGCACTATGGTCCAGACGACCACTTTGGTTGGCCAAAATTAATATCTCGCGAACGGAACAAGATATTTTGATTTGGTTTTTTGTATTGGATTTATATAATCAGTAGGAAGTAGATTTAAAAAAAAAATGGGAGTGGCACCGCCTTTTTTTATAATGCATATTTAAACTATTAGTAATAGGGAATAACAAATGAAGTATTGAGCAATTTTTTTTTTTACTTTTTTCTTTAATTATAAGGGCGTGGCACGCCTAAAGGAAGCACATTTTATTAAAAAAAAAAAATTAAACAAATTTTTCATGTTGCCGCAAGGAGGAAAAGGCTGTGCAAAGGTGCTCTGAAATATAAAATATTTCAATGTGTCATGAATGTACTGGAATTAGTTTATTATATTCTACACACCTTTATGTTTTTAAGCATCATGCTCTTCGTTCTCCAGTTCCATACTCCATTGCAAACCAAAATGATCATCATTATCATCTTCATTTAAGCCGTGCTCTTCTACAGGGCTACCTTCGCTCGATAACATATCCAAAACTTCAGTTGGAAGATTTATTTTCTTTTGGCTTTGAATCCGTCTATCTAGATTTACCGATGAAATAATGGGATCTGATGTATCCATTGCTCGGTGGAACACGTCTGTAAAAATTATATACTCGGCTGCACTTCCGTGCGTGATGTAACCGATCCGATTTGTAGAATTTATTTCTGGATTCGCCTCCCTCCTCTCCAAAATATCCTACAGGAAGAACAGTGCTTTCTATAATATCACATGAATGTACCAGAATCTTGTGCACTGTTGCAGTCATTGGTAACCATGGATATAAATCAATAATCAATTCTGCAGTTTTATAGCAGAATTTTTTAAATTTGTCAACATCGATTGGCAGCTGGCATGAGAGACATATCAGCACAATTCTTAAGTTGCTAATAAGCTGCTCATCAATTTCAGTGATATTCGAAAATATTTTTGGGTCACTAAACGCACGCCGAGCTGTATTGCCATCATTTGTGCTGCCAAATCCGCCAGTTTTCGGTCTATCAACTTTAAGAGAAAGTTGTTCCCAAAACACGTCTTGAATATGCCTTTTTCTTTCATAGACTTTAATTTTGTCATTTTCATTGCATATTCTCCACTTTTTAATATGGCACTTGTATCCAGCGTGTAATACAAATTCAAACATGCGAATCCAGCATTGTAACGGGCTTAATCCGTATTTCAAATGATTTAATATTGGCAAAAACTTTTCACCTTGGAAATGTTTATTATTTATGAAATCGGATGGTATTGCCCCACATATTGGACAGGCGTGTGTTGACTTTGTGCCTGTCAAGGTGTTAAGCACTTTTCCATCGATCACCGTCAGATGTAACTTGAAGGTTACATAAACAAATTTTCCGTCCTCCAAAATCATTTTGCAGGGCTGCAACTGTTCAATCTCTTCTATTAGGTCAGAATTTTCTTTTTGTATACACACCTTGGTTTCTTTCATAAAGGCTAGTCTCAAGGGCCGACAAAATCTGATAGATTGAGGTGTGCGGTTGTTCCACAGTATGTTCCCAGAGGAATCTACTAGCCTTAATGGAGTGACTGTAGTGGCAAAAATGCTGGAGTCCATATTAAATGCCTGGCTTCCAGATGAACCTTGATTGTAGTTTGATTGCCCAGTGCTACCATCGAAACCATAACTCAAAGTTAAGTCTGCAA
Source organism: Lordiphosa collinella (assembly GCA_018904265.1). Classification (NCBI taxonomy): domain Eukaryota; kingdom Metazoa; phylum Arthropoda; class Insecta; order Diptera; family Drosophilidae; genus Lordiphosa; species Lordiphosa collinella. Next base: position 29,396 of record JAEIFV010001166.1, read on the forward strand.
CCAAAAAGTCCACGCCATGCTCTTGCATTACATTTAAAATAACTTCTTCTTGTAAGCGAACAATTCTACCAGCAGTGTGGGCTAGAAGGTTTTGAAGCGGGACCTCTGCTTTTGTCTCTGATACCAAAATGTTATTTGGCCGGCATTCTTTTTCTGGTCCACAATTTTATTGTACGATGGATATATGTCGCTATTTTTACTTTTAGATTGATCCCTTATTGCGCAATACTGAGCTTTGCTGAGATCTTTGTCAAGGAGCAAGGCTAACGCTTCGCTTGGTGAAATCGGTGTCGGCTTTTCCACTGGGTTCCGTACTGCCTTGCGAATTAATTTAGCTTTTTCTGGGCATAAGGATACCAGTTTCAAAACATAAGCGAGATCGTGTTTGTGTTGTTTTCGGGCGGCCATGCTTGCCGCTTGAAGCAATAAACTAAGGTTTCCTCCCTCGGATACGACAAGATCTGCAGCTTGCCTTCTTCGTGCTCTTCGACTTTTTTTGGAATACGCTAATGCGGGGCGTCCAACTGATTGAGCTGTTTTTGGAACGATTACACATGTTTGTGCATTTAACCAATCCGCATGCTTTCGTTTAAAAGCCTTTTCATATGACTTGCACATCCTCCATTTTTCCGCCAAACGGTAACAAAACCTCATGGAAGCATCTGCAACAGCTTTATTCATTTCATCTGAAATGTCGCCACAAAGCTTTGTTTTCATAAATTTGTGCACAGCATTTTCCTTGGATGCTTTGCTCTTCTCTAAATGCCACAAGCCAAACAACTCCGCATTGTTGAATTTGAGGTTATGATCTATAAATGCAAATTACAAGAGATGTGGCCAAAAGTGGACAAATTTAAAAAATGCATTACAAAGGGAATTATTTAATCTACGACACACAATTAGTCTGCGGGCCGGAATAGGCCGGAATCATTTTATATACCTTTTAAGATATTAGTTTTCATCACAAATCGACACATGTTGAACGACTCACTATGACATAAAATTACGAAGACAGCACAACTCATACAAACAATTCACATTACAAAACACTTAATACAAACCACACTGATTATAATTCATCACAACACTTTGTTTAAAATAGGTTTTTTATAACACTTTACAAAGATTTTTAATTGCAATCAAATTGGCAATTTTTCGGTGCACGTGCTGTTTAACAACAACCGCTATGTTTAACAGCTGATTTCGCGAATGTGGCGCCATCTACGGAAATTTCTGGTACGCAACAGAGATGGTCACTCTTTTTCTGATGCAGAGCGATGAAAAGTACGTTATTTTTAACTTTTAAAAATGAGGTTTTGGCCAACCAAAGTGGTCGTCTGGACCATAGTGCAGCGTTTGCAAACTCAATAATGCAAATCTAAATAACTATTATAAACTTAATATGTTAAATTAGGGCTTTTTAAACAATTATAAAAAAGACTCAATACAATATTTTACATCCAACACATTCGGCCCTTTTAAGTATGACCATAAAAATCGTTGCTAACTTTACTATTGATGATTGCGGGATAACTGGGAGATGTACCACTATGCACGATATCTTGAAAGATGCGCATTTTAATCACCTTTTTTATAAAAAATATTTCATTACAATCGTGTGAACAGATTTTGAGTAAGTCCAGTTCGTTGATAACTCTTCTTTTGAAGATTGCGGGATAGCTGGGAGATGTACCGCTATGCACGATATGTCAAAAGATGTGGGTTTTTATTCCCGTTTTTATAAAACAAAAGAATCATTGCAATTGTGTGAACAGTTTTTGAGATATTAATTTTTTTCGATTTTCATAGTCACTGACAGTGACCAGGTGTGACCATAAAAAATCGACGCAAACTTTTCTTTTTATGATTGTGGGATAACTGGGAGATGTACCGACATGCACGATATGTCAAAAGATGAGGGTTTTTATTCCCTTTTAAAAAAAAAAAGAATCATTGCAATCGTGTGAACAGATTTTGAGAAATGAATTTTTTTTTATTTTCATAGTCACTGACTGTGACAAGCCGTGACCAGCTTTATTTTTTTGCGATTGCGTGATAACTGGGAGATGTACCACTATGCACGATATCTTGAAAGATAAAAAATATTTCATTACAATCGTGTGAACAGATTTTGAGTAAATCCAATTCGTGGATAACTCTTCTTTTGAAGATTGCGGGATAGCTGGGAGATGTACCGTTATGCACGATATGTCAAAAGATGTGGGTTTTTATTCCCGTTTTTATAAAAAAAAGAATCATTGCAATTGTGTGAACAGTTTTTGAGATATTAATTTTTTTCGATTTTCATAGTCACTGACAGTGAGCAGGTGTGACCATAAAAAATCGACGCAAACTTTTTCTTTTGAAGATTGTGGGATAACTGGGAGATGTACCGACATGCACGATATGTCAAAAGATGTGGATTTTTATTCCCTTTTTTTTTTTTAAAAAAAGAATCATTGCAATCGTGTGAACAGATTTTGAGAAATGAATTTTTTTTATTTTCATAGTCACTGACTGTGACAAGCCGTGACCAGCTTGATTTTTTGTGATTGCGTGATAACTGGGAGATGTACCACTATGCACGATATCTTGAAAGTTTTTATATTTTTATAAAAAATATTTAATTACAATCGTGTGAACAGATTTTGAGTAAATCCAATTCGTGGATAACTCTTCTTTTGAAGATTGCGGGATAGCTGGGAGATGTACCGCTATGCACGATATGTCAAAAGATGTGGGTTTTTATTCCCGTTTTTATAAAAAAAAGAATCATTGCAATTGTGTGAACAGTTTTTGAGATATTAATTTTTTTCGATTTTCATAGTCACTGACAGTGACCAGGTGTGACCATAAAAAATCGACGCAAACTTTTCTTTTTATGATTGTGGGATAACTGGGAGATGTACCGACATGCACGATAAGTCAAAAGATGAGGGTTTTTATTCCCTTTAAAAAAAAAAAGAATCATTGCAATCGAGTGAACAGATTTTGAGAAATTAATTTTTTTATTTTCATAGTCACTGACTGTGACAAGCCGCGACCAGCTTTTCTTTTGATGATTGCGTGAAAACTGAGAGATGTACCACTATGCACGATATTTTTTAAAAAATATTTCATTACAATCGTGTGAACAGATTTTGAGTAAATGAAATTCGTGGATAACTCTTCTTTTGAAGATTGCGGGATAGCTGGGAGATGTACCGTTATGCACGATATGTCAAAAGATGTGGGTTTTTATTCCCGTTTTTATAAAAAAAGAATCATTGCAATTGTGTGAACAGTTTTTGAGATATTAATTTTTTTCGATTTTCATAGTCACTAACAGTGAGCAGGTGTGACCATAAAAAATCGACGCAAACTTTTCTTTTTAAGATTGTGGGATAACTGGGAGATGTACCGACATGCACGATATGTCAAAAGATGAGGGTTTTTATTCCCTTTTTTTTTTTAAAAAAAGAATCATTGCAATCGAGAGAACAGATTTTGAGAAATTAATTTTTTTATTTTCATAGTCACTGACTGTGACAAGCCGTGACCAGCTTGATTTTTTGTGATTGCGTGATAACTGGGAGATGTACCACTATGCACGATATCTTGAAAGATAAAAAATATTTCATTACAATCGTGTGAACAGATTTTGAGTAAATCCAATTCGTGGATAACTCTTCTTTTGAAGATTGAGGGATAGCTGGGAGATGTACCGTTATGCACGATATGTCAAAAGATGTTGGTTTTTATTCCCTTTTTTAAAAAAAAAGAATCATTGCAATCGTGTGAACAGTTTTTGAGAAATTAATTTTTTTCGATTTTCATAGTCACTGACAGTGACCAGGTGTGACCATAAAAAATCGACGCTAACTTTTCTTTTTAAGATTGCGGGATAACTGGGAGATGTACCGACATGCACGATATGTCAAAAGATGAGGGTTTTTATTCTTTTTTTTTTTAAAAAGAATCATTGCAATCGTGTGAACAGATTTTGAGAAATGAATTTTTTTTATTAATTTTACATAGTAATCACTATTATACTCTACGCCACGTAGATAATTTTCTACTCATTTCTACATAACTATGCTTTTAAGACTTTCCGGCAGCTCTACTGCCTGGCGCTGCCTAATGCACAGAATAGTCGCCGTTACTCTGGAAGCACAGACGAACAAAAACAAAACAACAATTATTCAACAACATTCTTTTACTCGCCTTTGAAGGGTTTGGTTGTGTCGGCTTGTGGAAAAAAAAGGAAAAAGGAAAAAAAAAAAGAAGAAGAAAAATTTTTTTATTTAAAGCCAAATTTGTTTGTGCTTAACAATTTGTGCAAATAAAAATTGATTGTGGCCCTCATTTTGGGCCTTTTTTTGCATTAAAAGGTAAGTTTTGGATATAAATTACGAACAGCGAGGCATTTTTCAAGATGGCCAAACGAATCACGATTTTGATGCTTTGGCGGCAAATTGTTTGACGCCGGCTCAATTTCACAACATTTCTGGGAAATTGAAACCAAAGAACATAAAAAGAAAGAAATTGATGAGTGACAAGTACAATGCACATTGGGCCAGAATCGCTTTTTTTGGCATAAAGTCTACTAATAAAGCAAGGGACATGAAATTTGGCATGAACCTTAGTTAGACTAATTTAGAATTTTGGATTTTTTTTTTTGATTTGGACCACGCCTTCACCTCCCCATCCGACTGTGCGAAAAAAGTGTAATTTATTTATATATTTCTATAAAATCTAAATGTTAAGCTAGAGACTTGAATTTTGGCATGCATTTAAGTAAGGCTAAAATAGAATTTATAATTTTTTTATTTTTTAGTTTGACCTTGTCATCACCATCCACTTTCCCCGACTAAGTCAAAAAAATTTTTTTTAAAAGCTTAAATATAAAGCAAGATATTTCAAAATTTGAATGTTGGCTAATCAAAGTAATGTAAAATTTACAATTTCATGACTTTTTTAATGTGACCTTGACGATTTTTTATTTAGAGCCAATCTTTTCTTAATATTAAGGCTTGAAAGTAAGGGGTCCGATGAATCCATTGATCGGTGGAACACATCCGTTAAACTGTTGATACGAGAATTTCGTCTATCGCGCTTATAAAGTTTATTTCGCGCTTCAGATGCGTTTTCCCCAAAGCAACCGATTGGTAATACCGATGATGCTATTATCTGCGAGCCGTGAACTATGACTTTGTGGACAGTTGCTGACATCGGATACCAAGAATACTTTTCCATATAATTTGTCGCAGTTGCTTGGCAGAATTGACCGAATTCAGTTATATTTACGGGGAATTCACAGGATATAGTTATTAAAATTATATAAAAGCGGTGCAGAATATCATAATCTAATCCTAATATTAAGGAAAGCTGCCATGTGTTTTTAAATGCCCTTCTTGCGGTATTTCCGTCATTCGTATTTCCACTTCCGTTTTGTTTTGGCTTATCCACATTTAATCCCATTTCACTCCAAAATAATTTTTGTATTTCATGTTTACGGGATGTAATTATTTCTTTTTCTTCTTTATCCCGTACTTGCCACTTTTTTAAATCTAGTTTATATGAAATTTTAAGTACAAGCTCAAAAAATCTAATCCACGCATGGAGGGGACTGATGCCATGTTGGAGATTTCCTGGTTTAGCCTTAAAGTTTGATATTTCGGTGGTTTTCATAAAATCCTTTGGACTGGCTCCACAGATAGGGCATACTTGACAAGATTTAGTTCCTGTTAATATGTTTAACACCTTGCCGTCAATCAAAGTCAAATAGGGATCAAAAGTAACAGTGATTTCTCTGTTCATTGAAAAATTATGAATTTAAGCTGCTAAGCTTTGTATTTGCGATTCCAAATCCGCCTTTTCTGCAAGAATAAGATCTTTGCTCTCTTTAGCAAATTCGAGCTTAAGGGGTCTGCAAAATCTGACTGATTGGGGTTTTTGATTAATCCATAAAGGGGTCCCAAAATCATCCGTTAACTTCAGTGGAATAACGCTTGTAACAAACAATGAGTCGTCTTTGACATCGGATTTTTCACCTAGGAATCTCTGCTTGTACATACTCTGCCCTGTTGAGCCGTCAAATCCATAGCTCACGATTAGTTTGACATTTGTTATGTTTGTATGTCTCTTAAATACCTCCTCCTGCAAAAGGACAATTCGACTGGCCGTATGATTAAGCAAATTTTGGAGAGATACTTGGGCTCTTGTTTCTGTCACATTAACTCCCGTAGGTCTGCACTCTAGTTTCGCTTCTCTTACTTTATTATAGCATGGATATATATTTGAAAATTGTGCTATATTTAACGCTCTCATGTTGTTGTATTGGGCCTTGGTTACGGAGTTGTCAATCAAAAAGGCAAGAGCTGGACTTGGAGTGAGTGGTACTGGCTCCGAGAATGACAGCTTCTTTCTAATTTCACTTGGTGAACTTGAAGCAGAAAGAGTATTTTTTAATACATAAGCAGTATCGGCCATTTTGGATTTTTTCGCTGAAACTGATGCTGCATGCACAAGAAGACTGGTATTATTTTCTTCATTATCGGCCAGTTCCGGGATCCTGCATCATTGTAAGACAGTCGTGGTCGTCCCATTTGATTGTCTATAACAATTCTGTCATAGAAAAAAATCATGCTTTGCGAAAGCCACCTGGAATGCCTCCTCTTAAATTTCTCAATTGAACGATAACATTTAGGTAGGTTTTTTTTATAATGTAAAGGTTAAAACTCTTTACTTTCTTAGTGATTTGAGCTTCTAAGGCAATTGACATTTTATTTAGATGTAATTCGCCAACAATCCAGTCAAATAACGATTTTTCATGTCGATTTCCATTGATCCACACATCCAGTAGGACAGAATGGCTAACCTCAAACTTGGCTTAAAATGCAAAATATAAAGAGAAAAAGCAAAATTGTGCAAAAAGTATTAATGACAAGTTTAAGATCACAGTTAAGAGTAAACATTTGCACAATTACTTTTTGGCAGAAAGTGGCAAAAATTAGGTTTTTACTCCACGGTACACGAGCACTTCGGTTAGTTTTTTTCTAAAATAAGACATAACATAGACAGTTAACAACTACAACATTGAACATATATTTCGAATAACTTAACAATAATTGTATTTGGCATACCTTGACCTTTATTATCCATATTTTCAACAAAGATTTGGACAGTTGGGTTGTCACAGCAAAAGCGCAAAGTTGAGTAAAAGCTTCCCACCAATTTCGGCTGAAAGTCAGCTGACAAAACATCTGACTTTGCTAGCGCGGCAAATTTACAACGTTGCCACCTAAAATTTTTTTTTAATTGATTCGATAAACCTAATGTATGCCCTTTCATATGTTTGAGCCTGAAAGTAGGCAGCGGCAGGAGCCGTTTCAAGAATCTCACCAGAGAGCTTTCACCTCTCTCTGGGACCTAGACTTAAGCTAGGCTAAGATTTTGTACCCCACATAGTTTTTAGTGCTCTCTATACCTCCAAGCATACAAGAAGTTTAATTGTGCCATACCGTAAAATATATAAGTTACTGAAGTTTAACAAAAGTGTTATTCACTGGACAACCACCCGATCCCGCCATACACCAACCCCACAAACTCAATTTCTAAGCAATTCAGAAGGAAGTCAACCCCCCTACAATCATTTTGGTCCATTCGAACCGGATTATTTGTCCAACCACAACCACAAGCATTGGTGGATTTCCCGAAGAAAAAGTTAAGTACCCTTTTTTCTATGTCCAAGCCGCATAAGGTGGCAAAAAACAACTTATATATATATATACATCCTATTTCCAAACCTCGAATATATATTAAGTTTCCTCCATTCTCCCTCCAATTACTCCTACTCTTTCCTACTGGAAAATTATTTGGACCTCTTTTTGTGCAACCGCCATGTTATCGGTGGCTTCTCCTTTCTCCGTTTGTCCATGTCTATGTACAGAGAAATGTACGTACATCAAAAGTGCACAACTAAAAGCATAAGTAACCCAAGTGCATGCAACATCTGTGTGAATATTGTGTTCGCTCGCCGGCAATTAATTGCATTAATTACATACACACACATACACACATGCATGGACATATAAACGTTTTCCACTTGCACGTACATATACCGAATTTCCATGCCTAAAGGGCTGTCCATAGCCACAACGAACAGACATATCCAAATTAAATTTAATCTATATACACATACACATCCATACATTCCACAACTGCAGCTGCATATAAATAATAAATAATACTTTTATAACCTACACATACATACATATCAATTGTTTACATTGTATTTCGATCAATTTATCGATCTCCATACACCGGCATGGGCCCCTCTGCACGACACGACGGTTAACTTGAATCAATTAAGTTCTGCGTCGAATACATATTGGCGTAAAATTTCATTTATTATTTTTTTCGAACAAATAAAGAATACCGAAATATAAAAAGATCATTACATCCAAATTATAATTCCGATACAATAAAAAATAGAAAACGAATATTTAACGAAACAAATACTGATAAAAATTATTTTTGCCGATTTTTTTATATACTACAATATTTTATACATATATATTTCCTTAATCATATACAAGTCACACAAAAATATTGGTGTTCCATTTCCGCCGTTCCACTAAAATAAAAATATTTTGACTATTTTAAAAAAGGAAAACTATTAAGTTCTTAAATAAAATAAAATTCATTTTATTTGTCTTCAAGTTTCGTTTTTTCTGGTCAATTCCATTTTTCCCTAATTTATTCGCGTGTCTATTTCCATCTGCCTACCACACGATATTTTTTTTCGACTGTATTGAGTCCATATTATGCCAAGTGGTATTGAAAAAGACAGCAAGAAGAGACTTTCAGTACCACCCATTTCCACCGAAGATCAGGATCGCTTCCGAATCCGATAGTAAAAAAATCCAGTCAAGGGTGACAAAGCTAAAGATTTAGGAAAGAGTCCCAGTATACCGACCAGTAGCAAGCGCGTCACTCGTTCCGAAGAGCAAGCGTTTTCCAATAAGTGTACAATGGCATTGAACGATTTTATAGCAGTAGCTGACAGGCTCACTCAATTTGAGGCCAGAACCAATGAAGCGTCCAGTTCTGGCGTTTCGCTGTTCGCTTTGCAGATCCGAAGGGATGAAATCCGCACCCTATGGGACAGTGTTAAAAGCAGGAGTACGAGAGGTGTTCAAAAGTTCTTAACTAGGATCCGAAAAAATTCTGAGAGTCCGACCACGCAGGCCAAGTATGAGTACTGCTACGCTGTGTACGAGGTGGGGGCAGCTTATTTTAGTGAGCAAATAGAGAATGCTACCGCGCAAAATAGACCTCCACCGGCTAGCTATGTACCTAGAGGGTGCAGTCTTCCGCCATGCGACACCGAAATATTTAGTGGTGACTACTTACGTTGGCCCACATTCCGAGACCTTTTTTTACGCGGTTTATATAAATAATCCCAGGCTAACTCCAGTTGAAAAGCTTTTTCACTTAAATGCCAAAACGAGTGGAGAGGCAAAGGCCATAGTTTCCAAGTCTCCGCTGACAAATGATGGGTTCAAGTCAGCTTTGAAAGGTCTGACTGACAGATTTGAAAATAAAAGGCTGTTAGTTAACAGCCAACTAAAGATCCTATTCAATCTGCAGTCAATATTCCAAGAATCTGGAGCCGCTCTAAAAGACCTTCAAAGCACCATCCAAGGGTGTTTAACGGCTCTAGAGTTATCCAACATAAACACAGAAAATTGGGATTGCCTTCTCGTTTTTATGTGTTCTTCCAAGCTCCCTAAGTAACACTTTCCATGTGGGAGCAATCGCTTCAAAGGAAGACAGATATTCCGACATGGCTTGAGATGAACTCCTTTCTTCTTGAACGATACCGAACACTAGAGGCAATTGAAGACGTAAGACACGAGTACTAGCACGCAGTTCCAAAATAAGTCTGTTCGTAAAGATCCCCCAAACAACAAGGTCAACTCTTTCGAAACAAAGATCAGTATGAAGCCACATACATGTAACCTTTGTTCGAAATAGAATCATCCGGTACGGCTCTGCTCACGATTTCTCCAAATGTCCATTAATGAGAGAGTAACGTACATCAAGAAACAAAAGTTATGTCTTAATTGTTTTGCAAGAGGCCACCAGCTTAAAGAATGTACTAGTGCACATAATTGTTTCACGTGCAAGGGCCGTCATAATACGCTTTTGCATCGAGGCGGCCCCCAAGGTGTGTCCTCTTCCGCAGCTCCTTCTCCACAAATACAGTCCACTTCTTCAAGTCAGACGACAAGTCTTCAAAATTATTTTGCCGCAAACACACAAGGTGTACTGCTTGGTACGGCACTTATAAATATCTGCCATTCGGGCACAAATTACAGAGCACGCGCTCTTATTGACTCGGGTTCAGAAGGAACCTTCATAACCGAGCGACTCTCCAATATGATTCAATTGCCTTTCCAAACAATCCAGGCCCAAGTGTCAGGCCTAAATCAAACAGTTTCTGCTAAGTCACAGAAGCTGTGCCACTTCACAATTGGATCCCCCTCGATGCCAAGACTGCAGGTAGCAGCGTCGGCGTTTGTTCTGCCTCAGTTGGCAGGCAATCTTCCGACTTATACCATTCCAATGAGTGCATTAAAAGATATGCCAAATCTTCAATTGGCCGATCCGAACTTCTATAAAAGCGCTGAGGTAGATGTGCTTATTGGCGCGGATATTCTTCCCTCCATATCGCTAGGTGGCTCACAAACAAACATTTGTGGCACTCTCCTTGGGCAAGAAACCATTTTCGGGTGGATACTCACAGGCCCAGTATCAAAGACCGCAAGCAAGAATATTTCGTCTTTCTCCACTCAAGTTGCCATTAGTCAAGAAGCAACACTGGACACACTTCTCACAAAATTTTGGGTGGTGGAGGATATTCCAGTAAAAATGGTGAAAAAGTCAGATTCCATCTGTGAAAGCAACTTTGTGCGCACTACCACAAGAGATGAAAGCGGTAAATACGTTGTCACTCTTCCTTTTCGAAATCCTAATCACATTAATTTGGGACATTCGAGGTCCATCGCGCTGGCTCAGTTTCTAAAGAACGAAAGTCGTTTAAAAAGGAACATTCCCTCTAAAAGAGCAGTACGATTCCGTGATTCAGGAATATTTGGACTTAGACCATATGAAACAAGTCCCTCCTAATAGCGACTCTACCAATTTTTACCTTCCGCATCATGCAGTTTTTAAGCCGGAAAGTACTACCACCCAAGTTCGCGTTGTATTTAACGCCTCCAGCCCATCCGCCAATGGCAACAGCCTAAATGATACACTTCATGCTGGCCCAGTCCTTCAATCTGACCTAACGTTGCAGATCCTTAAGTGGCGATATTTCAAATTTGTATTTAATGCCGACATCACAAAGATGTATCGGCAAATCCTAGTTGATCCCAAACACACTCCGTTTCAAAGGATTTTGTTCCGCAACCAGAAAGGAGAAATTTGCGATTTTGAGCTAGACAGTGACCTTTGGTGTCAACTGCGCTCCCTTTCTTGCCATCCGTGTGCTACAGCAGCTTGCAGACGATGTTCAAGCCCAATTTCCGAGAGCAAGTGACATTATTCGGCATTTTATGTACGTTGACGACGTCTTAGCGGGAGCACATACAGAGGATGAGGCTCGATTGGCTATCCAAGAGCTCCAGAACGCTCTCAGCACGGCAGGTTTTCCACTGAGGAAGTGGACCTCAAACAGAAAGGATGTGCTGGTTAATATTCCGATTGACCATATGCTACGCGCAGACTTTCTGCTTCTCGCTTTATCCAGCGCTGCCGAAAGTTTCCAATAGCAGCGGATATAAAGCTAACAAGCAGTGAGCTAAAAGATGCTGAACGAAGCCTTATTGTAAGCACTCAGCAGATCCATTTTCCGAACGAGTATCAATGTTTGAGAGAAAAGCGTCCGATACCATCTGCCAGCAACATTTTGAACTTAAATCCATTCCTTGACCACTATGGTGTCATGAGAGCATGCGGTCGTGTAAGGGCTTCCACGTCCTTGCAATATGATGAAAAACATCCTGTTATTCTCCCATACAGCTGCCATTTTACGCGTCTCCTTGCGAATTTTATTCATCGCATAACGCTCCATGGAGGTAATCAGGTAATGGCACGTTTGGTCCGATCAAAATACTGGATTCCCAAGCTCAAGAACCTCCTTAAGTCCGTAGTCCACACTTGCAAAGTATGCCTCATATATAAAAAGAGGCTACAAACGCAGCTAATGGGTGATTTGCCGGTGGAAAGATCCTCATTTTCCAGGCCATTCACATATACAGGTGTCGATTATGCAGGTCCGTTCGACATAAAAAGTTTTACGGGCAGAGCATGCCGTATAACCAAAGGCTATGTGTGCGTTTTCGTATGCTTTAGCACCAAAGCCATCCACTTGAGGCCACCTCGGATTTGACATCCGAGAAATTCCTAGCTGCGTTTGCTCGTTTCGTAGCGAGAAGAGGTTGTCCGCATCGAATCCACTCCGACAACGGTAAAACGTTTGTAGGTGCTGCAAAGATTCTTTCCAAGGACTTTTTTGGAGGCACTCGAAATGTCCGTAACCTCCGCTTACAGCCACCACAAATTATCCTGGCGATTTATACCACCAAGTGCACCACATATGGGGAGGCCTTTGGGAAGCCGGAGGAAGAGTTTAAAGACGCTCTTCTACAAATCCACAGCATCCATGAAATATACGTTTGAAGAGCTGTCCACGTTGCTTTCCAAGATTGAAGCATGTCTTAATTCCAGACCTCTTTCCCCAATGTCAGAGGATCCGACTGACCTTTTAGCGTTGACCCCGGGTCACTTTCTGATTGGGGCCCCATTAATGTCAATATCCGAGCCAGAGATAAAACAAAACGAAAAATCTATTATCAACAGATGGCAGCGTCTCAAGGCTCTCAATCAGCAATTTTGTGCGCGTTGGAAAGAGGAATACCTCAAGGAACTGCACAAACGCAACAAGTGGCAACATCCAAGCAGAAATGTTCAGGTCAATGATATGGTTATTGTCAAAGAGGATAATCTCCCCTCTAATGAATGGCGCCTAGGGCGAGTGCAAGCCGTATATCCTGGTTCCGATGACAAAGTCCGCGTTGTAGATATCCTTACTGCCCGTGGTGTCATCAGAAGACCAATAGCTAAGCTCCTTCTTCTTCCTATTGAAAATTCCACAATCCAACAATAACCGATCTGTTCCTTTCCTCCTTAAGCTAGTCATTTCCATTATTAGTACTAATCCGATATTTTTTATTATCCAGCTTCAAGCGTAAGATGACTCCTCGCCCACGAAATACACTCACATTGGAGAGCAGACGTTCCCGAGGAACTCAGTCCTTCCGCTGCCGAGTCTGCCGTGGAATCCATCCTCTACGGAAATGCCATCGTTTCCTGCGACTGTGCGCAGAGAAGAGGCCCGAGCAGTACTGATCAATAAGTACTGCTCCAATTGTTTGGCCCACCAACATTCCGGGCGGTCTTGTCGGAGCGGGGACAAATGCAAGGTGTGCATGCAGGACCACCATACGCTCTTGCACATCCGGGATCGTGTCCGAGCCAGTTCGTCACCTCAGCGATCCGCATCTTTAACTCGACGGTACGGCGCGTCTCCTCCGCAAGCGGGATCGTCAGCTCCGCCTCCTTCGCTTTCCACGCTGCTGCAACACAAAAGCACCACGGTGATGCCAACGGCCTCGGTGTTGGTCGACACTGGCGACAAGACCTTTGAGACCAGGGCGCTAATAGACCCTTGCACCCCTGTGAGCAGTCTTGACGCATCGCTGGTAAACGCTTTCCGTCTTCCTACCACCAATGTAGGCGATGAAAGTGTTTGCACCGCGGTGATCCGATCGCACACCAAAGAGGACTTTCGGGCAGAGGTGATGTTCAAGGTCCAGTCACAGCTACGCTTCCGAACCCCAACACGAGCGTTGAGTGAGAGCGTAGTCTCTAATTCGATGACCTCAGGCTAGCTGATGACCGGTTCCACACTCCGTCCATGGTGTCCATGGTCCTAGGTGCTGATGTGTACCACCGAATCATCCAGTCTGGGTTCATGGCGAGCCAAGATGGGTTGCCAGTGGCGCAAAAGCACTGTTTTCGGATGGATGATTTCCGGATCCTGCAACCAATCCTAACCGGTTCCTTTGTTGCAACTTGGGTCATTGCAAGGGGCCGGGATGTTTGAGCCTGAAAGTAGGCAGCGGCAGGAGCCGTTTCCAAGAATCTCACCAGAGAGCTTTCACCTCTCTCTGGGACCTAGACTTAAGCTAGGCTAAGATTTTGTACCCCACATAGTTTTTAGTGCTCTCTATACCTCCAAGCATACAAGAAGTTTAATTGTGCCATACCGTGAAAATATATAAGTTACTGAAGTTGAACAAAAGTGTTATTCACTGGACAACCACCCGATCCCGCCACACACCAACCCCACAAACTCAATTTCTTACGCAATTCAGAAGGAAGTCAACCCCCTTACAGTCACCATATATTAAGTCAAATTCAAGATATATTTGAAAAAAAATTTCGACTTTATGCCAAAAAAAAGGGATTCTGGCCCAATGTGCAATGGAAAGAAGGGAAACATAGGAAAGAGCTCAATTGATTATGAAAAGGTGGTAGCGTGAGAGTTGTAGACTGAAGAAGACAAATGGAAAGGAATGGAAAAATAGATGGTGAATAAGAAAATTAACTGTGAAGGAGAAGAGGAAAAAATGGAAGACACATTTGTACAACATAAAAATAGTAAGGGCATTCGTGAAACTTCTATGAAGGAACAGAATATTAAAAAAAATGGTAACAAAGAAAATGAAAAAGGGAATGTTGCAGTACAGAACAAAACAATTTCAGATCAGCAAAATTCAGAAGTTTTATATTCATCGAGTCATGTAGGGGAGTTCAATGTGCTTATTGATGTAAGCAAATCTGACTCTTTTGCATTTGATCGAATGAAAAATGGGTTGTTTTTGTGGGAGAAAATAAAGAACATGAATTTGAAGGGAATTGTGTCAATAAATGCGGCAGGCATAAAAATGTTTAAAGTTCGATTTGAAAGCTACACTTATGCAAACGCTTGTGTTGAAAGCAAAGCCTTGAAAGAGAAAAATATGAGAGCTTTCATACCAAAAAGTTTCACAGAATCGTATGGTGTAATTCGAAATGTTCCTATTTCTTTTATGGAGGAAGAGATAATGCGCAACATTGAAAGTGACATTAAACCTACATCAGTGATGAGTTTGAGACGTAAAGATCCGGAAAATGGTAACTTGGTTCCAACTTTATCTGTCAAGATAGGTTTTCAAGGAACTGAACTCCCATCAGAAGTTACACTGTTTTTTGCAAAAGTTAAAATTGATCATTTCATTCCACAGGCTAAGCAGTGCTATCGCTGTGGCCGCATTGGACACACAAATTTCAACTGCAAATCTGAGATGAGATGTTTGGCCTGTGGTAATGAGGGTGGTTGCCCTGAAAAATGTAATGTTAAGAAGTGTATTCTTTGCAATTCAAATGAGCATAGTGCTTGGAATAAGTCCAAATGTCCAATTAAAAAATTATCTTGTAGAGGAGTTCTCAGCTCTTATTCAATTAAGAAACAACAAGAGTACAATATTGCTCAAAAATATGACACAAATTTTCCCAGTATAGATACTTGGAAGAATAAGAGTAACATGGTGCAGAATACGATCAATAAAGATAGTTAAGTGAACAATATATTGAATAAGAGCAGATATAGTTATGTAATGAAAATGAAACCAGTTGCTCCGGTTCAAAAACCTCATTTTGTTCTTCCGCAAAATGAAGCTGGAAATAGTGGACAGAAATATAAGTATCACTAGCAAATATCCCGGCTTGCTACGCTGCGCCGGCGTCAGTTAAGCTATTTTAACCGATAAGAGTATCACTTTTCCTTTCCCAACTTGGGGGTGGATTTCACAAATCGGAAAATATTTGACCGTATCTTACATACATCGGCTGAAAGCAGAGATTAACTCTTATGCCCCTTCCAAGGTTAAAAATAAAGTCTCTCCTGACATTTCCGATCTTGGTGGTGAACTTTTCAAATTTAAAGCTTACAAACACAATTTGATAAAGATCGGCTAACAAAACCATTGTCCACCAATTCTTCAACCATTCCTCAAAGTTGCATTGCATCCAGATTGTGCACCATTTTCCGACCATTTATCTGCTTAAAAACCTTGCGGGTAAGCGTCTTGCCAATCCCCAAAGTTTCACCGAGATTAAGAATTTTGCAAACATTGCGGTTTTCGGATCATTTTCCACCTCCATGGCCACCTCCATGGCCACCTCCATGGCCACCACCATGGACGCCTTCATGGCCACCTCCATGGCCACCTCAATGGCCACCTCCATGGCCACCTCCATGGCCACCTCCATGGCCACCTCCATGGCCACCACCATGGACGCCTTCATGGCCACCTCCATGGCCACCTCAATGGCCACCTCCATGGCCACCTCCATGGCCACCTCCATGGCCACCTCCATGGCCACCTCCATGGCCACCTCCACGGCCACGTCCATGGCTACCTCCATGGCCACCTCAATGGCCATTTTCAGGTCCACGTCCACTTCCACAACCAGGTCCAGTGCCAGCTCCAGGTCGAGTTCCCGCACACAGCCAGTACAATGAAAAACAGCCGCCCGAGTTACTGTTATTTCGTTATTTCTTATACTATCCTTACAAACCAAGTTTAAAGCTAATCGTATGAAAATAGGTTGCATATCGAATTTCCCGGGAATTTTCCTTGTGGACGGATTTTTCGAAATCGGGAAAATACGTGTCCAATTATTTATCATACTTTGCTTACAAACCGAAATTCAAGTCAATCGGACGACAAATAAAATTCTCACCATACAGACTTTTCCGACGCTTTTCCGGGGAATTTTCCAATTCCCCATCATCGAAAAATCACTTATCAATTCATTTCACTTACTATCCTTACAAACAGAATTTCAAATCAATCCGATGAATAATAGATTTTGGCATATCGAATTTCCCGGGAATTTTCTTGCGAGCAGATTTTCCGAAATCGGGAAAAAACGTGTCCAATTATTTCGTATGCTTCGCTTACAAACCCAGTTTCAAGTCAATCGGATGAAAAAAATTTTCCAATTGCAAACTTTTCCGACCCTATTCCGGGAATTTCCCGACCCTACGGTCAAATTTTCCAGCATCGGAAAATCACATTTCAATTTGTTTTACTGACTGTCCTTACAAACCGAAATTCAAGTCAATCGGATGAAAAATAGATTTTGCATTTCGGACTTCCCGAGAATTTTCCTTGTGGGCGGATTTTTCGAGATCGGGAAAACACGTGTCCAATTATTTTGCATACTATGCTTACAAACCGAATTTCAAGTCAATCGGGTGAAAAATTAAATTTTCCCATACAAAATTTTCCGACCCTTTTCCGGGAATTTCCCGACCCTACGGTCAAATTTTCCAGCATCGGAAAATCACATTTCAATTTATTTTACTTACTGTCCTTACAAACCGAATTTCAAGTCAATCGGATGAAAAATAGATTTTTGCATATCGAATTTCCCGAGAATTTTCCTTGTGGGCGGATTTTTCGAAATCGGGAAAACACGTGTCCAATTATTTTGCATACTATGCTTACAAACCGAATTTCAAGTCAATCGGGTGAAAAATTAAATTTTCCCCATACAAACTTTTCCGACGCTTTTCTGGGAATTTCCCGACCCTCCGGTCGAATTTTCCAGCATCAAAAAATCACATTTCAATTTGTTTCACTTACTGTCCTTACAAACCGAATTTCGAGTAAATCGGATGAAAAAATAAAATTTTCCCATTCAAACTTTCCCGACGCTTTTCCGGGAATTTTCCGATCCTACGGTTGAATTTTCCAATATCGGAAAATCGCATTTCAATTTCTTTCACTTACTTTCCTTACAAACCGAATTTCAAGTCAATCGGATGAAAAATAGATTTTTGCAAATCGAATTTCCCGAGAATTTTCCTTGTGGACGGATTTTCCGAAATTGGGAAAACACGTGTCCAATTATTTTGCATACTATGCTTACAAACCGAATTTCAAGTCAATCGGATGAAAAATGAAATTTTCCCCATACAAAATTTTCCGACGCTTTTCCGGGTGGAATTTTCCAAAACCCAGTCTTAGTACGCACTTTCACCACATAAGGAAACTCCTGTCCAAATTTCAGCCCTCTAGCTCTTACCGTTTAGGCTGTGCGACGATCACCAGTCAGTCAGGTTAAACAGTTTTATATATATAGACTAGCAAGTAGCCCGGCTTGCTTCGCTACGCCGCCGCCAGTGAAGCTATTTCAAGCGATATCGGTATCAGTTTTTCTTTTCCGTCTTGGGGGTGAGTTTCACAAATTGGAAAATATTTGACCGTATCTTACATACATCGGCTCAAAGCAGAGATTAACTCTTATGCCCCGCCCGCGGTTAAAAAAAAGTCTCTCCTGACAATTTCGATCTTTGTGGTGGACTTCTAAAATTTAAAGCTTACAAACCCAATTTGATAAAGATGGGCCCAAAAATAAGGATTGGCCTTGAATACACATTTTGGGACATTTCCCACCAATTCTCCTACCATTCCTC
Organism: Lordiphosa collinella; assembly: GCA_018904265.1. Classification (NCBI taxonomy): domain Eukaryota; kingdom Metazoa; phylum Arthropoda; class Insecta; order Diptera; family Drosophilidae; genus Lordiphosa; species Lordiphosa collinella. The sequence goes on from JAEIFV010001166.1 coordinate 48,036, forward strand.
AAAGTTGCTTTGCAATCGGATGAACGCTATAATTTTTCAAATTTCGCGGATTGTGCAGCATTTTCCGCCCATTTCTTCAACTTAGAAAGCTTCCAGGGCAAGCGTCCACCATTCCACTAAGTTTCACTGAAATCAAAAATTTGCCAAATATCGCGGCTTGAGCACCATTTTTCGCCCGTTTCTTCTACTTAGAAATATTCCCTGGCAAGCGTCTAGCCAATTCCCAAAGTTATACCGAGATTAAGAATTTTGCAAATATTGCGGTTCTTGGACCATTTTCCACCTCCATGTCCACCTACAGGTCCACCTCCAGGGCCACCTCTAAGGCCACCTCCAGAAGTCTGGTATGCAGTCATTGTTGAATTTTCATATAGACCTTTGAGAATGAATTTGAGCCCGATCGGATGATAATCAAAAAATTTGCATACAACAGTTTTCCGCCCATTTCCCGACTTTTGGGGTAGACTTTCCAAAAGTTGAAAGTCACGTTGATCATATTTTTTATTAGTAACTTTGAAATAGAGTTTGGTAGCTGGAGTTTGGTAGCTCCAAACAAAAACTAAAATTCAACCCATAAGACCTTTTCCACCCAATTTTCACCAATGGGGGTGAATTTCCGGAAAATTAGTATGCAGTCATGGTTAAATTTTCATATAGATCCCTGGAAATAAATTCGGATGATAAACTAAAAAGTTGTATACAACAGTTTTCCGACCATTTTCCGACTTTGGGGGTAGATTTTCCAAAAGTTGAAAGTCACGTTGATCATATTTTTTATAAGTAACTTTGAAAACGAACTTGGGGCTAACCGCTGGGAACTAAAATTCAACCCACATAAACCTATCACCCAATTTCCACCAAGGGGGTGAATTTCGGAAAATTAGTATGCAGTCATTGTTGAATTTTCATATAGACCTTTGAGAATGAATTTGAGCCCGATCGGATGATAATCAAAAAATTTGCATTCAACAGTTTTCCGCCCATTTCCCGACTTTTGGGGTAGACTTTCCAAAAGTTGAAAGTCACGTTGATCATATTTTTTTTGAGTAACTTTAAAAATGAGCTTGGAGCTAATCGCCGGGAACTAAAACTCAACCCATACAACCTTTACCACCCAATTTCCACCAAGGGGGGTGAATTTTCCGGAAAATAAATTTGAGCCTAATCGGATGACAATCAAAAAAGTTGCATACAACAGTTTTCTTTGAATTTTACACATTTCCCGACAGAATTTTCCAAAACCGTTTCTTAGTACTCACTTTCAGCATAAGATAATACAACTGTAAAAATTCAGTCAGGTTGAACAGTTGTATATTAATAGATATGTCCGGTTGCGCTTCGCTACGCCGCCGTCAACTGACATCACATAAAACCGATATAGTTTTTCTTTTCCGACCGGCATTGGGTAAGATTACCGTAATCGCTGTCACTATTGCTATCGCTATCGCAATCGCTTTCGTTATCGTTACCGTTATCGCTATCGCCATCGTTATCGCTATCGTTATCGTTATTGTTATCGTTAGCGTTATCGCTATCGTTATCGTTGCCGTTATCGTTATCGTTATCTTCATCGCTATCGATACCGTTATAGTTATCGTTATCTTCATCGCTATCGATACCGTTATCGTTATCTATAGCGTTATCTATAGCGTTATCGTAATCGGTTTCCGTATCGTTATCGTTATCGTTATCGTTATAGTTATCGTCATCGCTATCGTTATCGTAATCGTGTCCAACTATTTCGCATATTTTGCTTATAAGCCGAGCTTCAAGTCAACCGAAAAAAAATTTCTCCCATATAAACTTTTCTGTCGCTTTTCCGGGAGTTTTCCGACCCTAGTGCCAAATTTTCCAACATCGAAAAATGGCATCTCAATTTATTTCACTTACTATCCTTACAAACCGAATTTCAAGTCAATCGGATGAAAAATAGAGATTTGCATATCGAATTTTCCGAGAATTTTCCTTGTGGGCGGATTTTCCGAAATCGGGAAAACACGTGTCCAATTATTTCGCATACTTTGCTTACAAACCGAGTTTCAACACAATCGGATGAAAAATAAATTTTCCCATAGAAACTTTTCGGACGCTTTTCCGGGAATTTTCCGACCCTAAGGTCAAATTTTCCAACATCGGAAAATGGCATCTCAATTTATTTCACTTACTATCCTTACAAACCGAATTTCAAGTCAATCGGATGAAAAATAGATTTTTGCATATCGAATTTTCCAAGAATTTTCCTTGTGGGCGGATTTTCCGAAATCGGGAAAACACGTGTCCAATTATTTCGCATACTTTGCTTACAAACCGAGTTTCAACACAATCGGATGAAAAATAAATTTTCCCATAGAAACTTTTCGGACGCTTTTCCGGGAATTTTCCGACCCTAAGGTCAAATTTTCCAACATCGGAAAATGGCATCTCAATTTATTTCACTTACTATCCTTACAAACCGAATTTCAAGTCAATCGGATGAAAAATAGATTTTTGCATATCGAATTTTCCGAGAATTTTCCTTGTGGGCGGATTTTCCGAAATCGGGAAAACACGTGTCCAATTATTTTGCATACTATGCTTACAAACCGAATTTCAAGTCAATCGGATGAAAAATAAAATTTTCCCCATACAAACTTTCCCGACGCCTTTCCGGCTTTTCCGGGTGGAATTTTCCAAAACCCCGTCTTAGTACGCACTTTCACCACATAAGGAAACTCCTGTCCAAATTTCAGCCCTCTAGCTTTTACCGTTTAGGCTGAGCGATGATTGCCAATCAGTCAGTCAGTCAGGACAAACTATTTTATATATAGAGAGAAGACTAGCAAATATCCCGGCTTGCTTCGCTGCGCCGCCGTCAGTTAAGCTATTTTAACCGATAAGAGTATCACTTTTCCTTTCCCAACTTGGGGGTGGATTTCACAAATCGGAAAATATTTGACCGTATCTTACATACATCGGCTGAAAGCAGAGATTAACTCTTTTGCCCCTTCCGCGGTTAAAAATAAAGTCTCTCCTGACATTTCCGATCTTGGTGGTGAACTTTTCAAATTTAAAACTTACAAACACAATTTGATAAAGATCGGCTAACAAATACCATTTTCCACCAATTCTTCAACCATTCCTCAAAGTTGCATTGCATCCGGATGAACGCTATAATTTTTCGAATTTCGCAGATTGTGCACCATTTTCCGCCCATTTCTTCTGCTTAAAAACCTTCCGGGCAAGCGTCTAGGCAATCCCCAAAGTTTCACCGAGATTAAGAATTTTGCAAACATTGCGGTTTTCAGATCATTTTCCACCTCCATGGCCACCTCCATGGCCACCACCATGGACGCCTTCATGGCCACCTCCATGGCCACCTCAATGGCCACCTCCATGGCCACCTCCATGGACACCTCCATGGCCACCTCCATGGTTACCTCCATGGCCACCTCAATGGCACTTTCAGGTCCACGTCCACTTCCACGTCCAGGTCCAGTGCCATCTCCAGGTCGAGGTCCAGGTCCCGCACACAGCCAGTACAATGAAAAACGGCAGCCCGAGTTACTGTTATTTCGTTATTTCTTATACTATCCTTACAAACCAAGTTTAAAGCCAATCGTATGAAAATAGGTTTTTGTCTGCTGAGTTTTCCGACCCTAAGGTCAAATTTTCCAACTTCAGAAAATAACATTACAAACTATATCACTTACTATCCTTACAAACCGAAGTTCAAGTCAATCGGATAAAAAAAAAGATTTTGCATATCGAATTTCCCGGGAATTTTCCTTGCGCGCAGATTTTTCGAAATCGGGAAAATACGTGTCCAATTATTTATCATACTTTGCTTACAAACCGAAATTCAAGTCAATCGGACGACAAATAAAATTCTCACCATACAGACTTTTCCGACGCTTTTCCGGGGAATTTTCCAATTTCCCATCATCGAAAAATCACATTTCAATTCATTTCACTTACTATCCTTAGAAACAGAATTTCAAATCAATCCGATGAATAATAGATTTTGGCATATCGAATTTCCCGGGTATTTTCCTTGCGGGCAGATTTTCCGAAATCGGGAAAAAACGTGTCCAATTATTTCGTATACTTCGCTTACAAAGCCAGTTTCAAGTCAATAAGATGAAAAAAAAAATTTTCCCAATTCAAACTTTTCCGACGCTTTTCCTGGAATTTTCCGACCCTACGGTCGAATTTTCCAGCATCGGAAAATCACATTTCAATTTATTTCATTTACAGTCTTTACAACCCGAATTTCAAGTCAATCGGATGAAAAATAAAATTTTTCCCATTCAAGCTTTCCGGACGCTTTTCCGGGAATTTTCCGATCCTACGGTTGAACTTTCCTACATCGGAAAATCGCATTTCATTTTATTTCACTTACTGTCATCACAAACCGAATTTCAAGTCAATACGATGAAAAATAGATTTTTGCGTATCGAATTCTCCGAGAATTTTTCTTGTGGGCGGATTTTCCGAAATCAGGAAAACACAAGTCCAATAATTTTGCTTACTGTGCTTACAAACCGAATTTCAAGTCAATCGGATGAAAACGAAATTTTCCCCATACAAACTTTTCCGACGCTTTTCCGCGAATTTCCGACGCTACTGTCGAATTTTCCAACTTCGGAGAATCGCATTTCAGTTTATTTCACTTACAGTCCTCACAAATCGAATTTCGTCATTGTTCGACACGTTTTCCGGGAATTTCCCGATTTCCCTGCGGTCGGATTTTCCAGCATCGGAAAATATCGTTTCAATTTTATTCGCTTACTGTGCTTACAAACCGAATTTCAAGTCAATCGGATGAAAAATGAAATTTTCCCCATACAAACTTTTCAGACGCTTTTCCGGGAATTTCCCGACCCCGGTCGAATTTTTCCTGCATCGGAAAACACATTTCAATTTTTTTTACTTTTACAAACCGAATTTCAAGTCCATCGGATGAAAAATAGATTTTTGCATATCGGATGACGACACGTGCCAATTATGTTTGCTACAAACCGAATTTCAAGTCAATCGGATGAAAAAAATTTTCCCCCATACAAAGTTTTCCTGCGTGAACTTTTCCGGCTTTACTAAGACGGGGTTTTTGAAAAATTCCACCCGGAAAAGCCGGAAAAGCGTCGGGAAAGTTTGTATGGGGAAAATTTTATTTTTTCATCCGATTGACTTGAAATTCGGTTTGTAAGCATAGTATGCAAAATAATTGGACACGTGTTTTCCCGATTTCGGAAAATCCGCCCACAAGGAAAATTCTCGGAAAATTCGATATGCAAAAACCTATTTTTCATCCGATTGACTTGAAATTCGGTTTGTAAGGACAGTAAGTGAAATAAATTGAGATGCCATTTTCCGATGTTGGGAAAATTTGACCTTAGGGTCGGAAAATTCCCGGAAAAGCGTCCGAAAAGTTTCTATGGGAAAATTTATTTTTCATCCGATTGTGTTTGAAACTCGGTTTGTAAGCAAAGTATGCGGAAATAATTGGACACGTGTTTTCCCGATTTCGGAAAATCCGCCCACAAGGAAAATTCTTGGAAAATTCGATATGCAAAAATCTATTTTTTCATCCGATTGACGAAATTCGGTTTTGTAAGGATAGTAAGTGAAATAAATTGAGATGCCATTTTCCTTGGTCGGAAAATTCCCGGAAAAGCGTCCGAAAAGTTTCTATGGAAAATTTTTTTTCATCCGATTGTGTTGAAACTCGGTTTTCAAATATGCGAAATAATTGGACACGTGTTTTCCCGATTTCGGAAAATCCGCCCACAAAGGAAAATTCTTGGAAAATTCGATATGCAAAAATCTATTTTCAATCCGATTGACTTGAAATTCGGTTTGTAAGGATAGTAAGTGAAATAAATTGAGATGCCATTTTTCGATGTTGGAAAAATCGACCGTAGGGTCGGAAAATTTCTGGAAAAGCGTCACAAAAGTTTGTATGGGGAAAATTTGTTTTTGATCCGATTGACTTGAAAGTCGGTTTATAAGCTAAGTATGCAAAATAATTGGGCACGTGCTTTCCCCGATTTCGGAAAATCCGCCCACAAGGAAAATTCCCGGAATATTCGATATGCAAATCTCTATTTTTCATCCGATTGACTTGAAATTCGGTTTGTAAGGATAGTAAGTGAAATAAATAAAGATGCCATTTTTCGATGTTGGAAAATTTGGCACTAGGGTCGGAAAACTCCCGGAAAAGCGACAGAAAAGTTTGTATGGGAGAAATTTTTTTTTTTCGGTTGACTTGAAGCTCGGTTTATAAGCAAAATAGCGAAATATTGGACACGATTACGATAACGATAGCGATGACGATAAGTATAACGATAACGATAACGATTACGATAACGCTATAGATAACGCTATAGATAACGATAACGATAACGGTATCGATAGCGATGAAGATAACGATAACTATAACGGTATCGATAGCGATGAAGATAACGATAACGGCAACGATAACGATAGCGATAACGCTAACGATAACAATAACGATAACGATAGCGATAACGATAATGATAACGATAGCGATAACGATGGCGATAGCGATAACGGTAACGATAACGAAAGCGATTGCGATAGCGATAGCAATAGTGATAGCGATTACGGTAATCTTACCCAATGCCGGTCGGAAAAGAAAAACTATATCGGTTTTATGTGATGTCAGTTGACGGCGGCGTAGCGAAGCTCAACCGGACATATCTATTAATATACAACTGTTCAACCTGACTGAATTTTTACAGTTGTATTATCTTATGCTGAAAGTGAGTACTAAGAAACGGTTTTGGAAAATTCTGTCGGGAAATGTGTAAAATTCAAAGAAAACTGTTGTATGCAACTTTTTTGATTGTCATCCGATTAGGCTCAAATTTATTTTCCGGAAAATTCACCCCCCTTGGTGGAAATTGGGTGGTAAAGGTTGTATGGGTTGAGGTTTAGTTCCCGGCGATTAACTCCAAATTCTTTTTCAAAGTTACTCATTAAAAAATAAGATCAGCGTGACTTTCAATTTTTGGAAAATCTGTTGTAAGCAACTTCTTTGTTTAACGTCGGATTGGGGTCAAACTCATTTTCAAAGATCTACATGAAAATTCAACAATGACTGCATACTAATTTTCCGGAAGATTCACCCCTCTAGATGGAAATTGGGTGGAAAAGGTTATATGGGTTAAATTTTAGTTCCGAGCGATTAGGTCCAAGTTCGTTTTCAAAGTTACTCATAAAAAATATCATCAACGTGACTTTTAACTTTTGGAAAATCTACCCCCAAAGTCAGAAAATGGTCGGAAAACTGTTGGTTGCAGCTTTTTTGCTTATCATCGGATCAAGCTCAAATATACTTTCAGAGATCTATATGAAAATTTTACTATGACTGCATACTAATTTTCCGGAAAATTCACACCCTTGCTGGAAATTGGGTGGTAAAGGTTGAATGGGTTGAATTTTTAATTCCCAGCGATTAGCTCCAAGCTCATTTTAAAGTTACTCAAAAAAAAATATGATCAACGTGTCTTTCAAATTTTGGAAGGTCTACCCCAAAAGTCGGGAAATGGGCGGTAAACTGTTGAATGCAACTTTTTTGTTTATCATCGGATTGGGGTCAAACTCATTTTCAAAGATCTACATGAAAATTCAACAATGACTGCATACTAATTTTCCGGAAAATTCATCCCCCTTGGTGGAAATTGGGTGATAGGTTTATGTGGGTTGAAAGTCGGAAAATGGTCGGAAAACTTTTGTATACAACTTTTTAGTTTATCATCCGAATTTATTTCCAGGGATCTATATGAAAATTTAACCATGACTGCATACTAATTTTCCGGAAATTCACCCCCATTGGTGAAAATTGGGTGGTAAAGGTCTTATGGGTTGAATTTTAGTTTTTGTTTGGAGCTACCAAACTCCAGCTACTAAACTCTATTTCAAAGTTACTAATAAAAAATATGATCAACGTGACTTTCAACTTTTGGAAAGTCTACCCCCAAAAGTCGGGAAATGGGCGGAAAACTGTTGTATGCAAATTTTTTGATTATCATCCGATCGGGCTCAAATTCATTCTCAAAGGTCCATATGAAAATTCAACAATGACTGCATACCAGTCTTCTGAAAAATCTACCCCTCTTGGCGAAAATTGGTGGGTAAAGGTTGAGTGGGTTGAAGATATTGGATTATAAAGGTGTCCATGAACTGACTGGAAAATTATAAAAATATTCCGTTTAACGCGGGCTGCCGTTTTTCATTGTACTTGGTTGTGTGCGGGACCGGGACCTGGAGGTGGCCTTAGAGGTGGCCCTGGAGGTGGACCTGTAGGTGGACGTGGAGGTGGAAAATGGTCCAAGAACCGCAATATTTGCAAAATTCTTAATCTCGGTATAACTTTGGGGATTGGCTAGACGCTTGCCAGGGAATATTTCTAAGTAGAAGAAACGGGCGAAAAATGGTGCTCAAGCCGCGATATTTGGCAAATTTTTGATTTCAGTGAAACTTAGTGGAATGGTGGACGCTTGCCCCTGGAAGCTTTCTAAGTTGAAGAAATGGGCGGAAAATACTGCACAATCCGCGAAATTTGAAAAATTATAGCGTTCATCCGATTGCAAAGCAACTTTGAGGGATTGTTAGGAATTGGTGGGGAAATGTTCCAAAAATTTGTATTCAAGGCCAATCCTTATTTTTGGCCCCATCTTTATCAAATTGGGTTTATAATATTGGGTTAAATTTTAGAAGTCCACCACAAAGATCGGAAATGTCAGGAGAGACTTTTTTTTTTCCGCTGGGGGGGGGGGGTAAATCTCTGCTTTGAGCCGATGTATGTAAGATACGGTCAAATATTTTCCAATTTGTGAAACTCACCCCAAGACGGAAAAAAAAAAAAATGAAATTTTATCGGTTAAAATAGCTTAAGGCCCTATTCTCATTCAGCTTGCTGTTTTTGGACCTTTTTTGAAAAAATTCTCATTTGAAAACGCAAAAAGATATTTGAATTTGTGTTTTTTTATTGAATTAGTAATGAATGAAAGAAAATAAAAAAAAATTTTTTCGCCGCGATATAGGGGCTGTCCATAGATGATGGCACCGTCAAAGTTGGCCCTCAAAAAAAAGGCATGGTGCTGGCGACCACGATTCCGAATCTGAAAAATATAGGGTTATGATCAGCATAGATGTAATTCTGGCCCGTAGTAAAATAAAAATTTTGCGATTTTTTTTTTTACAAAATGGCGGCCACTTGAAATTGACAAATCGAATTTGGACCCATTTTTTTGTAGTTTATGTAAAAAAAAATAGTAAAAAAATCGCAAAATTTTTATTTTACTACGGGCCAGAATGGTGACAATTCTACGTCGATTAAACTTTGTTTCATCCAAATCGGTTTAGTAGAACTGGCGGAATCGTGGTCGCCAGCTCGAAAAACGTGGTTTCGAGATAAACGCGTTCAAAGTTTGAAGTTTATTTTTCGAAAAAAAAAAAAGCAAAAATGTTGGAATGCAGTTTTAAAGATGCATCAATTGTGCGATTTGGACAAAACAAAACTCACTCTTTTATGAAAGAAAAAAACTGTTTTTGGAATACTTACCCAAATTATTCAGCGATGCCAGGTCCATATAAACCACCTTCTTCTTCTTCAAAAAAGCTTTGATCTTTGGCTCTTTGAGCTCTGCGAGCAATTCTGCCCTCCTTTGATGCATCCACAGCGTAAGCTTCCGAGCGGTTGAGGCGAAGTTCATCACGTGATAACGCAAAATTGTAGGCTTGGTTTCCAATGGCGATTCCCATCAACCTCATAATTTTGAGTATTGGCTGAAAACCATCGTTGAAAATGGCGGTTGCCATGTAATTTGCGATCTCCACTGTCCGCGCTCCAGCGTGCATATGTTTTTGGTGCAAAGGTCCAGGCGATACAGTTGAAACCTTCATTGCTGTTTTGAGTCTCAGACCCGAGGCATCTACTCAACAACTCGTCCGATGACAGCGCTTCGTAGACGGGTTTTATCGCTTCGGCGACCTTTGGGTTGAGCGGATCGTAATTATGTTTAAAGTCATCCACGTTACCCTGCGCCCCGGCCTTTTGATACGTGCACCAGCTTGACTCACCGGTCGGGCAATTTTGGTGTTGGGGATTTTCGTCGGTAGATACTTTGTGAAAATACGTAGCCCAAACCGCCTTCTTCATCTCTTCTAGGGATTTCGGAAGTCACTTATAAGCTTATCTGTCAGCTTTCCAGCGCCCTTGCCACCTATACCTTTGTTCTCCTTTTTGACTTTGCGCAGCCTGGACCCCATTCTTTTTTGAACGTGGCTAACGCATTCTTTTTTTACCACAGTGGGGTCGCCATCGTAGGGGTCTTCGGTGAGAATTTCTTTGAAAGTTTTAGAATCGCCGTCGCCGATATATTTTTCATACTTGACGCCGTGTTTTTCCATTGATCTTGCAAACATCTCCTTAACCGCATCGACTTCCATTTTTCCTGCGCTGCCTTCATGATTTTTACAGCATTCCTCTTCGTGCAACTCCTTCCAAGCTTCGAAACCCTCTGGATCGGTATATTGCTGGGATTCCCAATATTTGCAGCTATTGCAAATAGCAGACTTGACCACAGAGTCAACAACTTTTTTGGTGTACTTGCCGATCAATGTCGTTATACCATAGAAAGATGCGAAGCCGCGTTTTTTCCACGTGCCATCGCCCGACACAGTCAATAGCGTTGGATCGCACCCTTCATTTTCTTCCATGGTGGCTTCTTTTTCTTCACGAACGGCCTTGGAAATAACGAAATTATAAACGGCCTCTGCAGCTGAATGCAAATTTTGAAGGCTGCCGTAGAACAAATTGTTGCTCAGACCTACTCCTATGTCCATAATGCCACAAAACATATCTATGCCTTTGGGACCAATGCCCAAAAGTCTCATGGCAACAACCAAGCGGCGATTTATTTCATACAATTTGCCGGCGAAACGTGATGAAGGAATAAGTCTGGTTGGGCAAGCGCAGTTTACAGCGATTTTGAATGCAACTCCAATCGGCGATGCTTTTTTGAATTCGACTTTTTCGTTGCATGTGGCACAAATGACGAAAGTAGCAAGTGTTGTGAATACTGAATAGAAGTCCAAGATGCAATTCTCCAAATTGTTTTCGATGACAATATCCTCCGTGGGATTATTTTTAAATTTTTTGGCTGAAGTACTCGCAAACTCAGTGTCCTCTACTCTATCAAATTTATTTCCACGAAATTTGCGTTTTTTAATTCGACCGGCGCGAGCATAGTTCACTTTGTTTCCGGGTTTTTGATGTGTTTTATTACCTTTTTTATCCATTTTACCGCACAAAAACAAATTTTTTTCAAAACTGTACTTTTCCGCAAACCGTAAGCGCAAGCGGAATTCGGTGGTTAATTGATGCCGTTGCGTTCAAAAACTAAGCAACATAAAAACTACTCATTTTAGCGAAGACATGACCCCACAAAATGTTTTTAAATACCCATTTATTTAGGGTTATATTCTTAAATGTACTATAAAAAATGCAAAAAAAAAAAAAGTCGAAAAAAATTTTTTGCTGAATGAGAATAGGGCCTTAACTGACGGCGGCGCAGCGAAGCAAGCCGGGCAACTCCTAGTATATATATAGATGTAAAGGATGTTGAAGACTTGGGACTTGTGGTTGAAAAATTGCTGAATTTGTGTTTCAAAAATTTTATCAAAAGATGACGAAAACTTATCGGTTCTTAACCAAATTGAAATGAGCTACAAAAAACAAAGAGATAAAATAAATGGCGCGGAATATTTTAGTAGAATTATCATCACAAAATCATTCCAAAATATAATCAGAATTGATTTTACAAATCATTAAAATAAACTTTAAATTATAATAAAAATTAAAATTTTTCAATATAATATACAATCATTAAAAGCCAATAAGTACAATGTAGAGTTTTTTCTGAATTATCATGACTTTGATGTAGTGTGCCTATCTGAGATTTTTTCTCACGATTCCACACATCTAATGTATAATCATAAAATTAAGAATTTTAAATTTCTGGAGATAAATAGAACAGATGGTTATGGTGGAGTTGCTGTTGGCTTCAAAAGTAACATCAAGTTTAGGAAAATAGAATTTAGAACGGATAGAGATATAATTGCAGCCCAAACAATGAATTTAAATAGCAATTTGACAGTGTTTTCGGTATACTTTGAACCACAGCTACCACCTACAGTGTTTGCAAGTGAATGTAAGAAACTTTTTCATTTTGCTGAAAAATTTTCGAATTCGGTCATAATGGGGGATTTCAATGCAAGAGCTGTTGTTTGGGGAGATAGCATTACCAATGCTAAGGGTAAAATCCTTGCTGAGGTGATGATGCAATCTTCTTTCAATTCTCTGAATACGGGAGAAGTTACATACATCCACAGCTTTAATAATTCTTTGGGATCAGTATTAGATCTATCTTTCGTTAATTTTGCATCTGCACATAAATGGGAGGTATACAAGGGTCAACTGGGAGGAAGTCACCATCTTCCTCTCATTATTGAGTTTGAGGACTTAAAACCAAAAGTAAATAAATTTTTGTCCAAAAAAGTGCTTATGGAAAGGGTTGCTAGAATTCAGAGTTCTGAGAATATTGGGCAACTATGTGGCTTCTTACAGACAGCGTTAAAGACTTCTACTCATATTGTAGATCCAAAAAGAAAACCCAAATTCTGGTGGAATAATGAACTGACAAGGCTGTTTAGAATCAGGTCGGCTGCTTTTCAAAAAGCGCGCAGGTTTTCAAGTCTGGAATTTTTTCAACTAGCATCTACCGCGAATAAAAATTTTCTCAAAGCCGTTTCTGAAGCCAAAAAAACAAGTTATAAAAGCAAAATGGACGCTTTGAATAAAAACTATAATCCCAGAGAGGCTTTTTTTATGCGGTCCCTGAAGGGATCACATGACAGAGTAGCTAGTCAATGGGACAGTACAAATAATGAAAAATACCTGAAATACTTAAAAGCCAAGTACCTGTACTGGGTGGGACAATACCAGAGTATCCTGGGAGTCAAAATGTAATTTTCACTCCATTTAAAAAAAAGAGACAAATTTAGACTCTGTTCTCAAAAACAAAAAGTCAACGGCTGGAGGAGATGACAAAATTACATATGACATGCTAAATGTCTTATCTTGTCAAGCAAAGGAAACCGTATTAACGGACCTAAATAAGGCTGTGAAGGATTGCTATATTTTTCCGGAATGGAAAGTTATAAAGATAGTTCCGATACCAAAACCTAACACGGATTTGACAAACATACAGAATTTTCGTCCAATTTCACTAATCTCGGTGTTTGCAAAAACGCTGAATCTAATGATAAAAGACAGAATTGTTGAGTTATTTGAAAGGAACAATACGTTACCAAATAACACATATGCATATCGAAAAAGAAATCGGCAGCAATGTGTCTAAATCATATGTTATTTAACATAAATGATTTCAGGAAAAGAAAATTGAAAACTTTGATCTTAACTATCGATATCAGCAATGCTTATAATTGCGTCAATCTAAGTGTTCTCGATGAGATCCTTAGAAAGGAAGGTGTTCCACTTCATTTTTGCAGGTGGATATTTTCCTTCTTTAAAAACAGGATAATTAAAATGGGCGACCATGAATTGGTTATATCTGATGGGTTACCACAAGGCAGTTGTTTGTCACCAATAACATATACACCAAAGGAGTAGCTGGAAGATGCAAACACGAGTATTTTCCAGTTTGCAGATGATTTCTGTTTTACTACATGTGCCAAAACTTCAAATGAGGCAATCGAGATACTACAAACAAAGGTAAATGCTTTTAAAAGCATTTGCCAAGGATTAAATCTTTCCTTTAATTGGAAAAAAGTTAATATAATGTCAATCGGCAGAGGGCGGTGTCCACCGATGAAGTTAACTATTGACAATCAAGAGATAGAGTATATGAGAAAATGCAAATTTTTGGGGAGAATCATCTCAGCAAATTTATCATGTAGGGAGCATATTGATTATATAAAAGAGAAAGTTAAACCGGCTACAAACCTTATGGCCAGAGCAACCACTATCAAAAAGTGGGCTCTCGCCCAAGATTGCCAACAAATTTTTATAAAGCATTTGTGAGATCTAAAATGGAATATGCATACACAAGCGCGAACAGCACCAAGGCTCTGGATTCCAAGCTCAAGTCTGTTCAAACAAATATTTTAAGAAGGTGTGCAGGTCTCCCTCCAAACACACCGCATCATGTAATATTCTCACTTACTGGGGAGCTTCCACCTCAAGAGAGAAGGGAGCTGTTGACAGCCAAGGAAATTTTAAGAATTAAGCTCTATAATGCTGAGTTGTATAAAAAGAGTGTCTCTTAGCTCTAATAATTCTTCTTACAGTCCGAATACTTAATAAATTTAAGGATATCTTTGATAATGCAAACACAAATACCGATTTTGTAAAGCATCGGTATATGAGGTGTCAAACAAAATTGTTCACACAATCAAAGAAAAATCTTTCTTCAGCAGAGATAAGATCAATTTTCAATGAGAAAATGTCTCAGCTAAGACAGCAGGGCTTTGTCATAGTTGCTACAGATGCGTCAGTGGCAGCAGATATGGTTGGGTTAGGTGTTGTCTTCGATGGAAAATAAGAAAAGCTCATGTTTAAAATCAATAAAAAATTTTCTTCCACCTTTAGTGAATTAGCAGCTATATTTTTAGCGTGCATACAACTTAAAGGTTTAGGCATAAATAAGCTGCCAATCTTAACTGACTTAAAAAATGCAGTGAAACTACTGGAAAAAAATGAACCCACAGACAATTTCCTGATAGCAAAAATTCATAGTCTAGTATATGGTTCTGAGATATCTGAAATGCAGATTTTGTGGATTCCAGGTCATTTAGGTATTGAAATAAATGAAAGAGCAGATTCTGCTGCCAGAAAAGCAATCATATTAGGTGAAGAGATTAGTTTTCCATACTCAACTGCTGAGGCATTTCGCTCTATAAAAAGGAAAAATTATAAATAAATGGGAGTTATACTATAAAGAGCAATCGTTAGTTAAGGGTAAAAACATCACTGAGATCTTTCCTAGTCTCAAGTAATGGAGGCTAGAGATATAAAAATAATAAATAGATTAAGGGGGGAACCCCCTTTTTTTTAAAAAGGGTTAAAATAAAGTTTTTTGTTTTTTTAAAAGAGGAGAGAAGGGAAAATAAAAAAAAAAAGGTGGGGGGGGTAAAGGTATCGGAACATAAATAAAAAAAAAAAAGGGGGCCCAAAAGGGGGCCCTGGATGGGCCCCCTGGGGAGAAAAAAAAAAAAAAAGGGGGGGTGAGTAAAATTGAATATGGTTTGGCTGGGTGCCCCGAAAATGAAAAAATGTTTAATAAAAAAAAATTTATGGTTTGTGTGGGGGTGTATAAAAACAAAAATAAATAAAATTAAAGTAAAAAAATAAACAGAGGACCAAAAAATTAGGCCCCTTAATTGTATTTCGCCGTTTGATGGAAAAGTTTTTGGAATTTTTTGGAAAATGTGAAATAGGTAAACTTGGGATTAGGTAAGAATTTTAAAAAGGGTGTGAAATGGTGATTAGAGGGGTTAAAGGGTAAAGATAAAAATTTTAAAAATAAATTGGGTTAGGGGTTATTTGAAATTATAAATTTTTTTTAATGTCTAACTGTACATATTCAAAATCTTTCTTATTTAAAATTAAAGGATAAATTCAGATTTGTGTGATCTATGTAACATCTGTGATACTTTGCACCACTCCCTTTCTAATATCCAAAAATGCCTTAAAAAGACTAAAATATAAGATATTCAATAAACATAAAAGTATAAATGAAATACTGAAGACAAGAAATAGTCAAAAGTATGAGGAACTGGCAAAGTTATTTAGAGTAAAATATTTTTTTTTATTAATTTTTACTAGCATATCAAAATTAAATAAAATTAACTATTTTTAACCCGCGTTTTCACGATCAGGCCTTTCACCATAGGTGTTAGGGGCCTTGTGCACTCGCCAAATGAGTCACTGTGATGGCTGTATATAAACTCGTGAGAGTTTTGCCAACCCTGAACTATCGATAACGACAGTTCAATCATTAAGCCAAAAAAAAAAAAAAAATTATTCAACAAAACAAAAACAAAAATGTAAAAACATTTATTTACAAATAAAATACATATATTTTAATATTCAGTTGCTGCATATTTGACATGGACTGTAAGTATTATTTAAAGCTTAAAAGAAAACTTGAATGTAACATATTTATTTTATAGCAAACAAAGAAAAGAAGTTGGATCATAGCCAATTCCGTGGGAAACAGAAGTATGTATGTAAATTTATTGTCTATTAACAAGTAAGGGAGCTGAAGTCGAGTGCCCCGACTCAAAAAACCCTGTTCCCTTGATTTCGTGTGTTTTCATTTACATATACACACACTCACACGTACACTCAATAAACAAAAAAAACAAAAAACACGTACACACACAATCCAACATACACACAAACGCACGCTCGTATGGTCAAAAATAGGTTTTTGATATCATTATTGATTTGCCCCAACTTCAATATTCCGAAACTATGACTTTAAGAGCAGATTTAAGAGTAAGTCGCGGCGGTATACTCAAGGAAGTGCCTTAAGAATTCAGACATAGTAAAATAAAAGGCGATCCAAGAACATGATTTTTTTAAGCTTTTTCGGAAGGGTCGTCATACTTAAAGATGAGCTTTAAGGTTTAAGATATAACAGAATTTCGGCCGAACCAGGAATATAAATTGCGTTCTTGGCATTTTTGGTATTGTCTTCACGAGAGTAACAAACTTGAGGGAAGATCGGGATTTCAGAAATGTATAATAAATTTAGAATGAACCACTGCACCGAACCGAAACCGCGCTTCATTTGGCTTCGAAACCAGTAATAAACCGAACCGGTGGTTCAAAAACTACGTGAACCACTAAACCGAACTAGTCCTTATTTCCGTTTGTTTTTCATCCCTTGTGTTGTTTTTTATTTTTATTATTATATTGACATATAGGGGGGTGGAGTATGTTTCGATGTCCAAAATTTGAAAAGGCAGCCACGCGTGGTTGGCAAGTTTGGTGATTGTGTGAGTTTGGACACCACTGGTATACACCTTTCTACATGCAAAAATTTGTGACTCTATCTCTTATAGTCTCTGAGATCGACGCTTTCATACGGACTGACGGACGGACTGACGGACAAGGCTGATCAAGAATATACCGGCGGTGTCCCAGAAATCTCTTTCGGTTGGTTTCAAACCTCTCGTATTTTGTTGGGACATTTTGACAAAACAACCAATACACAAACGAGCCAATACATTAACCAACCAATAGCGAATACACGAACCCACGCAATATATCACAGTTTTTGTAGTAGATTTTCGAAGAAAACGAAATCTCTCGAAGTTCTGGGACACCGACGGATTTTTCTAGCGATTTGCAAACCAACCGAAGCCAAAATCTCTAGAGATTTCCAGGACACCCCCGAATACGGGCATTTCCACAGAAAGGTCCACCGAGAGCAAACAAATTTTTTTCGATCATATTTTTATCGGGAAACAATTAAATTAAACTAGTTTAAGCCAATCTTAAATTTACTCATATTCCATTTTAAGGTTTTCAAATGCAAAGTCGAGCAATCACCATTTTTCTTATTTTTATCATTCTTTTGCAGGTTTTTCCTAAAAAAGTACCTATAGATTTCGTTAAATTTTCCTCTCTAAAGTCATTTTAAGGGTGCAAAGTGTAAACAAAGATTGCATAAGAAACCAAACTATTTGAGTGCAATTAACAGTAAGTTTTTCTTTGCATTATCAAAGAAACCACAAAAGTAACCATAGAGAAAAATTTGTCACATAACGTATGTCACGTAACGTATCATAATGAGTCAAATATAAAAAACACCAACATTTATTTTTCAACGAATCAGCTCTAAATATATAGTAACATGATTGCAGATCGTACTAAAATTAGTTGTGTTTACAAACTCGAACGGGTTTCGCAGATTTTTGAATTTTTTATGAAAGTCAAAAAAAAAACGCACTTCCATATTCTGTCACATAACGTGATCCTTGGGACCTTCTCTTTCTACAACTCGCAGCTTATACATTAAAAATAGTGCTACTAAAATGCTATTCAAAAACCAATATGGACAAATTTATTTTAAAATATTTCTTTGTTTTTTTATGATGAAGGTTAATAAATTCTTACGACTGTCGCGTGAGTGCTGTGGAAATGCCCATATACTTAACAGGGTCGCAAATGTTTCCTTCTACCTGTTACATACTTTTGCACAACTTCATGATCCCCCTTTTCCCATTTTTAGTGGGAACAGAAAAGTAGAGCCTAAAATATAGTGTTAGAAAAACCTTTTTGTTTTCAATGGATATGTCCCCAAAATTGGCATGTATTTGTTTTATATGCTTTCAGACAATTCTACAAAGTTTGTTCAAAATCGGATGACTAAAGCATATAACTGCAGTATGAATGATCGGTCGAAAGACTAGTTTTTGTTTGAAAAACTTTTTGTTTTTTAATGGACACGTCCTTACGTTGGCATATATTTATTTTACATACTTTTGTCAAAATCGGGTCGAGAAAACTAGTTTTCGTGAGAAAAACTTTTTGTTTTCAATGGAAAAGCCTCCAAATTTCGTAATTAACAGTTTGTTATGCTTTTCCATGATTTCACCAAGTTTGGTTGAAATCAGACATCTAAATAGTATAGATCCCATAGAAAAGAAAGGTCCAAAAAGTAATCTTAGAAAAACTTTTTTGTTTTCAATGGAAGTTGGAAGGGTATTCAAAACTTCGGCCAAACCGAAGTTAACTTTTCCTTATTTTTCAGATATAGGGTCCAACTTTGTAACCAGAAAGTGCGTTCGTTACACCCAATAGTAATAATTTTTGGAACTTTTCATTTTGCAGAAATATCGACGTTGGACTAACCGCAGCGATAGAAGAATGGTATGGTAAGTGAGTTGAAGGGGAGTTAAAAACAGGAGGGGAATTAAATGATAAGGACTATTTCATAATATCAGAAATAGTAAATAAAAATTTAAGTAAAAAGAAACGCATTTTTAGAGTCAACGGCTCTTCTAAAAAATGGCGCAAAACCGTTGACGTAAGCTTCAAGCGTTTTTTAAAAAATATGAAAGATGTTACCTCTAATGCTAATGAGGTAACATGTGATCACCATTCTTCGGCTTTTATGCAACATGAGCACGAAAAGAAAGATCGTTTAGTTCAAAATATTGAACATAATGTGAGCACTGTGTCAAACACTATGGCAGATTTTTCCTCCAACCCTGTCGACGAAAGTCTTGTCGAAGCAACTTTAAAGTGCTTTCGAAAAAACGCAATGGTTGGAAATGTCAGTTTAAATGTAGACGTAAAAATGGTCGAGAATCCAAATCGAATTCGTTTAACTGAACATAAATGCAAAAATTTGATAAGTGTCTTAAAAGTGGAAGATTTAATGGATACTTTTGAAAAGATCAGAAGAATGTTTGGTGATAAAAAGAGTATACAACATATACTCAGAGAACATTTTTTTACTATCAACAACGCTTGTGTTCTGTACTTCAAAGCAACACGATTAAATAAAAAATCGTTTGTTTCATATGGATACTGCAAAGATCCTTCTTGCAACTATTTTACGTTTGTTGGGTCATTTGATGGATCTATTAAAGTTTTTTCAAGCAGCCAAAACTTGACACATACAATTAATTTTAAAAAAAATACGCAGTGTAGAGCTATAAATCGCTTTATTGCAAAGAGTGATATTAAAGGCAAAACTGCGTTTGAGTTTAGAACAAACTTGGCAAAAAAGGCAAATACCGAAAGAGCTTTGGTAGGAAATGAGCAAATGGTAAATAAGAATTTATCCTTCTACAGAAATCTAATATCGGAGGAAAACGCAAAACTTGATTTTAATAAGGATGCGTTTAAAGATGCCTACGATATGAGATGTAACGGGTATTCTCATTATATTCAACATTTATCCACCAGGCTTGAAGTATATTTGTGGAACCTTGAGCACATTAGGATGTTCCAAAAAAATCTTCAGATACATACGTTGCATATAGATGCTACTGGTGGTGTTGTGCGGCCAATGAAACTAGCCCATAAAAGAATATTTCTTTACTCAATCGTTGCACATATTCCAAAGGACCATATCACCTTTTGTATAGCCCATGCGATTCTATCGAATCATACAGCTCATGATATTGGTCGATTTTTATGTGATCTAAATAGGTTCTGTAAAGCAAATAAATTACGGGTGCCCCTTTGCAAACGATTAATTACTGACGTAAGCTTTGCAATTATTGGAGCAATTCTAAAAGAATTCTGCGATTTGAACATAATAGCATACAATGAAATGTGCTTCCAGTTCTTATATGGTCAGAGCATTTCATTTTCAAAAGTTTGTGTTCAATTTTGCACAAGCCATTACGCTAAAATTATGTGTGCTGATATCGACAGTACCGTGGGCTTAGGCAACATTCAACTGAGAGATTTCTTAAGAAATGCCTTGGGATTCGCATATAATATATGCTATATTAACGAATTGGAAGAATGGTTTAAAAATCTGACCACGATTCTTCTTTCTCCCACTGTGAACGATACAGTTTGCAATGCCATATCGTATTTTACGGGAGAAAATCCAATTCAATTCGATCTCAAACAGAATGCTGCTATTTACAAGCCAACTGGAAAGTATCGCGAAGATACATTAAAAACGATTGCAGGCAAAAGTCAATTAAGAATCCACTTTAGCACATTTGTCAATAAAATCAGTGAAATGATTCTAGAGCAGTCTGTACATGGTCAAAACAATATATATTATCATCCAAAGATGGTTGAAGTCATTTTAGGAAAATATATAGTTTTTGCTCCATTTTGGACTAATGTAATAGGTATATATATTGAAAAAAATAATAAAAGACCTAGCAATGGCCCAATAGAGTCCTTTTTCAAAACAGTAAAACATGGTTTCGTTAAATCGAAGCAAGGGCTCAAACTTGGAAGATTAATTCGAAAATTGGATTATCTTTCCAATTCAGTGATGCGACAAGTTGAACTAGCTCATCCTGAATTTTTGCGTTCCCCTATTACGCATGGTACTATAGTTAAAGCTAAGCCAAAAAAACGTACATTCAAGGAAAAGACTGCCCTAAGTGAAATGTCAGGTAAAAAAATTTCTTCTTACAAGGAGAGCTGGCAAAAAAAGGGCATTAAAAAGCTAAAAATAGGTTTGTTCAAAGGTAATTTCTCTGGGCCAATTGGAGTTCAAGAGGAATATAAAGAATCATGTCTCAAGAATGCAAATGATTTCAGTGAACTTAAGTCAAATTGTAATTTGGAACTGTCAGTTCCATCTGTCGATGTGATTTCCAATACAAATTTTGATCTTTCAGTTCATTCCGAACATTCTTATGTTCTTGAATCGAATAAATCGAAAAAGTTTAATATGGAAGAATCTTATAAAAGCTTTATTCGTAAAAATCAAGAATTGGGCAGGTGTGACTATAATGGAACTCTATACATTTTAAATTGCAAATCGCTTTTTCAAGATGTTCATGGTATTAATAGCGACGATTTCATGTATCATATTACTTTTAATGATCTTCTTTCATTGCAAGAGGGCAAATGGTTGACTAATTTTATAGTTGACGCAGCATTAACTACCCTAATTCACGAACACAACGATGATACTATTATAAATCTTCCATGCCAACTTCATTCTTATTGTTTTCAAAATGAAGAAACAATTAGAAGTGCTTTAAATAGCCCAAAGCACACTATAATTGTTCCCCATTGTTACAATAGTCACTTTTATATACTATTTATTAATAAAATATCTAAGTACTTTATATTTTTAGATCCTTTTGGGAGTTCAAATACTTCCCAAAGGTTTATAAACCATTATAAGGAAATGTTATGCCGTATTAGCAAAGCGAATTACAAGTCCACTGATATGGAACATGCCTTGCAAAGTGATTACTTCAACTGTGGCATTTATATTTTGCAATTTGCCAAGTTTTATATGGATAAAAAAAGGCTAACAAATTTGCAGCCAGCCAATCTGTTTAGAGAGAAAATGTTTGAAAAACTCTTAAATAAAGGAGATTCAGTAAAACACAGTTGCCTTCATTGCTGCAAAGAGGCGCACGAAAAAGATATATCACGTTGTAAAAACTGTGATCGATTTATATGTACCTTATGTTTTCCACAAATCTATAGCGGAAAAACATATCAAAATTTTGCATGTAAACTATGCAATCAATCAAAAGTTTAACTTAGCGAAGCATCCTAGTGCAAACAGTCTGCACAGTTGATCAAAAGGCCATCTTAGCGAAGCATCCTAGTGCAAACAGTCTGCACAGTTGATCAAAAGGCCATCTTAGCGAAGCATCCTAGTGCAAACAGTCTGCAGGAAGAGCAAACAGTCTGCTGAGTTGATCAAAAGGCCATCTTAGCGAAGCATCCTAGTGCAAACAGTCTGCACAGTTGATCAAAAGGCCATCTTAGCGAAGCATCCTAGTGCAAACAGTCTGCACAGTTGATCAAAAGGCCATCTTAGCGAAGCATCCTAGTGCAAACAGTCTGCACAGTTGATCAAAAGGCCATCTTAGCGAAGCATCCTAGTGCAAACAGTCTGCTGAGTTGATCAAAAGGCTCTTACGAGCATCCTAGTGCAACAGTCTGCACAGTTGATCAAAAGGCCATCTTAGCGAGCATCCTACACCACAATCCATCACAAGCTCCACACTGCCAGTTGATCAAAAGGCCATCTTAGCGAAGCATCCTAGTGCAAACAGTCTGCTGAGCTTAATGTGGACTAGGCCTGCTGGGGATACCACTTTAAAAAAACGCGCCATAAACTCTACCTCATTGGTGGTGCGGAAATGAGTTTATCCTATACGATCCTTATCCCATTTTGTGCATAAAATTTAAAAAATCAAAGACCCAGAATCAACAGATCGCTTTCTAGTTTATGTGTCTACTTCCACAGGGGAGTGCGATTGGACCTTTACTTTTCATTATTTTTTACCCTTGCAGAGGGTATTATAAAATTGTCCGGATGCTTGTAACGCATATAAGGAAGCATTTCCGACCACATAAAGTGTAAGGCGATCCCATTTAAAACAAAAAGGTTTTTCTCACTAAGACTAGTTTTTCGACCGATCGTTCCTATGGCAGCTATATGCTATAGTAATCCGATCCGGCTTGTTCCGACAAATGTTCAGCGTATTTGTACCAAAAGACTTCGTGCAAAGTTTGGTGAGGATAGCTTTAGAACTGACGGAGGAGATAGCATAGAAACAGACGGACAAGGCTAAATCAACTCATCTCGTCATGCTGATCAATTCGGAGATGCTTCCTTCAATGCGTTACAAACATCCGCACAATTTTATAATACCCTCTGCAAGGGTATACTAAGTGCAGCATTGCGCACTAATGCTGTAAAATTGTCCAGTTCAACCCTTTTTTCTAAAAACAGGTAGATTCCGACCGCAATGACGTAATTTCGCCGTTACAGCGCGATCTTTCGGTGCCTGAAAACACAGAAGTCAAGTGAATTCCAGAGTCATAAAAAAAGGGTAGTCATAAAAAAGGGACAAAAACCCAAAAAATGCAAGCAAATGCAGATCTATCCGGTCATGAACAAAAATTGCAGTATTGCGCACTTGTGCTGCAAAAGTGTTCCAGCTCAACCCTTTTTTTTTAAAAACAGGTAGATTCGACCCAACAGTTCGCGACCGCAATGACGTAATTTCGCCGTTACAGCGCGATCTTTCGGTGCCTGAAAACAGAAGTCATGTGAATTCCATCTTTGTAACGGCTTTTGCAATTTTTGGGTTCTTTGAGTTACCTAGTCATAAAAAAAGGACGGGCAAATATCGTTCTCAGAATAAATTTTGTATGTGTATAGCCTCTCAGTTTCCATCCTCTCGCGCCCACCATTCGCACCCTTCATTTTATAGCCTCTCTCTCTCTGTAAATGTGTAATTTATTGAATTTTTTGGAGTGCCGTTTCCAATGATCAAATACGACATAGTCACTTTTGATAAAACTTGGCCAAATTATTTGGAAGTATTTAAAATTAATAAATAGCAAATTTGTAAACATTTTTGTTGACAAGGAAAAAGTAACTCCAGCAAAGACCACTTTTACACTGTTCATGCATATGGTAAAAACGGCCTTAATCGTCCGATTTAAAGGCAAACTTAGTTGGTAAAGCTTATATGATACGGGGACGTCCCAGAAATGGCCGAACTAGCACAGTAGTGTTAGAAAATGTTCACAAAAAATATTAAAAAGGGGAAGTACTCGTAACCCTCGTAACATATGTCCACTAGCTGAATATCCGGTGATATTTCCAATATACACTCTAAATTTCTAGATCATAGCTGAAATTGTTCCCGAAATAAAACTGTGAACCACAATGACATCTTTCCTGATTATAACCCCGTTTTTACTTTTCATTTCAGACAACCTGGAGACGAGAAATCATGGCCGCCAGCACTATACCGTTCTTTTTGGACACCCCACTTTGAACAGCCCTCTTATCGAAGCAGACAAGAACTTTTTGTTTACTTTAATTTGTTTCTAGCACAATAAAAAAAACGGAATTGCTATGCGTTTTCAAATTTTAATTCTTCATTCTATTGACAGAGAACTTATTTCAAGGCTTTCAATGTTTGACTCCTTGTCGAGATTCGGCTTCTCGGTGAGTTCCGGCTCCGTTAGGTCAATAAGATCCTCAACCACTTCAGCTTTAGTGGTGGTACTTTCTAGCTCCTGTGGCCGACGACTAATGTGGCGACCAGCCCGGCGGTGTCGGCCTCCCCCACCTCGTCCTCCTTTACCGGTGAGGGGGCGAGTTGCTTTGCCACCCCTGCCTCGACAACCTTTGTTGTTGTGGGGGCGCAAGACGTCGCTGCCACCAACGTCTTCCAACTCGTCCCCGGTGCCGCTCTTCGTTCCAAAGTAACGGCGACTATTCTGTGCATATGGCAGCGCCAGGCAGTAGAGCTGCCGGAAAGTCTTAAAAGCATAGTTATGTAGAAATGAGTAGAAAATTATCTACGTGGTGTAGAGTATAATAGTGATTACTATGTATAATTAATAAAAAAAATTAATATCTCAAAATCTGTTCACACGATTGTAATGAATTTTTTTTATAAAATAGGTGATTAAAATGCGCATCTTTCAAGATATCGTGCATGTCGGTACATCTCCCAGTTATCCCGCAATCTTCAAAAGAAAAGTTAGCGTCGATTTTTTATGGTCACACCTGGTCACTGTCAGTGACTATGAAAATCGAAAAAAATTAATATCTCAAAAACTGTTCACACAATTGCAATGATTCTTTTTTTTATAAAAACGGGAATAAAAACCCACATCTTTTGACATATCGTGCATAACGGTACATCTCCCAGTTATCCCGCAATTTTCAAAAGAAGAGTTATCAACGAATTGGATTTACTCAAAATCTGTTCACACGATTGTTATGAAATATTTTTTATAAAAAAGGTGATTAAAATGCGCATCTTTCAAGATATCGTGCATAGTGGTACATCTCCCAGTTATCTCGCAATCGCAAAAAAAATAAAGCTGGTCACGGCTTGTCACAGTCAGTGACTATGAAAATAAAAAAAAATTCATTTCTCAAAATCTGTTCACACGATTGTAATGAATTTTTTTTATAAAATAGGTGATTAAAATGCGCATCTTTCAAGATATCGTGCATGTCGGTACATCTCCCAGTTATCCCGCAATCTTCAAAAGAAAAGTTAGCGTCGATTTTTTATGGTCACACCTGGTCACTGTCAGTGACTATGAAAATCGAAAAAAATTAATATCTCAAAAACTGTTCACACAATTGCAATGATTCTTTTTTTGTAAAAAGGGAATAAAAACCCACATCTTTTGACATATCGTGCATAACGGTACATCTCCCAGTTATCCCGCAATTTCAGTCTATAGCGGAAGAAACACTATCAAAATTTCCTTCCGTAAACTATGCAATCAATCAAAAGTTTAACTTAGCGAAGCATCTAGTGCAAACAGTCTGCACAGTTGATCAAAAAGACCATGTAGCGAAGCATCTAGTGCAAACAGTCTGCACAGTTGATCAAGAGCCATCTTAGCGAAGCATCCTAGTGCAAACAGTCTGCACAGTTGATCAAAGGCCATCTTAGCGAAGCATCCTAGTGCACAGTTGATCAAAGGCCATCTTGGCGAAGCATCCTGTTATTAGTCTGCTGAGCTTAATGTGGACTAGGCCTGCTGGGGATACCACTTTAAAAAAACGCGCCATAAACTCTACCTCAAATTGGTGGTGCGGAAATGAGTTTATCCTATACGATCCTATCCCATTTTGTGGATAAAATTTAAAAAAATCAAAGACCCAGAGAAATCAACAGATCACTTTCTAGTTTATGTGTCTATACAGGGGAGTGCAATTTGGACCTTTACTTTTCATTATTTTTTTACCCTTGCAGAGGGTATTATAAAATTGTGCGGATGTTTGCTAACGCATATAAGGAAGCATTTTCGACCACATAAAAGTGTAAGGCGATCCATTTAAAACAAAAAGGTTTTCTCACTAAGACTAGTTTTTCGACCGATCGTTCCTATGGCGGCTATATGCTATAGTAATCCGATCCGGCTTGTTCCGACAAATGTTCAGCGTATATGTACCAAAAGACTTCGTGCAAAGTTTGGTGAGGATAGCTTTAGAACTGACGGAGGAGATAGCATAGAAACAGACGGACAAGGCTAAATCAACTCATCTCGTCATGCTGATCAATTCCGGAGATGCTTCCTTCAATGCGTTACAAACATCCGCACAATTTTATATTACCCTCTGCAAGTTATACTCAAGGTCAACGTTGCGCACTAATTGTAAAATTGTCCAGTTCAACCCTTTTTTCTAAAAAACAGGTAGATTCCGACCGCAATGACGTAATTTCGCCGTTACAGCGCGATCTTTCGGTGCCTGAAAACACAAGTGTAGCGAATTCCAGAGTCATAAAAAGGGTAAGGTCATAAAAAGGAAAAAAAACCCAAAAAATGCGCGCAAATACCGATCTATCACCGGTCACGAACAAAAAGTGCGGTATTGCGCACTTGTGCTGCGAAAGTGTTCCAGCTCAACCCTTTTTTTAAAACGGGTAGATTCGACCCAACAGTTCGCGACCACCATGACGTAATTTCGCCGTTACAGCGCGATCTTTCGGTGCCTGAAAACAGAAGTCATGTGAATTCCATCTTTGTAACGGCTTTTGCAATTTTTGGGTTCTTTGAGTTACCTAGTCATAAAAGGACGGGCAAATATAGTTCTCAGAGTAAATTTTGTATGTGTATGGCCTCTCCAGTTTCCATCCTCTCGCGCCCACCATTCGCACCTTCATTTTATAGCCTCTCTCTCTCTGTAAATGTGTAATTTATTGAATTTTGGATTGCCGTTTCAATGATCAAATACGACATAGTCACTTTTGTTAAAACTTGGCCAAATTATTTGGAAGTATTTAAAATTAATAAATAGCAAATTTGTAAACATTTTTGTTGACAAGGAAAAAGTAACTCCAGCAAGGACCACTTTTAACTGTTCATACATATGGTAAAAAACGGCCTTAGTCCGATTTAAAGGCAAACTTAGTTAGTAAAAAGCTTATATGATACGGGGACGTCCCAGAAATGGCCGAACTAGCACAGTAGTGTTAGAAAATGTTCACAAAAAAATTAAGAGGGTACTCGTAACCCTCGTAACATATGTCCACTACTGATATCCGGTGATATTTCCAATATACACTCTAAATTTCTAAATCATAGCTGAAATTGTTCCCGAAATGAACTGCGAACCACAATGACATCTTTCCTGATTATAACCCCGTTTTTACTTTACATTTCAGACAACCTGGAGAGAAATCATGGCCGCCAGCACTATACCGTTCTTTTGGACACCCCACTTTGAACAACCCTCTTATCGAAGCAGACAAGAACTTTTTGTTTACTTTAATTTGTTTCAGCACAATAAAAAAAGAATTGCTATGCGTTTCAAATTTTTAATTCTTCATTCTATTGACAGAGAGAACTTATTTCAAGGCTTTCAATGTTTGACTCTTGTCTGAGATTCGGCTTCTCGGTGAGTTCCGGCTCCCGTTGGGTCAATAAGATCTCAACCACTTCAGCTTTAGTGGTGGTACTTTCTGCTCCTGTGGCCGACGACTAATGTGGCGACCAGCCCGGCAGTGTCGGCCTCCCACCTCGTCCTCTACCGGTGAGGGGGCGAGTTGCTTTGCCACCCTGCCTCGACAACCTTTGTTGTTTTGGGGCGCCTGGTGTCTCTACCTCCAACGTCTTCCAACTCGTCCCAGTGCCCTCTTCGTTCCATAGTAACGGCGACTATTCTGTGCATATGGCAGCGCCAGGCGGTAGAGCTGCCGGAAAGTCTTAAGCATAGTTATGTAAGAAATGAGTAGAAAATTATCTACGTGGTGTAAGAGTATAGTGATTACTATGTATAATTAATAAAAAAAATTAATATCTCAAATCTGTTCACACGATTGTGACGAATTTTTTTATAAAATGGGTAATTAAAATGCGCATCTTTTCAAGATATCGTGCATGTCGGTACATCTCTCCCAGTTATCCCGCATCTCAAAGAAAAGTTAGCGTCGATTTTTTATGGTCACCCTGGTCACTGTCAGTTGACTATGAAAATCGAAAAAAATTAATCTCTCAAAAACTGTTCACACAATTGCAATGATTCTTTTTTTGTAAAACGCAGAATAAAAACCCCATCTTTTGACATATCGTGCATAACGGTACATCTCTTCAATTTCGAGTTATTGATTTACTCAAAATCTGTTCACACGATTGTTATGAAATATTTTTATAAAAAAGGTGATTAAAACGCGCATCTTTCTAAGAAGAAGAGTTCGCAATCAAAAAAATAAAGCTGGTCACGGCTTGTCACAGTCAGTGACTATGAAAATAAATTTACTCAAAATCTGTTCACACGATTGTTATGAAATATTTTTTACCAAAAAGGTAATTAAAATGCGCATCTTTCAAGATATCGTGCATAGTGGTACATCTCCCAGTTATCTCACAATCGCAAAAAATAAAGCTGTGGTCACGGCTTGTCACAGTCAGTGACTATGAAAATAAAAAAAAATTCATTTACAAAATCTGTTCACACGATTGTAATGAATTTTTTTATAAAATAGGTGAATTAAAATGCGCATCTTTCAAGATATCGTGCATGTCCGGAAATTCCCCCATTTTTTTTTTTTTTTTAAAAATTTATATCGCAATCTTTTTTTTTTTTAGATATTTTGTACACAATTGCATGATTCTAAAAAGGCTAACAAATTTGCAGCCAGCCAATCTGTTTAGAGAGAAAATGTTTGAAAAACTCTTAAATAAAGGAGATTCAGTAAAACACAGTTGCCTTCATTGCTGCAAAGAGGCGCACGAAAAAGATATATCACGTTGTAAAAACTGTGATCGATTTATATATACCTTATGTTTTCCACAAATCTATAGCGGAAAAACATATCAAAATGTAAATTTGCAACACGCCTAACAGCCATGTAGGGAACTATGCAATCCAATCAAAAGGTTTAACAGTCTGCACAGTTGATCAAAAGGCCATCTTGGCAGCATCCTGCAAACAGTCTGCACAGTTGATCAAAAGGCCATCTTAGCGAAGCATCCTAGTGCAAACAGTCTGCACAGTTGATCAAAAGGCCATCTTAGCGAAGCATCCTAGTGCAAACAGTCTGCACAGTTGATCAAAAGGCCATCTTAGCGAAGCATCCTAGTGCACAGTTGATCAAAAGGCCATCTTAGCGAAGCATCCTAGTGCAAACAGTCTGCTGAGCTTAATGTGGACTAGGCCTGCTGGGGATACCACTTTAAAAAAAACGCGCCATAAACTCTACCTCATTGGTGGTGCGGAAATGAGTTTATCCTATACGATCCCTATCCCATTTTGTGGATAAAATTTAAAAAATCAAAGACCCAGAATCAACAGATCGCTTTCTAGTTTATGTGTCTACTTCCACAGGGGAGTGCGATTGGACCTTTACTTTTCATTATTTTTTTACCCTTGCAGAGGGTATTATAAAATTGTCCGGATGCTTGTAACGCATATAAGGAAGCATTTCCGACCACATAAAGTGTAAGGCGATCCCATTTAAAACAAAAAGGTTTTTCTCACTAAGACTAGTTTTTCGACCGATCGTTCCTATGGCAGCTATATGCTATAGTAATCCGATCCGGCTTGTTCCGACAAATGTTCAGCGTATATGTACCAAAAGACTTCGTGCAAAGTTTGGTGAGGATAGCTTTAGAACTGACGGAGGAGATAGCATAGAAACAGACGGACAAGGCTAAATCAACTCATCTCGTCATGCTGATCAATTCGGAGATGCTTCCTTCAATGCGTTACAAACATCCGCACAATTTTATAATACCCTCTGCAAGGGTATACTAATTGCAGCATTGCGCACTAATGCTGTAAAATTGTCCAGTTCAACCCTTTTTTCTAAAAAACAGGTAGATTCCGACCGCAATGACGTAATTTCGCCGTTACAGCGCGATCTTTCGGTGCCTGAAAACACAGAAGTCATGTGAATTCCAGAGTCATAAAAAAGGGTAAGGTCATAAAAAAGGGACAAAAAAACCCAAAAAATGCGCGCAAATGCCGATCTATCACCGGTCATGAACAAAAATTGCAGTATTGCGCACTTGTGCTGCAAAAGTGTTCCAGCTCAACCCTTTTTTTTTTAAAACAGGTAGATTCGACGCAACAGTTCGCGACCGCAATGACTTAATTTCGCCGTTACCTCGCGATCTTTCGGTGCCTGAAAACAGAAGTCATGTGAATTCCATCTTTGTAACGGCTTTTGCATTTTTGGGTTTTTTGAGTTACCTAGTCATAAAAAAGGACGGGCAAATATCGTTCTCAGAATAAATTTTGTATGTGTATAGCCTCTCAGTTTCCATCCTCTCGCGCCCACCATTCGCACCCTTCATTTTATAGCCTCTCTCTCTCTGTAAATGTGTAATTTATTGAATTTTTGGAGTGCCGTTTCCAATGATCAAATACGACATAGTCACTTTTGATAAAACTTGGCCAAATTATTTGGAAGTATTTAAAATTAATAAATAGCAAATTTGTAAACATTTTTGTTGACAAGGAAAAAGTAACTCCAGCAAAGACCACTTTTACACTGTTCATGCATATGGTAAAAACGGCCTTAATCGTCCGATTTAAAGGCAAACTTAGTTGGTAAAGCTTATATGATACGGGGACGTCCCAGAAATGGCCGAACTAGCACAGTAGTGTTAGAAAATGTTCACAAAAAATATTAAAAGGGGAAGTACTCGTAACCCTCGTAACATATGTCCACTAGCTGAATATCCGGTGATATTTCCAATATACACTCTAAATTTCTAGATCATAGCTGAAATTGTTCCCGAAATAAAACTGTGAACCACAATGACATCTTTCCTGATTATAACCCCGTTTTTACTTTTCATTTCAGACAACCTGGAGACGAGAAATCATGGCCGCCAGCACTATACCGTTCTTTTTGGACACCCCACTTTGAACAGCCCTCTTATCGAAGCAGACAAGAACTTTTTGTTTACTTTAATTTGTTTCTAGCACAATAAAAAAACGGAATTGCTATGCGTTTTCAAATTTTAATTCTTCATTCTATTGACAGAGAACTTATTTCAAGGCTTTCAATGTTTGACTCCTTGTCGAGATTCGGCTTCTCGGTGAGTTCCGGCTCCGTTAGGTCAATAAGATCCTCAACCACTTCAGCTTTAGTGGTGGTACTTTCTAGCTCCTGTGGCCGACGACTAATGTGGCGACCAGCCCGGCGGTGTCGGCCTCCCCACCTCGTCCTCCTTTACCGGTGAGGGGGCGGAGTTGCTTTGCCACCCCTGCCTCGACAACCTTTGTTGTTGTGGGGGCGCAAGACGTCGCTGCCACCAACGTCTTCCAACTCGTCCCCGGTGCCGCTCTTCGTTCCAAAGTAACGGCGACTATTCTGTGCATATGGCAGCGCCAGGCAGTAGAGCTGCCGGAAAGTCTTAAAAGCATAGTTATGTAGAAATGAGTAGAAAATTATCTACGTGGTGTAGAGTATAATAGTGATTACTATGTATAATTAATAAAAAAATTAATATCTCAAAATCTGTTCACACGATTGTAATGAATTTTTTTTTATAAAATAGGTGATTAAAATGCGCATCTTTCAAGATATCGTGCATGTCGGTACATCTCCCAGTTATCCCGCAATCTTCAAAAGAAAAGTTAGCGTCGATTTTTTATGGTCACACCTGGTCACTGTCAGTGACTATGAAAATCGAAAAAAATTAATATCTCAAAAACTGTTCACACAATTGCAATGATTCTTTTTTTGTAAAAACGGGAATAAAAACCCACATCTTTTGACATATCGTGCATAACGGTACATCTCCCAGTTATCCCGCAATTTTCAAAAGAAGAGTTATCAACGAATTGGATTTACTCAAAATCTGTTCACACGATTGTTATGAAATATTTTTTATAAAAAAGGTGATTAAAATGCGCATCTTTCAAGATATCGTGCATAGTGGTACATCTCCCAGTTATCTCGCAATCGCAAAAAAATAAAGCTGGTCACGGCTTGTCACAGTCAGTGACTATGAAAATAAAAAAAAATTCATTTCTCAAAATCTGTTCACACGATTGTAATGAATTTTTTTTTATAAAATAGGTGATTAAAATGCGCATCTTTCAAGATATCGTGCATGTCGGTACATCTCCCAGTTATCCCGCAATCTTCAAAAGAAAAGTTAGCGTCGATTTTTTATGGTCACACCTGGTCACTGTCAGTGACTATGAAAATCGAAAAAAATTAATATCTCAAAAACTGTTCACACAATTGCAATGATTCTTTTTTTGTAAAAACGGGAATAAAAACCCACATCTTTTGACATATCGTGCATAACGGTACATCTCCCAGTTATCCCGCAATTTTCAAAAGAAGAGTTATCAACGAATTGGATTTACTCAAAATCTGTTCACACGATTGTTATGAAATATTTTTTATAAAAAAGGTGATTAAAATGCGCATCTTTCAAGATATCGTGCATAGTGGTACATCTCCCAGTTATCTCGCAATCGCAAAAAAATAAAGCTGGTCACGGCTTGTCACAGTCAGTGACTATGAAAATAAAAAAAAATTCATTTCTCAAAATCTGTTCACACGATTGTAATGAAATTTTTTTTATAAAATAGGTGATTAAAATGCGCATCTTTCAAGATATCGTGCATGTCGGTACATCTCCCAGTTATCCCGCAATTTTCAAAAGAAGAGTTATCAACGAATTGGATTTACTCAAAATCTGTTCACACGATTAAAAAAGTTATCGAATTGATATCTTTATATTTTTTATAAAAAGGTGATTAAAATGCGCATCTTTCAAGATATCGTGCATAGTGGTACATCTCCCAGTTATCCCGCAATCATCAATAGTAAAGTTAGCAACGATTTTTATGGTCATACTTAAAAGGGCCGAATGTGTTGAATGTAAAATATTGTATTGAGTCTTTTTTATAATTGTTTAAAAAGCTTTAATTTAACATATTAAGTTAATAATAGTTATATAGATTTGCATTATTGAGTTTGCAAACGCTGGTTCCATGACTGGGCCCGACTTCTAAACTGGCGCCATTCTTATCAATTTCAAATATCAAGTCAAGGCACCCCCACTGATAAGCGATTTTCTCCAAAACTGTTCACACGATCTGCATGATTTTTTTTTTAAAACACTCCTGAATATGTGTCTTATCCAATAATATATAGCTTGTTATGGTACATCTCTTAAATGTGGAGTTATAAGGCTTGACTTAAAAAAGTAATTTTTTTTTGGTCATTTTGTATGAAAACCGCCAGAGGTTGCTCCACTGTTAAGACTTTTGCTCAAAAACTGTTCACACGATTTGCATGATTCTTTTTTTAAAACACTCTTGAATATGTGTCCTATCCAATGGTATATAGCTTATTGTGGTACATCTCCTGAAAGTAGAGTTATGGGGCTTGATTCAAAAAAAACAATTTTTTTGGTCTTTTTGTATGGAGAAAAACAAGAGGTTGGTCCACTGTTAGGAGTTTTGCTCAAAAACTGTTCACACGATTTGCACGATTTTTTTTTTAAAATCCTCCTGAATATGTGTCCTATCCAATAGTATATAGCTGGTTATGGTACATCTCCTGAAATGGGAGATATGCCCCAAAACGTGAGGGCCCGAATTTTCAACTGTTCTTTTCTAGTACCTGCAAAGTAAAAATCCCACCCACCAGTTAATAAAATTAATAGTTTATTCAATTCTTAACAATTTTGCATTTAAACATTTTTAATTATGTTGATTAATACAGATTTAATTTAAAAATAAAAAATGCCTTCATGTTCCAGATTCCATCGTTCCAAAATCGACGCTAACTCATCGACGCTATTTTGACGCACGTTAAAGATGAGAAAATGTCGATTAAATTTTTTTTTTAAACGCGATCTAACCCCAAAGAGGTTATATAACCTAAAACCAAATTTATACATCTCGGGTATATTCTGTGCCGCCCAAGATTGTGGGAAAGTGAAGCTTGCTTTGATTCAGTGTGCCAGGTGATATTTGTGGTGAAATTATTTAAGTGCATTTTTACTAATTTCGCTTGGTTACAGTGCGCCACAAAAATTGTTACCGGCCGGTCTCTACCGCCCCCACCCCCCCGCTTGCCTCCAAAAAAAATTAGTGCCCCTTTTTTTAATATTCTTTTGCCTGGAGAGGATCTGTTGGAAATTCTTGGCGAAACCGTTCCAACCGTCCCCAAATATCTGTGGCGGTGATTTTATCGTGGCTCAAAGTTCAGCCGCAGCTTACTTGCTGGCCTGGCAAATCCCCAAATCAACAGAGAGATCCCCCAAACACCCAACGATACAGTGTTATATTACAAAGATTTGGCCAGCGGAGCACCACCCATTACCCCGTTAAGGCTAGCGGAGCCCCAGTTTGTGCCAAGAGATCAGCATACCACACCAGAAAGCTGCTGGCTTACTCAGTAAAGAGAGCCATCTTTCTTTTGTGGCATTTATCTTTAAATTTCCATTTTTCCTTTTAAATTTCTTTCTTGTTAAAATTTTCTTTTCTTATGATTATTATACATTTGGCTACATAATATGTTATGCATTTTCAAGTCTTTTTGTTTGTATTTTTAAGTAACGTAAATCAATCTAACTGCTGAGTATGCTAAATATTAGTAGCTGGCTATACCCATTTGTGGTATAAATTTTTGGTATATTGGAATTTAATTTTGTCCATAGCAAACATCTCATCAACCATCGATGGGCCCAACGAGCACGAGGATGTATTAAAATATCTGTGAGTAATTATTGGTAAAATATTGAATACCTATTTTGAAATAGCCTTCCGCTGATCTATGAGTTTGGAGTTATCATACAATGTACATATACTTTTATAAGTACCCCCAATGTGAAAAAGAATATACAAGGTTAGCCAAAAACAGCAGCTTATTTTTTTTTTTTTTTTTTTTTTTTTTTTTTTTTTTTTTTTTTTTACCCGTTTGAACAATGAAGCTCTCTCATAATATTTACTAGATTTAGAAGTTCCATTTTATATATTCTTTTTGTTTGTCTTTGAAAGAGTCTTGAAGATCAAATGAATTTCTATTATTATTACTTTCGTAATAAATGAATTATAACGTTTCAATGAAATGATTTGGTAGTTATCTTTTGTCGGTTCGTCGCCGGTACGAACATGAAACCACAAGCATGTATATTAGTTGAATGAGCAGTTAAGAGGTCTGGCAAAGGGGTGGCCATAACATTTACAATGCGCTGCCAAGGTAAAGAAAAATTTAGAATTATTTATAAACATAATCTTTGGATACCCAAAAGCTGATTTGTCATACTAGTGGTCTCCGTCTCAACATGTGTGGTACCTATCTTTTGTAAATTAATCCTGGTTTTGTGTTTGATCCTTATTTTCCAGTACAGTGCACTTATTATTGTGCTAGAGTGTA
>JAEIFV010001167.1:0-84150 GCA_018904265.1 Lordiphosa collinella
ATTGGATGATTTATGTGCTGTTAGACAAGCTACTGATTTCGGATGCGGAACAGTGAAAGATTCCAAGTTAAATGAAAATCGAAATATGATTGAATGTTATTATTTATTTGGAGCGGATACATGAACCTTTTAATTTACTTTTCGAAAGATTTTTCACTCAATATTGCCCGCGGCTACGTCCTGAAGTGGTTGCTTCCCAAAGCTCCAATTTAGCCATACTTTGGTTAGCTCTCAGTTCTGAAGTCTACGAATTAACTAAACATTATTTATCCCAATCGACCTTTGTTGAATAGTATGGCATCAGGCACAGGCTCTACATCCCTCCCTTGTTTTTTAGGACGCATAACCTTGACAACCTTGCCTTGCACCGTTATTTCTCATTTCCGTTTTGCTACTTTTCACGGGACCTGTCTCTGGCTCAACATTTGTTATTTGCGAGGTTGGGGAAACCCAGGTAAACCCAACCAAGCTCTATTTTATATTCTTTCACTTGTCCGATCAATCACAGAGCATGGACCCTTTTGAGTACTTGATCAGATGGTAAACGTTTTCGAATCACTTTTCGAACGTTGTCTATCAGGCAACAATGACGAAATAGCACGACTTCGTTAAGCTATTATACTTCCTTCGCCCCTCTGCGCACCCGATCAACTTCATTTTTGTTTTCTTCTTATCATGATCCTTTGCAGATAATGTGATGGGGTCTCAAACGCTGGCCACCAAAAAAATTCATCCGCTCAGTTCTGGCCAACATGAAGATGCCATCACATTGCACATATGGTCCTGACGACCACAAGCACAGTTGGCCAAAATTAATATCTCGCGAACGGAACAAGGAGAGATATTTTATTTGGTTTTTATTGTTAGTTATTTATAATAATCAGTAGGAAGTAGATTTAAATTTTTATATTATATTTAAACCTAATAGTAATAGGAATATCAAATGAAATATTGAGCAATTTTTTTTTTTATTTTTCTTTAATGAATATGGGTTTTTTTCTTTAATTATAAGGGCGTGGCACGCCCTACGGGAAGAACATTTTATTCAAAAAAAATTAAACAATTTTTCATATTTTACAAAGGAGAAAAAATGTCACCAAGGTGCTCTGAAATATAAATATTTCAATGTGTCATGAATGTACTGGAACTAGTTTATTATATTCTACACGCACCTTTATGTTTTTTTAAGCATCAGCTCTTGTTCTCAGTTCATACTCCATTACAAACCAAAATGATCATTTTGTTATCATCTTCATTTAAGCCGTTCCCAAAACACGTCTTGAATATGCCTTTTTCTTCATGTTTTTAATTTTGTGTTTCATTGCATATTCTCCCGCACTTATATGGCACTTGTATCAAGCGTAATAATACAAATTCAAACATGCGAATCCAAGCAAGGTAACGGGCTTAATCTAACCATTTCAAATGATTTAATATTGACAAACTTTTAAAATGGAAATGTTTATTATTTATGAAATCAGTTATTGCCCCTACATTAGGGTGAGCGTGTGTTGACTTTTGTGCCTGTCAAGGTGTTAAGCACTTTTCCATCAAGTCACCGTCAGATGTAACTTGAAGGATACATAAACAGTATCGTCCTCCAAAATCATTTTGCAGGGCTGCAACTGTTCAATCTCTGCTATTAGGTCCGAATTTTCCTTTTTGTATACACTCTTGGTTCTTTCGCAAAAGGCCTGGTCTTGGAGATGACAAATCTGATAGATTGAGGTGTGCGGTTGTTCCACAGTATGTTCCCGAGAATCTACTAGCGCAGGTGACTGGCAATTATGCAAAAATGCTGGAGTCCATAGTAAATGCCTGGCTTCCAGATGAACCTTGATTGTAGTTTGATTGCCCAGTGCTACCATCGAAACCATAACTCAAAGTTAAGAAGTCTGCAACCAAAAGTCCACACCATATCTTGCATTAAAATAACTTCTTCTTGTAAGCGAACAATTCTACCAGCAGTGTGGGCTAGAAGGTTTTGAAGCGGGACCTCGCTTTTTCTCTGATACCAAAATGTTATTTGACCGGCATTCTTTTCTGGTCCACAATTTTATTGTACGGAAGGATATATGTCCTTTAGTTTACTTTTAAGATTGATCCCTTATTGCACCCTTACTGAGCTTTGCTGAGATCTTTGTCAAGGAGCAAGGCTAACGCTTCGCTTGGTGAAATCGGTGTCGGCTTTTCCTCTGGGTTCTGTACTGCCTTGCGAATTAATTTAGCTTTTTTCGGGCATAAGGATACCAGTTCAAAACATAAGCAGATCGTGTTTGTGTTGTTTTCGGGCAAGCCATCTTGCCGCTGACAATAAACTAAGGTTTCCTCCCTCGGATACGACAAGATCTACAGCTTGCCTTCTTCGTGCTCTTCGACTTTCTGGGATACGCTATTGCAGGGCGTCCAGCGATTGAGCTGTTTTGGAACGATTACATGTTTGTGCATTTAACCAATCCGCATGCTTTCGTTTAAAGCCTTTTCATATGACTTGCACATCCTCCATTTTCCGCCAAACGGTAACAAAACCTCATTGAAGCATCTGCAGCAGCTTTATTCATTTCATCTGAAATGTCGCCACAAAACTTTGTTTTTCATAAATTTGTGCACAGCATTTTCCTATGGATGCCTGTTGCTCTCTAAATCACCACAAGCAAGTAACTCCACATTGTTGAATTTGAGGTTATGATCTATAAATGCAAATTGCAGAGATGTGGCCAAAAGTGGACAAATTTAAAAAAGCATTACAAAGAAAATTATTTAATCTACGACACACAATTAGTCTGCGGAGCCGGAATAGGCGGAATGTTACTATACCTTTTAAAATATTAGTTTTTCACAAATCGACACATGTTGAACGACTCACTTTGACATAAAATTGCGAAGACAGCACAACTCATACAAACAGTTCACATTACAAAACATTTAATATAAACCACACTGAGTATAATTTATACTGTCTTTAAAATAGGTTTTTTATAACACTTTACAAAGACTTTTTAATTGCAATCAAATTGGCAATTTTTCGCCGCACGTGCTGTTTTATTACTACCGCTATATTTAACAGCTGATTTCGCGATTGTGGAGCCATCTACGGAAATTTCTGGTACCCAACAGAGATGGTCACTCTTTTTCTGATGCGGAGCGATCAAGAGTACATTATTTTTTTTAACTTTAAAAAATGAGGTTTGGCCAACCATAGTGGTCGTCTGGACCATAGTGCATTGGCTTCTCTGGGCATGCCCTGGCTCCTCTATTGGACATGGGGACATACATTTCTTCATCGTGGGACGATACATATACGTCGGACCAGCGCTTCAATGCGGTAAATTCACCGCATGCCGAGGATTAGACATTGCGTATGCCTTGTCGCCCAATATAGCGACCCCCGTGTCCGCACCCCTGAAGGAGGAACAAATGCCTCGCTGAGCAAATGACTCCATATTTGTTCTAAAGTCGAATTAGGCTATTCGTAGGTCTTGAGCAAAATGGAGTATACATCGTCCCCCAACTCACCGATTAGTCTTCAATGCCTCAGGCAATGATAACGGATCTGCTTGATGTTAATGTCTCCTAGATGCAGTAATTTGCTTCTCTATTTCAAATCGAGTAATCGTTATCAGTCATAGTCGATACCTTTTTAGGGCTGCCTTTTTGGATAAGACACTGCCCACAACTAACTCATTCAACAATGCTGACTGCTTATAAAAAGGTTTTACATTTTACAGCTTTTGCATTTTAGGCAAGCGAAGTAATTTTACTTAGTAATAGTTGTAATTAGTATTGAATATCTTGTCTGTGGTGAGCTTACAAGGACTAAGCCAAACTGATTAGCTAAAGTTTGCTCATTCTCGGCATAAGACGTTCACACTAGGTTGCATCATTGAACCTTATATGCAATGGATAGGAGACTGATACCAAAGGTAGTTGCCCGCAAGCTGCTTTTTAAACTTCAGATACCAATCTTACGGGCATACTCTCTTCTGCATCATATTCTGCGCAGGATTTGCTGCGTGCCCCGTATCAATTTTCTCGCCGCCAGCCTTGAACAATTCAGCGGGCAGCTCATCAGGTCCAGCAGATTTTTTGTTTTTTTATTCTTTTATGGCTTCATTTGGGTCAGTGGGTCTAACTCTATATAATCGATTGGTAGCACTTCTCCAAGAGCAGCAATGTGTTCGTCATCACCTGCCAGCAGGTTGGAGAAATAGTTCCCCATTTTCTAGTGCCATTTGCGGCTCTGTGTCCAGATTTCCGTGCTCATCCTTGCTTAGTGTGACTCCGCACTTAAAACCATCGGTTAGTCGCCTAACCTTTTGGTACAATTTTCGAGTCTCACTCATGCGACTTTCTATTGAGTTTCGAGTAAGATGGTTTCTAACAATTTCATGCATTCGACTAACAAAGTTCTCAATCGTATCTGGTTTCACTTGAAGGAGGCAGCCTCAATGGAAACACCGCTTTTTGATTCAACTATACCGTAACCTCAACTATATTAAATATTAACATTTTATAATTCACAAGTCGCTATAAATCCAAAATCCCATCAATTTGAATTTCCATACCTTTCAGCCGGGCTTTAGCCCTGCTTTTGTTGCCAACAATATAAAATATGTAAATGAAACGCACATTCCAATTCGTTTATTAATAGATGTGCTGGTGGGTGGTGGCTGGTGCTCGCATATGGCTGGAATGCATTTTAGATGTCGCAGCCGAAAATCCATAGAAATGGAGAACACACTTTATTTGTCAAATATATATAAATATTTTTGTTGTATTGCGGTTATGGTTGCTGTTGTTGTTGTTGTTGCCAGAGACATTTATAAAATTGTTGGTGCACATGTGGCAGCTCGTTAGGTAAATTGAAAATTACACAAAACGCTGTAACAACAATTGCAACGTTTTAGCATAATTTATGCAGGTGGCAGAGCACAGTTTGGCAGCCACTGGGCGAATGGATTATAAATAATTAAGCCAAAACATGCTTCTAATCTGGTGCCACCTCCTCGTTCCAGCTATTCAATTATTCATGGCGAAGGCAGGGTGGGGGCGAGCCGAGTCGCTGCAAATGAACCGGGAGCAAAGTGGATGTGGATAAATATTCCAGGCGTGAAGCTGTAAACCTCATTTACAGGCGCAACAGCAAAGGAAACTTTGCTCCTCCTTCACATGCCCCACAGCAAGCAGGCAAACAAAAGCAACAAGAGGCAACATCAAACGGGTGAAGGCGGCGCAACTCATTTATGAATTTTCATCATTTTCATTTCTCAGCAAGGAAAACTTTTTCAATGTTTTATGTGTTATTTGTATTGCCTGTTGGCTCGTTTGTTAATTGTTACAGCAACAACTGGCGGCAGCTAGAGCCGCCACCCAGATAAGGGCACAAATGGAAACTCAACTTTAGCTGCATTCGCCGAGTGATTTCATGAAGCGCATAATTACGCAAATTAGCATAAATGAGTGCCAAAACAAGTCACCCCTTTTCCCCTGCCCCACTTGAACTGATAAAAATTGAGAAAAAGATATACAAGCCAGCTCAGCAAATGGTTAAAAAGCTTCTTTTTTTTGGTTGGCCATAAATTATTTTTGCAAATTTTATTTAATGCCAACGCAAAGAAATTAAAACAAGTAATGGAAGAGCCAGCGACTGAGAGAGAGACAGAGACATATTATAAAAATCTACTCCAAACCAAAAGCAAAAAGTCATTTCAAATGTTAATGAGCTCGTGTAAATAGACAAACAATGGCAAAAGGATTGCTAAGCGCGCGGGTGGAGTCCTCCAAAAAAAAAGTTGCCTCCAAAAGTAGTTAAAAATTTTCCAACTGAAATTTGGAAATGACAGAGAAACAGACTTCCAGCGTTTTATGGCCAAAGCCATGAAATTTGCATGCTAAACAAGCGTACTGAATGGGCCACTAGAGAGCGACAGAGAGAGAGAGAGTGCAAACGAGAGAGAGAGACAGAAACAGAACGAGTTAAGATAAGAGCTTGAGCCAGACTATGCCAAAAGTCTTGAAGTGGATTTTGTGTAAATCTTTCCTTGGAGAATGTAATAACTTTTCAAGCAGCTTGAGAAGATTTTTGAACAATTAACCCCTGTGGGGTTTTGGTGTAGTATATGTGGGGCAGTAGTGAGTGTTGGATCGGGATTAAGAAGTTGGATAGAACATCATTAAGCCTGAAACTTTGTACTAATGAGAATGGAAAAGGTATTGAAAGTATTTAAGACTGAAAAGCTTATGAAAGGTGGCCTTTTTCGTTTAAGGTTTAGTTCAATACAACTTTCTAATTGTAATCAAATTTTTAAGGAAAGACTTTAACATGGAGTATAATTACTACCTGTTTAGAGCAACTTTTTTAAACCCTCGTATTTTGACCTATGCGTTAAGTTTTCTCCGGATTAATTTACCTGTTATGATGTAAATTAGTGGGTTAGTTGGCCAATTGTTTAAAACTGCATTTAAAGCATTTTTGATTTTTCAAAAATACTATCAAACCGTTTTTAAGCACGAGGACCGTTAGAACCGTTTTCCTGAAGCAAAGTGGAATCGGCGCTGGAGTGACCTTTCCCCGGTGAACCTCGATACCCTTTTTTAAAAATTTTTTACATTTTTTTTTACACTAAACTACAAAAAAAGCGATTGATATTTTTTTTGAATGGCCCCATTTTGTCAAAAGAAAATCACAAAATTAAAGTGTTGTCAAGCCGGAAATTTCTCTTCTTCTTTGATTATCCCTCCTTTTTTCATTTCGGACGCTCCGGAGCCCCGGATCGTGGCCGCCGTGACGCACACTTTTTTTCACTACAATTCTAATATAAAAATAACATATTAAAATTTCAAATCGATATTCAAACAGTTTTTGGTTCATAGCAATTTAAAGAGCAGCCGCTCGGCAGCTAGAGACGATCATTTTATCAAACGC
Source organism: Lordiphosa collinella (assembly GCA_018904265.1). Classification (NCBI taxonomy): domain Eukaryota; kingdom Metazoa; phylum Arthropoda; class Insecta; order Diptera; family Drosophilidae; genus Lordiphosa; species Lordiphosa collinella. The sequence goes on from JAEIFV010001167.1 coordinate 6,926, forward strand.
GTTTTCTCGGCAGCATTTTCCAGGTGCGGCGATTACTCAAAAACAAATGATCGATCACTATCACTTTTTTACTGTTCTATATATAGTTCTCCGTTTAATGACCTATCGGTTTTGATTTGATCAAAAATGAATTTTGGCGCAAAAACGACACAAAATTTTGGGGTAAATTCGACTTTTTTTTTTAAACGCCCCATATTGTCAATTTTATTTTTTTTTATCGTACGGTCATTGTGCAGACAATATTATCTAGTTTAACGAAATTTTTTTAAATTTCTTATTCACGGAAGGCCGGAATCCTGCAGCAGTGAAAACTTCTCCGCGCCGTTGGAGATCGTTAACTTCAAAAATATTTAATTTTTTTTTCTTTAAAAATTTCACTGTATATTCTTTGAAACATGTATAAATATATTCTTAAAATCTTGAGAATAATTGAAGTAGTTTTTTTAGTAAATTACCAAAAATCACCATGTATTGACCCACACACTAAGTTTGATTACATTAGTTGAAGAATTGAAGCATTCAATACACTCAGAATACAACCGAATTAAATTTACATCGTTTTGTAGCAGCTCACTCCACCATTCCTTATGGTTGCTGTTAGCAATGATATTCAGGAATACTTTGTTGAGTCAAAATTGCAAAAATTCAGAGGAAATGAAATCAATACGCTCGATTCGTCGACAGTAATGCGTCCCTCACTGTTTATCAATATAACACTCATGTTTGCAGTAGGCAGAAGTTTCTTTAGAGGAAAGCGTTCATTTCATCGGCAGCAGTCGAACTTGGAGTGTTTGGCGGAAATCGCCAGATAGTTAAACTATTTCGCCTTCAAAACATCTGGAGTCACTGCGCAGTTTGCGAGTCAATGCGCGCTTTTGCGCCTTTGTGTATTCGTCCCAAGTGATAGACGCTACTAAAACTTTGGCCATTGCGGAGTATTTCGCAATGTTACAAAACGGTTGTTTAATAGTTTCAAAAATAAACGGAAGTCTAGTCGCTGAATGAGCAATTCCAGAGGAAGCAACTGCTACTGCACCTACGGAAGTTAACTGTCATAATTGATTCATAAAGATGACGAGATCCGCGCTTACACGCTGGCGATGAAAGAGGTCCACGCTTTCATTCAAGAAGTTCTCCAATCCTTCGTCGTTTCTCTTAGTCAGATTTATACTATTACCGTCGATAAGGGAGCAAACATGGTTCAGGAAAACTTTTAAATGACAACTGCAGAGCAGAAAAGGAATGCATCGATGAAGATGTGACCCAAAAGTATTTGTTGATTTGTACGATGACGAAGTTGCCTCAATAGATTCCCTGGATAAATCTAAATCTATTGCATCTAAAACTAAATGGCGTCAGAGTCGGAAGAAGACTCAAGAGATCATTTCCATCGCAACTTTCAAGTCGAAGAATCTGATCCTGCCACACTGACAGATTTTACATACAATAATAACACCAACCAACACATTATCTATTAAAATGAATCTTACAAGCCTATTGGACCTTCTTTGAAAGAATTCAAATGTGGGATCAAGTCGAGCTTGAATAAGCCAGATCAGTCCTGATTGATTTTATGTTAAGCCAACTTCAAACGAATGCATTTTTCCCTCGACATAACAGTATATTGAAGTAAAATCAAGTTTAAATATTTAAGAACTTCATTTTAAAGAACCGCACAGAGTAGATTTACCCCATATACTGGCATACACTGGCCTCCACATTAATCATCTTCTGGTGTGGATTTATAGTTTATGGTACAATGTTTTTTTGATTTGCGTATTGATTTGTTGCATTGGCCGCGATTCTTGCTGCTGCGATAATAAAATAAATCAAATCAGTTGAAGCAACGCTGCCGGCGCATTTGCTTGCCTTCCGCTGTTGTTGTTGTGCGGTGGAGCTTAGCGGGTTTGGCGTTCTCTTAATGAAATGTGCACAGCAAATTTGCACAACCAAATTGCTTTACCGAACCACCCACCTCAACTCTTCTCCTATTTTTGCTTTCGCTCTCTTGCAGTTTGGCTAGCTCTGGCCGGAGCCGATGACTCTCTGGACACACGTGAAGGTGTCGATCTGGTGCTCAAGTGCCGTTTCACCGAGCATTACGATTCAACTGACTTCACCTTCTACTGGGCCAGATGGACCTGCTGTCCGACCTTGTTCGAGAACGTGGCCATTGGCGATGTGCAGCTCAACTCGAATTATCGGTAAGTTGTTGTTGTTTGTGTGTGTGTGTGTGCAATGGGCTGATAAATCACAGGCGGCCTCATAAATTCAACACTGATGCCTGTCAATGAGCAGGCGGCGCCATCGAATGGGCTGCACATTTATTTAATTGCCTGCATGACATCGACACTCAGATGGCATGCCCCGGGGGCATCCGAAGGATTGTGTTCGCTGTGCTCTCGCGTTTATTGATAAAAGATGAAAGATGCGAAAGTCGAGCGATGCGTTCAACTGTTAAATTTATTAAAATTGCCAGCGACATCGCCATTGGACGTCATCGATGGCGTGTACATCATTAAATGTTCATCTGGCAGGCGATAATTCATTGCTGTTGAGCAATGAAACGAGGGGTAAAAGGGGGAAACAAGTCGTTCAGTGTAAACAAGGCGATGCTAGCCAGAGTAAACGTGGCGGCCATCAAGCGCAGCTGCTTGCCTTCGTGTTTCCGAATAATTTAAAGCCATTACTTGGAAGCAGTGGAGGAATTAAAAGTATAATACAAGTTTTACTATTCGTAATATTGGTTAACGATGTTTAAACTACACTAAAACAAGTCCGCCACGCAAAAGCTTGAACTAGAGCTAGTTCAAGCTTAAAGATTTCTATATGATCGAGTAATTCCTTGGAGTTCTCAAAGTCCTTTGAAAAAGGCGTCTGTTTCAAGTTTCTAAGTCGAGAACAGAAAGATAAACGATGACCCGCCTGTCCCTAGCAGCTCAGCCCGCGACAACAAAAATATGTTTTGGTGCCCTCCGCTGCTTTAAATCATCTTCTTTAAGAACATACTTTATTCTTCGCTACAATTTCGCTGAAAACAGTATTGAAATGTCCAATTTATTAGCCTTGGCATTGGTGACAGCCACAGCTCGCTTAATGTGGTCGGACCAAGTAAATCTCCTATGTATGACTGAGTCGTTCAGCTTAAGCCTCGGTGTGTTGGCTCTCTTTTTTGACGCCCACGCACTGAATTCATCCAAAAAGGTTTGTACTTTTGCCAAGGCTCTACTGGCGATAGGGCTGTCATCAGCATAAGTGGCTGTATAAGTAAGCGCGTTTTTGGCGTCTGAAACCGCCTAGTTCGAGGTGTTTAGCAACTCCAACGCGGCGGATAGATGAAAGGTCCCTCAACAGAAACATAAAGCATTCTTCCATACTATTCCTAGATCGACTTTTAACTCTTTTCGTCAACTCTCTGGGGTACTCCAGGGTAGCACTGAGTATCGAATAGAGTACTTAGTATCGAGTACTTTGTATCGAGTTTTTAGTATAGAGTTCATGATATTGAGTACTTTGTATCGAGTATCAAGTAACAAGCACTTAGAATTTAATACGTTGAATTAAGTTTGAAGTATCCACATTTGAGTATCGAGTACTTAGCCTCGAGTTGGTAGTATCGATGGAGTATCGACTACTTCGAATCAAGTGTAGAGTATCGAGAGCTAATTATTGTGATTTGTATAAAATACAAATAGTTTTCTTATATAATTTGCTTGCTGACCTGGATGCATTTCACTCATGGTGTCAAGATATCTTCTAAACCTTAACAGTTTGAAGTGTAGGGTTATGACATTTTACAGAAGCTTACCACAATTAGTCTCACATGCTTGATAATGTGTCATTGCAGCGCCTAAATGAAGTAAATGATGTTGGGGTTATTCCTGAACATCAACTTAAATTTAACTGTCATGTAACTGCTACGGTTTATAAGGCCAGAAGTGTTCTTGGGTTTATTAAGCGGCGGTCGAAAGAGTTTGACGATCCGTACACTACCAAGATTCTTTACACCAGTGTTCCCCCGCCATGCCCCGGGGGCCGAACACTTTCGGCAACTCACATGTATAGGCAGCCGAAGGCATGCCGAAGTCGTCTCACTGACTGGCAGAGAGAACAAAATTTGTCAGTCGCAGTCTGTGCGTCGAGTCGAGCACATTGACGGCGCTTTGCCTACGGGCTACACTGCAAAAAACTACTATGGCTACTCTGCATATTTGTTTATATTTTTTGATTAATTTATTTTTAAAAGTCTAGAACGTCTTTATAATCTTCGAGAAGAAGTTAAATCTTTCTTAGAGAGAAAATTGGTTAAATCACAAGTAAAAAATAAAGATCTGTCAAATCTTAATAGAACCGAACATCATTTTAAACTACACCCCAACAACAGCCGATTGGAAGAGTATGCAAATGCAGTTAATACACTTTCAACCGAAATTGATGAAAAATTTGAGGATTTAAACCAAATCGACTGGCTAATTTCAATTTTCATAATACCCTTGAAACTGAAAACTCTTTATTTCCCGAGGATATTAAAAAGAAATCAACGCAATGAAAGATGATATAATGTTGCCCCTAGGTACCGGAATTGATTTTGGGAAAGAAATCTCAATACAAAAATATCCATCCACAAAAAAGGCAATGTTAAAACTTTGTTCGATGTTCACAACGACTTATATTTGTGAATTACATTTTCTACCATGAAAATAATTAAGCACTCGATGTGAAATAGACTAAGTAACAGCCATTTAGAAGATCTTTTATGTATTAAATGTTATCCGGGAGATAAAGAAATAGATGCAATATTGAAGTCTATAAATAGTTCAGAACAAACCTAAATATTTTTAAAACAATAACCCATTTTAGCGCAAATTCAACAATAGCCCACTAATCACGCTCTTACTCATAATTTTGCGCAACAAAAACATTTTTAAAACAAACTCATTTTGCCGCAAATCCTAATCGCCTACTAATCCCTGACTTGCTCCCAATTTTGTGCAGTGCAAGGCACACAATACATTCACACATTTTCTCTCCTCTCTTCTTGGGGAACCCTGCTTTACACCAGCGATGTTCCTCCCAGAGGCCGAGCACAATCGGCTATTTACACGCACACGAGGCGAGCGCATGCCGAAGTCGGGCATATGAGCGTAAGCTGCGCTCTCTTTGCTTGCATTCAATGCCCAGACGTCGAGCAGGGCAGTTCAAGGCTGGGCTGTGTCGCTTTGATATCGCACACCAATACACTCTCACTTTTTGGTCTCGCTCTTCTTGAACATCGCTGCTTTACACTTCTCTTGTACGTCCTACACTTGAGTATGGATCATGTCTGTGGTTTTCGTAATATTCGACCCTTCAAGTTAGAATCGAATCTGTGCAAAAGCAATTCTAATTGTTTGCTTTTCGTGGTTTGAACTGGAATCCTGAGGTCCGCTTACCATCTTACTTTAGTAGATTACTTTTAATTAATCTTCCATTCTTATTAAACCGTAAAGTTATGCTTGTTTTAATCTTCATACATAGACTTATTAAAGGCGAAGTCGACTCATCGGAGTTGGTTAGCCAAATTAATCTTAATGTTTCTTGTAGATTGTCCCGTAACTTTCTCCCGTATCTCTGAAACGTTGTACTACTATGCCTTGCATGACCCGTTTAGTGTTCTCTGTGCTGATTACAACAAACTCTACCGCTTAATCAATTTAGAACTTTTCTTCCTGCTTGAAATCCCTCTATTTTAACTCGTTTGGCAGGTAGTTAACATTATTTTGTACTTCTTCATCCAGCTTTCGTGTCGCATGTTGGCGGCTGCGTCTCTCGGTCGGTTGGGCGGGAGGTGGGCTGATATTTGGCCTAGAGTTCGCGCATAACAGGCTTTGGCTTGGTGTCTCCACTTGAGCGTACTGTGCATTGTACGACAACGTCCATATAGAATAAAACCCAGAATATTGAAAAAAGAACCACCTGTCTGGCCATGAGCTCTTAATATTTCTCGAGTAAGGCTACACCCGAGGTTGAACTTCCCCTAGGGGCACAAAGTCTTCGTCTGCCAATATGCTTTCCTGGTCGTCAGCTGAACTAGTAGTAGTAGTATTATATTTATTTTCAATAATTGCTTGGAATAGCCGTTTGCACTCTTATATCATATTTATAATATTACTTAGTACAAGGAGTATGTATAAGGAGTAAGGAGCTTAAACTATTATATATATTTTTAAAAATCCTCTGTTACAATTTTGAGTCTATATTTAAGGGCAGCAGAGAGATAAGCCGCAAGTGTAATCCAATTTTCTCCGTTGAGTCGATCTCTAGTTTTTTCCCATGCACTTCTCGTCGCTAATGTGGGGTCTATAATTTAGTGGCAGCATTTCGGATCTCGCTTGAAAAATTACTTTAATAGCATCCACTGAAAAGTCCTCTGTAAAATAATTGCTTTGTCCCAGGTTGAAGATTAGGCCTTTATAAAAAATCCGAGTTTCGCTCCGCCGAGCAGTGACCTCAAAGGAATTCCGCTGGGCTTCATCAACTCTTTCCAGTACAGTGTCGTGCGTTCTTCTCCATTCAGCTATGTCTTCTATATCGCAAAACATACTATTAGCCTGGACAATTTTTTGCCATTCTGCAAAGCACTGCGATTGGTCCCTCAGGATTTGCATAGCGATTAACTTAGAAGCCTATTCTGAGGTAGATCCATGGTTTTCCCCATGTATTTAAAATGTCTGTCCAGCGTATTGTGGTAGAGGGTAGGTAGACCAGTCTCAAGGTGTATTGCATATGTTGGTATGTTGATTGGCAGCCTAAAAAAAGTTTCTTAATAAAATTACGCGCTAGCTTTTCCACACTATCGTATTCGGCATAGCCCCCACACCTCTGCTGCATATAGCATAATTGATCTTGCCGTTGCCTCAAATAGCTTATACTTCGCACTTGGTTTTATGTCTTTTCTTGACATAAAACTTTTCCACATGCTGTTGATTGCAATCCTTGCTTCTGACAATTTGTTCCGCAGATGTGTATCAAACCGCATATTCTGTGTCAGTGTGACACCTAGATATTTATAATCCTTGACAGCTTCCAGCTCTGTCCCATCGAGGTACCACTTCTCTGCTCTTGCAAGGCGCCCTCTGCCATCTCGAACCACCATGATTTTGGATTTCTCTGTGTTAATGACAAGGCTCCACTGTTTACAATACTCAGATACTTTGTCAATTGTATACTGCATCTCTTCCGCACTTTCGGCCAATAGTACCATATCATCGGCGTACATAAGTACTTTACAAGTGACACCTCCCAGCCTGGCTCCTCCGCTTAGGTAGTCATGTAGGTCTTCGATGAACAGTGCGAATAGCAACGGTATATGAGGCATACTTTCACTTACCCTGGCAGACCTTTTCAGAGCACACGCTCCAGGTTTTCTCCTTACATGTGGCTCTCTGAGCTTCTAATATACTTTCTAGGACATCACCTGAAGTATATCCGGCATAGTTTCACTTGCCAAGGCAGACATTTCTATGGCACATGGTATAGAATTTCACCTTACATGTGTCTCTCATAGTTTCTAAGCAGACTGCAATGTCTTCGTCTTCCAGGTATTTTCCTGCACTATATGAGGCATTGACTTGATCCCTCATCTCTATGCCCCATGTGTCTCAGCAGCACTTAAATAACTCAATTTTGTAAGTGACCCTGGCTAGACTGAGCCTACCCCAGCCTAAGAAACTTCCTTACAGAATGGAGTAACGGCTACTGAGTATCGTATTGAGCTCTGAGTATCTGGTATAGAGTAGCAAAAGCGCTCAAGAACATTAGTGAGAGTCGGAGCTAGTATGTGCTACAGCACTTTTGTGTATATCAAGACGAATCCATCTCTATCTGTAAGTCTGCTCGTCGTGGACTTATCAAGTTTCTAAATTTTTATACCCTTGCAGAGGGTTCTTTAAAATTGTTCTCATGTTTGTAACGCATAGAAGGAAGCATCTTTGACGGATCGCTAAATAGTCCTGAGCAGTCGGAGATTTGACGTTTTTTTCCAATTGATCAGCTTTGGAAATCACTCAGCTAGCATTGTTCAAAGCGAAAATTAAATTGTTGTAAAAAATCGTTTTCTCTATTTTCGTATTTGACTTTCTCGAGTTTTTAAGTTTTCTACAGATCGGATGTGAAGTAATCTCCTGAAAATTTTGCGTAACCAGCAACAGCTTAAAAATTATAGATTGCATTTAATTCTATTAAGTCCGATGGGTGGATAAAGAGTATATATAATACTTTGGGGACTATAATGATATTTTAAATTCTTCTATCACATGTGAATGGGCCAGAGACCAAGAGTGAACGCTGTTGTTATAGTTTTCCCATGTTTCGACTCTGTTTATCTCAGTCTATCATATGCGAGCTTCAGTAAACTTTGCTTATTCCAATGGCCGGTTATGGCGCTTACGCTCTTGAAGTTGTGCCCGTCTCTGGTCTAAGAACATTGGAAACAATAAGCCCCTCTCCCCTTCGCTTTTTCTAATGTTTCGCCCCCTTGTTTGTTGGCGTCTGTCAGAAGTCTGCCAGGCCAAGCTGACACATTTCGCCTTTGTGTGATGGATGCGTGGCAATAATTCTTGCTATTTATGCAAAAGTCGGTTGTTATCAATGGACAGGCTCCTACGAGTTTTCGGCGTCTCCCCTTGCTTTTATGCGGGTCAACATTTAACCTTTACCTTGCCAACAGAAATACATCAAAATATATATATATAAAGGATCAAATGGCCAGGATCTGGGTTGGCAACACGTGTTGTGTTTCCAATTCGTTGCGGATGCTCCGGCACGCCCCTTTCCTCCGCTGGTGGGTGACATCCATGAGCGATATATGGAAACATATATGTACACAGATATGGGGATATGTATGAATGGCTACACTTATGCAAATTGAAATGCAAATCAGCCTGGCCTACTGTGTGTGTGTTTTGTAGGCGCTTTATGTTTTATTTTACCCCTAAAAAAGTCAGTTGGTTGATTCTTTGATTGTGTGCCGGTTCGCTTGGATTGCGCCTTTTGCCACGCTTTATTGAATTCATTTAAAAAACAATTTATTATTTTTTTCCTTTTTTGCGTGGCAGCAACAAAAAACCTTTTCTGTCTAACAAACCAATTAGCCTTTTGTTTGGGTGTCAATGCTAACTGAATGGTTTTTGTTTTTTACTGTCTTTTGTCTTCATTTTATGTTCGAGATGCTTAAATTTTTTTAAAGCAATTTACAAGCCCTCAACAAGCTCCCCGAAGCCATTAGTCTATGGGCCCCTTAGCCCACATAAATCAAGCAAATTGTTTAACGCGCGATTAGCAAATTTTTATAATAATTCTTGTGTGTGTTTTTTCTCATGTTCTGCGGCTGCTGCTGCTGCCACTTTGCCTACACTTTATTTACTCTATTTTATATACATGCAGCTTGTATATCATTTATTTATTATGCTTGTCGTCTGGTGGTTCGGTCTGTGGTTCGGTGTGGTTGTGGTGCGCCTGTTGTGTCTCTGCCGTCGCTCCGTCTGTCTGTCCATAATGTATTTCTGTTGTCCTATTGAAATTTTCCAAGCGATTTGCAGCATACGCCGCATTGAATGTTTTTTCACGCTTAAAAATGCTTGGCGAAATGATTATTATGATTAATAAATAAATATGCGGGGCGAAATGGCACAATATTCAACACATTTTCCCAATTGCCCACTTTTTAAAGGCCAGGCGCCTTGGCTTTCGGAAGCTTTAATTAAGTTGCGTATACGCCATGTGCTGCCGGTTTTATGAAGGACCATGGAATGAATTGTTGGTTGTTGGCAGTAAAAAGAACTATTTTAGGTAATCGGAATCGTAATTATAAATACATTTTAAGCCACTTTGCGCACCAATTACTATAAGTCTTAACGTGATGAAACATTTTCTAAAACAGATTCATGATCAGAATACAGAATCAGAACAAGATCGTTCAGAATCCCCAATAACCGTTTAATAAACAGGTCTAATTTTGTTGGCTTGAGCCGGGTGGCTCAGCGGCTAGTGTGCGCGACCGCTGTGCAAGAGGTCGTGGGTTCGATCTCGCCTCGGAAGATTTTTTTTGAATAAACTTTACACCCGGTCATCCCCCTCAGCTGTTGGCGGCAGCTTAATAGTAATTAGCCATGAAAAGATTCTCAAATTGCCGTACGGATTCAGTGTTAAACTCTAGGTCGCTTTCTCTTGTGCGAAAATTAGAAGCGCACAAGCCAAGAGATTGAGAGAAGCTCGTCTTTGGCCCTTTGGGGCTGTGTCAAGCCATTTTTACAATATGCTACCAAATTTTTATAAACGCTCTCGCCGCTCCAAAACAATATAAAAAAACATTTTGGCCTTTACTTCATATACTTCGGTTTTCAACAAGCAAATACATTTTGCTTTGATTGAGAGAAAGTGCTTCTCCTCTTGTTTCTTGATTTGTTTTTCATTTAATATGTAACAAATATATTACAAATATTTAACATGTTTAATAGACACTTATCTTCCGTAATAGGAAACAGGCAGTGGTTACGGACACACGTGTTTCCGGGTTTTTACCGCTTTCACGAGGAGTTCCCAAGGCTCAGTCCTTGGACCGTTATTGTTTTCCTTATATATTAAGGGGGTCTTCTCATTGAGCACCTTTTTTCGACTTTTTTTTTGGATTTATTTATAGCTTGGATATTCAAAAATATCCCCCCAAAAGAATTTTTCGAAAACTCGAATTAGTTTAGGAGATATAGTCCTTTTAGTGACCCAATGTGACCTAAATTCCCAAGCAACTGCAAACTTAAAGCGCGTTTATCTCGAAACCACGTTTTTCGAACTGGCGGCCATGATATCTCCAGTTCAACTGAACCGATTTTCATGAAACAAAGTGGAATCGACGCAGAATTGTCACCATTCTCGGGTGAACCTCGACCATAATTTTAAAAAATTTTTTACTATTTTTTTTTACACTAAACTACAAAAAAAAGCCCGAAATTGAAATTTATTTTTTGAATGGCCGCCATTTTGTCAAAAAAAATCACAAAATTAAGTTTGACGTTCACCCGAGAATTACATCTATACTGATTATAACCCCGTTTTCTGTTTCGTTTCGGACGCTCCGGAGACCCGGAATCGTGGCCGCCGTGACGACACCTTTTTTCCACCACCAACTTTGAAGTCTCATTACTTTTTGAACAACCCTCGTATCGAGGCAAAAAAAATTTTTTTTTTACTTTGAACCTTTTGTAATACAATAAATAAAAAAGTTTTCAATTATTCTTTGCGTTTTTAAATAAAAAATTTTTTAAAAAGGGTCCAAAAAACGGGGTTTTTGAATGAGAAGACCCCCTTAATGATCTTTTTTTGATGACGTACAACTATATGTTAGTCGACCTTTTTAATTAATGAGTGTATCCAAATTATGAACGATGAAATTTTGAAAGTTAGCAACTGGGCGAAGTCAAATGGCTTGTGACTAAACCCCAATAAATCAACCTGCTTGCTTATTTACAAAAGCCTTTTGAACGTCAAGTGATCTTCCAAGAGTCGTTGTCAACAACACTAAAATTGCATATGCTGAGCAAGCCACAAACCTTGGTATTCAGTTTAACTCCACTCTTACATGGAGTAACTATGTTGCAAAAGCTACTGGGAAAATATTCGAAACTATAAGACAGTTGTCTCTCACGCAAAAACTCATCCCTCTTAATCTTAGACTTTTAGTTGCAAGATCATGTCTAATTCCAACCCTTTTCTATGGAATTGAAATTTTTGGTTTCCTGCGATGCTGGTAGCATGCAGGAAACTAAAAGTGGCGTTTAATTCCATTGCAAGATATGCTTAGTCGCGATCGAAGAGATCATATTAGTAGCTATAAATAAAATTTTCGAATATTAATAATGCTACATAAGATTTTGACAACTAGAGAGCCAAACTATTTATTTGAAAATTTAACAGGTTGTCATCAAGAAGGACCAACAATTTAGTGCAAGAGTGTCAAACTCGCGAGTCAAGACAAACAATTTTTTATACAGGCAGTTCGCTGTTGGAATGATCTACCGCATAGTATTAAGAGCATTAGGAGAGCAGCGTAAAAAAATAATTTTTTAGGCACATCTACCTCAATTTAATTTATACCATACCATCATATATAAAAATAACCAAATTAGTCAAGTCTGTAAATTGAAAAATCTATTTTTTGACTTCATTTATAGATATTTTGTGTTTGGGATATTAAAAATAAATAAACTAAAAATATTATAAATGTGGAGGACTTCTAAGTTTAATAAGATTGGGAGAAGTTGAAAAATTTGTGGTTTTTGGAATCTTGTGAATATGAGGGCTGTATTTGCTCGATATTGGTGACATGCGGTCGGTATCCGAATAAGAGCATTTGTGAGCTGGCTCGGTGTCCAAACAAAGTGTAATATCGAAATCCACAATTTACGGTCCAGTTGGCAAAAGAGTCCACCCGGGGGCGCCAAAAAATGTTCAACCAAAGTGACAACATTCCATCACAGGTCGCTCGGCAGCTCGTTCGTTTGATTTTATAAACTTCATTAGCTTCACTCCTTGAGCTCAATTTCACAAGTAATTTAATAAGCAAATATAAAAGGAACTTAAACCTACTGAGCGCACTCATTGTCTCGTGAGTGTGTCTGTAGATAATTTGACAGAGATATGACTATCTTGGAGATGCTATTCTAACATAATTCTTACTTCTTGAAATGACTCAACACTCGGTAAAGTAAATTTTAATTCCTAGACTGTGAATAAGTTATTCATTTGGCATTCTGGTTTCTGCATTCAAAGCCAAATCCTTCGTAGTGTTTCTAAGTCACAGATCACACCAGTAGTCTAAAGCAATTGCTTAAGAAAGTTGTACATGAATGTTTTTATCATTTTCTGAACCTTAAGTTTTCATAATGGTTTTAAGTGCTGATATATTGTTGCAATAGTTCAAACTATTATCAAATTAATTGCAAAATTGGATAAAGGAGATCAAACACCAAACAGATGAAAAAGTTAATGACATCAGAGCAATTTTGCTGCCTTCCCTCCAGCACCGTCTACCCCCTTGGGAATTCAAGTTATTTTATTTTTGTTGCGAGCCTCGGAACCACAACAAAGACGCCCTAGACGCTGCCTCCGTTCGCATTGAAATTGCTTTGCTAACAAATCAAAATTAAAAATCGATAGTCAACATGAGTTTCATATTAAATTTCTTTTAACACAATTGGAAAATGCCTCCCGCTGATGTGGATGCTGCTGTTCTTTCTTTTTTCGGTGTGTGTTATTTATAAATTTATATTGTTGCTTTCGTTTTTTTCGTTTTTTGGGTTTTGTTTGCGGCACTTAAGCAACAACAAAAAAAACAGCAGCAGAAAATTCCAATATCAGCGCAGGCTGGCTGGATGGGCAGAAACTTCAAGTCATCAAAGATGACAATTTTTTGAAGAGCCACTGGTCAATCAGTCATTAATCTAGGTTTATTGAATGCTGCAAAAAATAAAATATATTAGAAATGCTTTAGCCTGATTTTGCCCACGCAAATCTGCTAACCCCAAAGGGGCTTAATGCTTCGCCATGTGGCTGGTTCTGGTGGTTGCTATTATTGTTGTTCTGCTGCTGCTGGCTACGCGTAAATTAATTTCAGCCGCTGAGCGTAATTTAAAGTTAGCTTAAGCCCGCAGACATACGTAACCAAACACAACCACACACGCACCAGCAACAACAACAACAAAAACAATTGCCTAGCTCTGGCTACCCGTGGTGACCTTCTATGCAAATACTACGTAACAATAGTGGGTGACCCCGACCACCCTGCAGCATGTGAAGTTCATAAAACTTTGCCTGCTTTTGGGGGTAACCACAAGAGGCGGCAGCACCAGCAGCAGCAGCAAACCGGAAGTTGTCCGCTCTACGAAGTGCGACTTGTCAACGTGTACTTCCGGCCGCCATTCTTTGCCACAACTGCCACAGAGAAAGGGAGAGCGGCAGAGAGAGAGAGAGAGAGAGTGCCTGCCACACAGGAAACTGTTGCCACGGCCGCCTCCGTTTCTCCTCAGTCCACCCAAAGTTCAGAGACCAAAATTTATGCATAATTCAGCAGAACTTTGTTGTTCTTTTATTTTACTCTGGACAGTTGTGTATGTGGACTTTGGTGAGGGGAAAGTAACAGATCGTTTAACAAATATGTTCTCTACGCATTGTAGAAAATGTTTCTTAAAAAGCAAAACTATTTTGGTGGTTGTATAATCCATAAAGATTAAATTTAATCTTATACAATCAAATTCTTGAGAACATTCGCTACAGTTCACAGTTGAAGACCTGTTGGAAATCAATGCCTTATCTAATAATACCTTATCTAATATTTGAGGTTTAGATTTTTGTATAAATTGCCTTTCACAGCAGAGTTCCAACCAGAATCGAAAATCTCTTTTCAACTTAATAACCAAAATTAACCATGAAGTCTACTACTTTCATCAGTGCCGTGAGTATTTGTATATTTAAATAAAATAAGAAAAATTTTCACTTGCCCCTCCAATTTGATCAGCTGATGCTACTTTTCTTCGTTAACTTCGTCACTTCAATCAATATTCAAAATCAAAATCGTCAGTGTACTCCCTTGGAGGCGATGACATTGATGTCTTGTGCTGGTGGTAAATGATGCATTGAGAATGAAATTTTTGCCTTTCTAACAAACTGAAAGATGAATGCAAAATAAATAAAGGCACATTAAAACTAGTTTTTTTAATAACTGCCACCTGCAACAAGTTGCACTCAGATGTAGATACAGTTGGGTCTGGGTCTTCAGTCAGTTTGAGATTGGGAAAAATATACAGGCCTGTTCGTTTTCGATTTCGAGCAAATCATGCGGTATCGGAATTGGTAGCTGTTTTCAAAAAGATTTCAAAAGATTTACCTAAGAGTCAGTGGAATGAAAAGTAAATGGCAATCTTTTTGGCAACGGTGATTCTTTTCTTCTTGCAAGTATTTTTATTTTAAAATGTCAAATATGGTCGAGATTTTAAGGTATCCATAGATATAATGAGCGTGGCTTGGTGACTTAGCGGCTAGTGTGCGCGACCGCTGAGCAAGAGGTCGTGGGTTCGATTCCGCCTCGGAACATCTTATGAAAAGTTTTTTCTTTGAATAAACTTTACACCCGGTCACCCCTCTCTGCTGTTGGCGCCAGCTTTGTAGCAATTAGCCATGAAAAGCTTCTCAAACTGCCGTTCGGATTCGGCGTTAAACTGTAGGTCCCTTTCTCTTGTGCGAAAATTAGAAGCTCACAAGCGAAGAGATTGAGAGAAGCTCAGCCTTGGCCCTTTTGGGCTGTGTCAACTTGACAAGGCATTTATATATAGATATATTGAGCGTACAATTTGATTTAAAACCATTTTTTTTAACCCGTACCTCAGAAATTGCTTGTAGACGAAAGAAAAAACGATCAAAATCAAAACGAGCAGTTCGCAATTCCGAAACAGCGCATGCGCAGTGCTGATCGAAGTTGTTAAGGCTGCCTCATAGCTGAATTAAAGTTCGATAACGATTCGAACATTCATTCGAAAAGACAATCGATTTCTATTTCACTCGGAAACGGGAACACTGTGAGGAGTAATTCCTCACAAGCCGGTGATTACAGTGTAGCACGTCGAATTGGGGAAAGCTCTCTCTCATAGGGAAAAAAACGACAGAGCGATCGGTGGAGAGTTGGAGAGCAAGGGCCGTGGCCTGAGAGGCAGAGGCCCTGCTTCAACGGAACAGCAGCTGGTGGACGGCGGCGCAGGCTAACGGGATCGAATTTTCGACACGGCTGCGAGTTGACGATTTGTGTTGCTAGGCAGCACGAAAGCAGCGGAAGTCCCGTTACAGCGACAGCAGCGAAAGGCCTCAATGGAGCAGCAGCAGCGGAAGGCCCCGGTCCAGAGACTGCAGCCGAGGCAGAGGAAGCCAGGCTGGCCCCGTTTGAAACGTATATCGGTGTCTGGAAATCACACAGGCCCTAGTTGGAGCAGCGGAACGGGGCCTGCGGGAGCAGCTATAAAAGGAGCGGCAGCCCAGAAGACGGGGCAGTCGGTGACTTACGAGTGCGCTGAGCGCCAGTAATTATTGTGAACCTAAGAGCGAGCGAACGGTAACCGAGGAGGCAGAGTGACGTAATCTTGCGGGAAGTCGAAGCGATTGGCTCGACGGTAATTTGCAAGGAGATCAACGGTAGCCAGTGTGTAGTGCGAAAGTCCTCGAAGTGCGAAAGTCGAAGTGATTAGCACGACGAAGGCGGACGTGGCACTAGGAACTGAGCGAGTACTTCGAAGTCGGTCCGGGAGCAAGCGCGAACGGGCGAACGGTCAAGTTAAGAACTGAAGTGCATCAAGAACTGTGAACAATCAATGGATTTGATTCCCTTTGGCCCTGTTCATTCGTTATAAAAGTCATTGGGGCCGTTGTGTGTGTGCATGTGAGAGTGGGTGTTTGAGCTTGTGACTCGCACAAGCCATATACGCACAAAAGAAAAAAAAAATTGGTTGTCTGTAAAGTCGGTTTACTGACGATAGTTGAACGTGACAACGTCTTAAGAAAATACTGATGGAATGGTAGCATTTTTCAAAAGAAAATTTTAATTTCATTTGTTTAATAGATTTGTATGTATATAGAGAAGAAGGTAATTGGAAATCACAATGAAATTGATCAAGTTAGATTTACCCTGACAGGGCAATAACCCTACACAGGCAATAAATCCATATATTCGATGTATTTCCGATTCGATGTAATACCGATTCAATCTCAAAATCACAGCACAGTCTCCAATTGTGCTCGGTGTATTTAAATTTGATTAGTGAATTTCCCATTGAATTGTTTATATGTTTCTTATAATGTACCTTTCCTGTATCTGATCGATTTTCCCGAAGAATACTGACTATTTTTGCACTCATTTTTTTGGTTAAATGGAATTCTATGCCATCTGCATGTCACCGTATCTTTAATTCGCTATAAAACAATAAATAATAGCAATACAATTTTTTCGCCCTTAATACCTCCTTTCAACATTACTATGCTAAAAAGGAAGACGAACATATCAATAGGATTAGCAATATAACAAATTTTTAAACAATATTAATTATTGTTTACGCTCCGAAATTCATTTTATTAGCAGCACTTGCCTCGCAAAAAATTTCTTGTCAATTCGATTTCCGTTAGACCAGAAACTTTAAATCTGCTTATAACCAAAACAAAATATGCGTAGAAGCTTTTTTTCCCGTTGATCGTCTCTTCACAGGGAGAGCGTACTGAGAGCCACTCTCTCTGTTTACAAATGTCAAATTACAACTAAGCACAGCTCACAGAGAGTGTTGGCCTGTTGAAACAACAACAATGCGTTGGTCTGCTGAGGCATATGTGTGAAGTGTGTGTATGTATTAGTACATGGAACGCCTCAAAGCGAGGTAACGACCCATGAGTCATGTTTTTTCGGTGCAGCCGGCTCTATCGAATTATAAGACGTTGTCACGTCAAAAACAAATACAGAAAAAATGACTCTTTGAGGCGAGCAGATCTTTTTTTCGCTCATCTGCTGACTCTTTATGTGAGAGCGCTCAGTCGGACCGCTCTCTATAAATTGTTATTGAATGAGCAAAACAAGAACAGCTCAACTGAGAACAGTCAACTGAAAACAAAAACAAAGAGAAACGAAGTGTTCTGCTCAGAACGAGAGCAAGCGTGCATGGGTTTGTTATTTACGAGCTCTGGTCAAAACTGTTAAGCCGTGGACCATGCTTAAATCCTCTTCTTCTGGGATGCAAGTCCACCCTGAACCACACTGAGGAAAGACTTCACCATTAAGAAGACTTGAAGATTGAGCGCTCTTTTTATTGTAACGAGAAGACTCGGTCATGTGCCTGTTGAATATCCCAAGTAAATGGGGCTGCTGGCAACGCCATTTGAAGTGGGACTTTTCGTGTCTCCTCAACCAGTTGAACCCTATTGGCCGAAGCACTGCTAAAAGGGTGTAGTCCCTCCTCCAAATTGCAGGCAAAAGCATTAGCTCGATCCTGTGGATGATTTTCCCATGTTCCATGTTAGCGTATGCCTTTTGATCCTGGTGAGTCTCCAAAGCGCATACATGGAATCTTTGTTTGGAGTGGCATCCTCAAGGACAAGGCCCTCGGCAGCCGGAGTCACTAGGAATAGGAAGTGTGTTTGTAGGGGCAGCAATAAAAGCGGCAGTTTGAACTTATTCACAAACATGTGAATGGCATCATGTACATCTTTGGGTGAATGGATCTGCAAGTTTAAGTTGAGGAAGTCTTCCAGCTCCTTCTTGAACCTTTTCAGTCCAGATCCTTATTTTGGTTTGGGATCGTTTGAGGTCTCAGTTCCATTGCAGAATTGGAAAATGATCCGAGGAAAGCTCATATTCCTCTCTAACTAATAGCAGGTGTCCTGAGGAGCCTCTTACATGTTGGGTCCTCTATAATCTGCTGGGTTTCTCTCTATTCCTTGTTTGTTTTGAGTTGATTTTTCCTACAGCGTCAATTGCAGTTGTCCAGTTGCTGTTTTATCAAGCGTAGTCGAAACGACCATCGATGAATTTTTCATATTTTTTTGTGGATTTTCAAGTATTTTCTGCGTTGTCACATTTCAATGCAATACTGTTTTGAAGGGTGTACACAACTCAACGACTGGAATCTTTGGCTGCAACTAATACCCAAACTCAAACCCAAGCGAAGCAATGCATTTGTAAAAATGGAATGAAAATGTGGCGCCCGGTAAAGTTGATGTAGCTAAATTTGTTGTTTATTTGTTGTTTTGCCTTGTTATTGTTGTTGTTGTTTGGATGGCAGCGACGACACTGTCGCCTCCAGACGGCAGCCAGCATCCTTGGCATGCTACCTGCTAGCTGCTACCCGTGCTTGGGTATGTTTTAGCGTAAGTGATTTGGAAACACCTGCTTAACATGTTGCAAGGTAGTGAAACGCGACTCCGGCGGCAGCTCCTCCCGCGGCTGCTTCTTTTGTGTCGACATTTATTAAGCTGGTTTTGTTGTTGGTTTGTGGCTGGCTTGGCACACAGTTTAGCCTTGCAAAGGAAGCCATTAACAGCCTTGGGGAGCTCCAGCTGAAGCTGAAGCTGGAGCTGATGTCGTGTCTTGTCAGCCGTTAAACCTGGTTCGCTGCTGCAACTAACGTAAATTTAAAGTAATAATTTTTCTAATCAGAAAATGAATATGCGGCGTCTCGTCTCGCGTCTCTCCTAACAATTTTAAATGGCCGGCTTGGCTGTTGATGTTGATGTTGCTGCTGTTGGCTGTTGGCTGCGCTGTTTGTCATTCGCCGTTAAAATCAATTTACGGCAAAATAAACACACGCACTGTCCCGCCCCCGGCTCCAGGCGGGGAGGCTGCTGCCTCCAATTTCCACGCCTCCTGCCACAGATGGTTTGTGTTTGCATTGCTGCGTTGTTTGTTTGTTTCCTGTCACAGGCAGGGACCAGAATGACGACAGCGACGACGCTGTCACCTTTAATGTGGAAACATTTTTTCCCACGTTCCAGCATTGCGGATTCTCTTTGCTTATCAAAATTGGCTTAAGAATGTAATGGCCACCCCCAACTCCTTTCCTAATGCCCCTCTATACCATTTTAATGTTCTTTAACGGACCAAAATAGTTTATGGCCAAAGTTTATGAGGGGTGAAGCTCATTAAGTGCAAATATCGAACATGAAAATCTGTGAAAAAGCAGGAAAAGGGTTCGCAGGATAAGAGCATATGCTCATTAAAATGCAGTACACAGGGAGCTTTGTTAAGCAGCTCACAGGGATGGATACTGGGAGGAACAAAAACCCTAAGGTTTCTGATTAATCTAAGCAAAATATGGAATTTGCTTTGCAATGAGAGCAGATGAAGGTAGCAAAGCATAATACAAAAGGATAAAACAGCAAAAGAGCCACGGGTAAAAGAGGAGTTCAGTGAGAATTATTAGAGTTCTTTACGTGTTTGATGATTTTACTAAAAATGCATTTTAGTTCTTATTTAAAATCTATAACAAATTCTCACAAAAATCAATTCATAAATTACTTGCCAATTCTTAACGAGATTTGCTTGGGAAATTTTCAAGATGACGCTCACGCTGTCAACTGATTAAAATGCAAATTTTATTATTAAAACAACTCAAATATTTTATTCATTTGATGCAATGCGGAAAAATATAAATAATTTAAATTCTTCAATTATTCTTAAGAGAAAATGAACCACAACAGCGGAAAGGGTATACTTAAGGGTGAAAGCCCATTAGTTTACATTTATTGTACACTCAGAGAAAAAAGCAAGAAAACCGACTCCGAATTCGGAACAGGGCCTATAATGATTTCTAAAGTGAATATGTGACTTTTCGAAATTGAGTTCCTAGAGCACATTTGAATAGAATAGTTGAATGATATCACTTTAAAGGCTGTACTCATGTCTAAAGTTGGATTAGGGTGAAGAAGCTTGACAGTTTGATGAGATTTGCAAACAAATCGATTAGCAAGTTTCAAAAAAGGAATGTTGACTTATGAAAGACATATTAAGAGATCGGTGGACAATTGCAGGAGGTGTACGGGATCACATGTTTCATAAATCTGTCATCGATAAGGACTTATCGTAACAATTCGATTAAAGTTCTCCGAGTCCGAATCGGATTCTTTTGCTTCTTCAGGATAGTCCAATAAGAGATTTTGGGCCTCTCTGTCAATCAAAAATGCTTTGCTGGTTATTTTTACTTTTGCTCAAACTTGATATAAATGGATACGAAGAAACTAATAAAGAGTTCATGAGCTCCTCCATCGTATTTAGTGCGAGTTTTTGCGAGTATTTTTAATCCGAAAGTTCCGCGAATTTTTATCATGCCAATCGGAAGTACACTTTCTATAATATCGGCTCCTTGAATCAACATCTTGTGTACTGAGCAGAGCATGTAAAACCATGGATAGTCTCGTATGATCAGTGCAGTTTCCAATGCGTCGGGTTTTATTAAACCCGACATCATAATTCGCCAAGCTTTATATTCAGCCACTGTTGTTCCTGCAGTTTCCGACTGCATAAAACTGAGGACTTTTAAAACCATTTCAGAATGAAGCATCTGCAAAAAAACCTATGTCGCGTTTTGTCGCTCAGAAAAAGTTTGTCGATATCGATTGCCCTAATGCAATATTTGAATACAACAACCACATGAATGGCGTCGGCCATATAGATGGCTTATTGGTCGATACAAAATTTCTTGGAAAACTGAAAAGTACAAAAATCGCCATATTTACGGATTAGCTCATGTTGCAATGGTGAATGCTTACATTTTTTTCACAGAACAAACAAACCCGACCCAATGACAAGCAGTATCAACTGCCCGAATTTCCGAGCATGTTGCAAGTCTTTGTACGTTACTTACCAGTCCTGGATCTTACCTGCTTTGATGGAAGTCGATAATTTTTCAGAATTTTTGGGTCGAAATGAGAAACAAAGCCGTAAAAATCCGAGCCAACGCAAGTTTCTATCTTGTTTCCCCAATTGCTCGTATTTCTTCATAATTTTCTTATATTATACATCACTTCACTTTATGTTAAACTATTTGGTTAGTTTACTATTTTTCGAATAAAACTTTTCCCCTTCCCCTTTTTTTTTTACAAAACAGCTAAAATATTTTTTTGGTAATTTTTTGCTCTGTTTTCATTTCCGCCTAAGTATTTACCCCACGAACTTTTCTTTCCAAATACAAACCGTCTCTTTTGAAGCGAAAACATGCAAAACATTATTTTTTTTGCCAAAAAATTTTGGAAGCTTAACATTCTCAATTTCGACTCTTACCAAATCTGTAGTCTCTTTTGGTCTACAATACCGAGTCGATGATGGGCTAATTTGTTGCACAATACAAGTGAAAAACAGTTGCTGATCTGTCATTTTAAGCTCCGAGTTGCTAAAACTTTGGCGATAGGTTGCGTGTCCCGAACTCCCATCGCAGCCCCATTTAAAAAAAGTCTCAAATTTTCATATTCGTCGTCTTCAACTGATATTAGGCTAAATGCATCGGGATGGGCTTCAACAATTCGAGATATTGTGTCCAGGCATTTCTTGTAACGGAACTTCTGTCCAACAGTCTTCCGTTCTAATGGAATCCGGATAACACATCCTCTTGGCGATCGCAAAACATCAAATGTTTTTAAAAGATATTTGCTTTTCGCTCTTTTGTACCAGCTTGCAAAAGCTTATATGATCAATGTACAGGGCCAAGGCTTCCTCGGGAGTATATTTTATAGGAAGATGTTGGTCCATATCCAGGCTTCTTTTTATTTTTTTTAGATGCATCGGTATCTGTGCCGACCACCGAAACTATATCCGCTTCACTGCGTTTTCCACATTTGTATAGACTAATACGTGATGCTCTCATAAGCTCATTGCAGGAGTTGTCTTCGACGAGATGCGAAACTTTAGTGCATTGACGTTTTGGTTGGCAATCAGAAATGTCCTTTTCTTTCCGTCCTGCACCCACTAATTATCCGTGTTATACATTTTGAATTTATCAGAAAGTCTTTGAACCATTAACATTTTGAGCTTCAAGATTGTTGTCGCTTTGTGTTGCTAGTACAAAAGTACTCAAATCTGGGATGAACCTTTGAAATTCTGATTGAATGGACTTCAGAAAGCATATATCATACCCAGTTTTTTCCATTCCAAACTCAAGTCTTGCTGCTCATGGGTTCTTTTTCATTCACTCATTTTAAAAGAAGACATACAAAATTCAAGTATAACATTTTTAGTGTCGGAGATGCTTCCCTCTGCCTGTTACTATACTTTTGCAGAAAATTTGCTCACAGACAGGATATTAAAAAAGTGGTTAGTTTCAAGCACAAGTTAGCAATACAACATGTATTCATAGGTCTCGAAACATTTATTTTCTTTTAATACATAACTTTAGTTTGTAAAAAACAAAACCAGATCCGCAATGATCAAACCAAAAAAATTTTCACAACAATCTAAGCAAGTGTAAAAACGCGGGAAAAAAAAAAAATGGTGCTTCCATATGTTGCGTTCGAAAGCTCACAGCTGATCAAAGATACCAACTTTATCGGTCTTGATGTTATCGTAAAAGAACCGGTTTACATCCATGTTATAAATTGATCTTGCAGTGTCAGAGAATGCTGAGAGCGAAAGAGAAAATTGTTCTCATTTGTTGCTTGCGCTCTCCGTTTTTTGGCTCTCCACACTTCCTCGACATCAAACTCGATGTCGAGAACTATTGTGTTCTCGGATTCGAGAAGATTTCTTCTTAAACCTCCAAAAAGAAAATATATTAAATCCAAGAAAATTCGCTCGCGCCGAATCGTTCTTCATTTATCAGGGCTAGCTTTTTCACTTTATTTTATAAAATAGGCGTTGCAAGAATGCCTCAAGAGGTTTAAGAACTGGGCCTGTCTCTGGAATATATCTATCAACCCTGAGAAGTGTGTTAGTGTCACGCACACACTCAGAAGAGACAGTAGCCCGGGAGTCTTTCTACAAAACGGCCCATAAGTATCTGAGAGTGACTCTGGACAAGAGGTTAACCATCGTTTTTCAGCATGCCACCGAAGTAGCACGCAAGCTTCACAGCAAGGAAGAGAATGAGTTGGCTACTCAACGCCAATAATAAACTCTCGCTTAGAGCAAGGTCCTTATTTACAAGGTCATCCTCCACCAATATGGAGGAGGTGTCCATGCAGCATCGCAGCGAAGACCCACCTGAAAAAAACCAGGGTCCTTCAGGCCAAAATCCTCAGACGAATCACTAGATCTGAGTGGTTTATTCTACAAACACGAGAAAGAATGTGGCGTCCCCTGGCGGCACCTTCAACAGGCACCTAACGACGTACCTAAACAAGGTGGCCTCTCATTCCAACAACCTTACCAGACGTCTCCTCAAAATGCGGAGGATAAACGGGATCAGGCAAAAGAAGGCTCCTATGTGGTCTAATAGCCAACTGACCTTGCCTCTTTTTGGCAAGGTCTAGCTCTAGCGAAGATGCTCCCATAATCTTTTCACTAATTAAACATTTTAAGACTGAAAACAAACTTACACTGCAGGGCATTTTTATGCCTAATTCTATACAGTTAATCCGTTAAAGATATTAAGTTTCTAAACCAGATTAGGATTCAGCGTGAAAAACTTGTCTAGAATCACGGCGTATTCAGCAGATAAATCCGATTTAAGATTCCTGATTTATGATTGCCGATTTTATCTGCTGAATACGGAGATTGCCGATCCGATTGATAAATTTTGACGAACATGATTGCTTAGATGGAATCATATAAAATGTATGATTGGTGAGATTTACCGATTGCACGGCCAACTGTTAACCCCAAGACTAAAATAAACTGACAGCTCACAAAATTGTGCATAAAATGAGTTGTGGGAAACATGAAATTAATTGGGTCGGTCTTTTGATATGGGTTTCCACATGGGTATAATTGCTGACATGGTCAATGAGCCAGCCATTTGTAGCCGCTATTGGGGCAATCGAAAAATCAAAAGGAATTGCATTCGCTCTAAATCATTCTACGAAGACACAGTTCCCAGGTACAGAATGGACCAATTCAAGGCGCATTTTAGGATGTCACGCAATAACTTTTGAGGTTCATATATGAAATATGTTTTATGCATGATAATTGAATTCTGTTAACTTTGCGTTTTCCTGGAACTTCTTGGTGTAACAGCAAATGCAACGGCCACCAAGTATTTTACAACATAACAGGAACCTATCGAGGCTAATGCCTTCATATGTGAATTCACAATGACTTGCAGCAGCTTTAACTGCACAAATATTTAAACAAAAATCGCGTGGAGTCCCAGGAGCAATTGGAGCAGCCATGGGTGCCATATATCTATTAAGCAACCTAAAGAAACGACGCAGATTTCTACAACAGAAAGCAAGGTCAATCGGTTATTCTTCAAGGCATATGTTCCGAAAGTTCTGCCTCTTGTCCTTATATAAGTCCAAGAGGACTTAAAGGCTAGGGACTCCACTTGATATCCTCGGCTAAAAGGATTATTTATTGATTAAATGCCCACAAAATTTTTAATTAATATTGGTTTTTTACTCTCAACGCGTGCATTCATTTTCAAATGTCAAATGTATTTAATTACTAAAGCCTAAATTTATGGTGTGAATGTATTTTTGACCAAATATACTAAAGCCAGAAAATAACCTAAACTTAGCAATCATTGTCAATCAGCAGAGAATTATGAGCACCGCAAAACGTAAATCAGAAATCGTAACCGGATTTATCTGCTGAATACGCCCAATCATTCATTTTTGCTTTTAAGGTCCTGGGCGGAGAATAAATAAATTAGGAAATCTTGTCAAAATAGTCTCCAACCTTCGATTGGAGAGCTCCAAGTTTCGCTTTGAAAGCCCTAACGATTCATGTATAAGTGGCAGAGTGCCCAGTTCACCACAAGACTGAGTGGAATCCCTTGACCTGAAATTAAAGGAGCGGTTCCAGCCGTATGAAACCTCCTCGCTCCGCTGGAACCAACTAGTCTCAGAACCCCTCGATAATTGCCTCCCAGTTTCACCAATCACCTTCCCTAAGGTGAAAGGGGAAATCGGGGATCAGGTGATACCTAAGATACCAGACAACATTGACAACAGTAAAATGGAGCTACAGGCTGACAAAGCCATATTGTTTTTGGCGAATTTAGAATATTTTTGAAAAGTACTTATTTATTCATCAATATCCATTTTGTCCCCTTCAAATTAATCGCCCTCGGATTTAATACACTTGTGCCAACGCTTTTGTCCAATCCTCGAAGCACTTCTAAAATGCGCTTTTTTGGCTTCAGCTCGTTCTTCAATTCTGACTTGATCTCATCAATTGTTGCAAAACGCTTTCCTTTCATTGGTCTCTTCAGTTTTGGGAATAGGAAAAAGTCGCAGGGAGCCAAATCTGGTGAATGCGGTGGTTGAGGCATGACTACGGTGTGGTTTTGGGTCAAACAATCAGAATTGATGTGTGAGCTGGTGCATTATCGTGATGCAGAATCCACGATAGGTTTTTTCCACAATTCCGATCGCTTGAGCCGTATTTCTTCACGCAAGCGTTGCATAGCTTCCTTGTAGTATTCCTTATTAACTGTTCGACCTCTTGATGCACCACACCATCGTAATCAAAGAAAACAGTGAGCAAAACCTTCACATTCTTGGGATGATTGGGCTTTGGTTTCGATGTCATAACCATATACCCACGTTTCGTCACCAGTTATGGCCCGTTTGAGCAAACCCGGATCGTCGTTGACGTCATTCAACAACCCCTGAACAATACTAATGCGACGTTGCTTTCAAAATTTAGTCAAAAATCGAAGAGCACACAAAAACCTGACTAACCTTTTCAGTGGCCAAAAACAAACTACTAATCGAAATTGGCTGCTAATGCAAATATATGATAAAATGTGTCGAATATAGCAAATACAAAATATCGATAATCGAATGTACACAGCCCGAGAAAAGTTAAAATTCTCCTTTTCGTTTGAACACACCTCGTATGCCTAAATTCCTTGGCTATTTAAAAACTATGGCTTAGCGAGGGCTTTAAAAATTAAACAAAATACAAAAATATAGGAAAAATCGGTATTAAAGACTCCTTCGTTAGTTTTCTCTAGTAAAATAAGAAATCAATAATGTGCCAATCAGCTCTTTCGCTGATTTTGCAAGCTTTAATCAGAAATTCGAAATGGGTTTTTAAGCCAAAAAAAGTACTTAGCAAAGAACTCGATTCGTACGTGAGTACATCAAACTCATTTAAGCCATATTGTTGCTGTGCATGTTACCCGTGATCCAGTCCAAAAAAAAAGTGAAAAAAAGGGAAACCTTTTCACACTTGCATGCTTATAAAAACTTTAGCATGTTTTTTGCGTAGGGTGAGGGTGAGGGGGAGTTGGAGGATGTTCCCACTCTTCATTGAGCTTTGTGCATTGGTCCATAGGTGTCATATGTCCGTGGAAATTAATTGAATTGGCTTTTGCGTTGTACTCGACTCGTAACAGTTGCGACATTTCGTACATTTGGTACATTTCGCACTTGCGGTTGCCCACAAAGGTGGAGTGGGAGGGGGTGGAGCAGCTGTTGGGGGATGTGCACTTAATTGAAAGTGGGCTAGCAATTAATGTGCTTTGTCACTAAAGCCGTTAAGCCAAGAAAAACATTTGCTTCTATAATTTGAGCTTTAGCAGCTTAAACCCGAGACTTGAGTCTCTCCTCTCAGGTTTTTGGCATTCATTAAAATGCTGTTCAAATTTTCGCAAAATATTCTTCCTCCACTGCAGTGGCATTTGAGGCGAAAGTTGGTCAGTGCAGTTGAGCTGCCAGCGGCAGCACGAACAAAAAAAAAGAAGGAAAACTTGAAATCAGCTTAAGAAAACTGAGCCAAATCGCTGCCGCCTGCTTTGAAAACATCTTCAAGCATCGCTTCGCCTTGCATAGTGAGGCAAAATTGGCCAACTTTTGCCCGACTGCCAGCCGCATTTCTTTTGTGGTTATGCAAATGCCCAGCTGGACAGGATTTTGCTGGTGAGCCAACACTGACACTAATTGCAATTGTGTGCAGCATTAGCAGCACGTTTCGGTGTTCCAGTATCCCCCAATCCCTGCTCCTGTCTGTGTGTAAAAAGGTTTTCGTGTAGCCAAGTCAGCAGACATCGCTTCGGTTTTTTTTTTTCTGGCACTTTGCTTTCTGCCTTGGCAGCGGCATAATCAAAACGGACAAGCCACATGGCAAAAACGCTGAAGGCAGCTGGCTGCTCCGAAGGATATTGGCAAGCAATAACAACCGAAACCTGGACAAGAACTGCTGGTGGGAGGGCAGACAGGCGCCCCACTCAGTTGCGAGTGAAATGTTCACTGTGTGATCTGATTGTGGTACAAGGCACCAGGGCTCCCTGGGATGTAAACCGACAAAGGAAATGACGGTTTGTCAAGGTGTCGGCCATTTTATGGTAGAGTGCTTGAAGCTTAAGCAGCATTTTGGAGAAGCCAAGGAATTAAATGATTAAGGCTTTGTAATATAAAGTTTATATAGTTAGGAGATAAAAGGATTGACTTTCAAGTGAACTCGAAATGGAGCTTGTCTCTGGGTTCTACTGTGAGAAAGAATTGAGGCCGCTGTACTAGTCGGTGTTAAGTAAACTGTACCGCAGATTCACACTTATCAAAGATTTTCTTAACTCTGTCAGCTTTTTCGAGATTTATTAAACTAATCCTTTTATGGATATCAGATATCTACCAGATTCCGATCGATCGAATTTAGAAACGAGAACATGCCTGTATAAAATAAGAACTAAGAATCCAATAATGGGTATCGAATTCAGAGTATCGAGTACTTAGTCTCGAGCACTTTCTATCGAGCTCTTAGAATCGAGAACTAAGTATCAAACTCTGAGTATCAAGTAATTAGAATCGAGAACTTAGTATCAAACACTGAGTATCGAGTTCTTCAAATAGAGTACTGACTATGGATTATTAAGTATCGAGTACTTAGTATCAAGTACTAAGAATCGAGTATTGACTATCGAACACTGAGAATCGAGTATTTAGAATCGAGTATTTAGTAGTGAGTATGCAGAATTGAGTACTGAGTATCGAATACTGAGAATCGAGCACTAAGCATCGAGTTCTCAGTATCGAGTACTAAGTAACTAGGTCTAAGTATCGTGTACTCAGTATCAAGTTTTGAGTATCGAGTTAATAGTAAAGCACACACACAAGTGAACGGCGATCATATCGCATGCAAGGCGTCGTGAGTGTTAGCCACACTTTTTTTCTTAGAAAAGATTTCTTGCTCTTCCCCAGCAAGCATATTTCCTAATCCCAGAAGAAACTATTTCCTATCCTCAGAAAGAATCGCTTTCTCATTCCTCAGAAGAAACTATTTCTTATCTTCTATTTGTAAATGAAGTGGGACTTTGTAAGTAGAAAGGTACTCCAAGGTATACCAAATTACACCAAGCGAGACTTGGACGCAGCCTAGAGGCCAAGCTGGGATCCTCGATGGAAGTCAGAGTAACACAGACTCCAGAAGCAGGAAGAATTATACACTGTATTGGGTAACTTAAGACGCTAACTAACTGTAGGGATATCAAACTGACCTTCATATCAGGGATACTCGATGAAAATCTGATAATAAACTTGACCTTAAAACCAAGGAATCTTAGATCGAAAATCTAGATCTAAGAACTAGGGCTTCTAGATGGGGATTCCTTGGTGAGAACTGAAGTGCTGAGAGTGGTTTCTAGAGGCCCGAGGTTCTCCCCAGAGGACCTCTACGGATACATGAGACAAGTACTATATTGATCGATTGGTAGACACAGCGTACTATTCCCAGACATTTGGGCTGTTTTCAAAAGACTACAACTATTTATATTTAAGGTATTCACGACCCCAGTTGAGCTGTGGAGTTGTTAACTGTTTTCTTCGATTGTTTTGTATTTCTTATTCACCTGTAAAGCCGTTAAAATTTCCCAATTCACACTCTCAGCAACTGGTCTGAACCCCTTCTTTTCTAGTGTATTTCTACTCCACCGTAGAAGCGTTTCTAATAAGCTTTGCGACTTACCCGCTACTTTAACAAGAGCTCTTTGTCACGTGTTCTCTAACTTCCTTTCTACAACCTGAGTTGAAAACACGCTCCGCACCGCTAATAGAATATTCGTTTTTTGTTTTCTTTCCACCTGCTACAAAAAGATTGATATCGGCATAATGGAACCTTTCCTCCCTTCTCTTCCTCCTTCTCTTCACATCTTTGTTGTCTTCTAACTATTTTTGAGGCTTTCCCCAGAGGTTACCGGCGAGAGATGCAAGTTTCTGCATCGAA
This sequence comes from Lordiphosa collinella, assembly GCA_018904265.1. Lineage (NCBI taxonomy): Eukaryota > Metazoa > Arthropoda > Insecta > Diptera > Drosophilidae > Lordiphosa > Lordiphosa collinella. The sequence continues at coordinate 36,792 of JAEIFV010001167.1, forward strand.
TCTCTAAGATGTAACATTTCTTGGGAGTCGTGTGGATGACATTTGCAAGTATTTAAATGGAAAGTCTTATTTCTGTGTTAAGCGGATATAAAATCTAAGTAACTATTCTAGGTGTATGCCTGATCAATGCACCATACTTTAGCAGAGTAGCGAATGAAGGTTCTTGTACACTCAGAGAAATAATAGTATGAAGTATGAATGTTTGATTTTTTCTTCCAAAGGTTTAATTATTTAAAATAAAAATTTTTATTTTTTTTAATAATTTTCTTCTTTTTTAATATTGTAATTTGGTAATTAATTTTTAGTGTTTTGTGAGTGAATGTTTATTTTTTTCCCTTCAGTTCTTTCCACTTTGCTATAGAGTGCAGGTATCGAAATTTGTTTACCAAGACGCTGCGGGCCCTACTATCTCCTATTTTCATTTCTTTTTGATTATGCAGCATGATTGTAACTAAAATGTCTTTAGGATTGGATACAGCCAAACACTTCATGATGCACTTTCAAAAATCATAAGGAATTTTATTGTCGAGTCTAGGCTGAGCCTTTGGATCGTACTCTAGAGATTAATTCTAACTAGAGTCCTGTTGCGTTAAATTTGTACCTTATTCAATTTACTTCTCAACTTAAGTATAAGCGTACCTCAGCCTTCATCTCATTCTTACAACATAAATCACAGAAAAACGAAAAACTCCCAAATCTCTCGTTTAATTTGCTTCTTAATTTGGACCGTTCGTCTGGCATTTCGATATTTATTTTGCCATGCGGGTGCAATGAACGTGAGGGCGTAGGGGCTGGTTGAGGTGTGGCCAGCACGCGCAGCGGAAGTCACGTGATGTGTTGTGTGACACGTACGCGTTGACAGCAGCTGCTGTTGCTCTTCCTGCATCTCTGCTCTGTTTTTGTTGTTGTCGCTGTAACTTTTCAATTTGGCCAAAGACGAGCGAGCACACGCAGCAACAGCTGGGGGGAAGAGCTTAAAGCCACTGCAGGCGATAGGCGGCAGGCGGCTCCACTCATTAAAATAACTCCTCCAGCAGGTGTGTGATACTTCCTGCAAACGAGCAGCCTCAGTTCGGCCCAGTTCCGGGTTAAATAATTAAATTCCAGCACAGAAATGGCCAACGGGCATAAGTTACGACCACGCGGCGTATGCGCAACGTTTCATTTTTATTTAACGCAGTTCAGCCGGAAGCCAGAATTCTGGGGTGCAGGCGGCGCATTTTCATGGTACTAATGTAGCTGGTCATAAAATCACAATGTGCCAGCGCCAATGGAGAAGTTCTTGGAGGTGTGGCAACATGTATGTGAACAGCGAGAGGCTCTGGCGCTCAAAAACTGGGAAGAGCCTAATTGGAACTCGGCCGAAGCGGCAATACCCTGTCAGCAAAATAATAAAAAAGAATACCAAGAAATAGGGGAAAATAATTCTTGCAAAAAATTATAACATTAAGCGAAGGGAACTTTTTATACCCTAGCAACAGAAACCTACAAAAAACTAGAATTCCTTCAGTTCTTACTTGTCAGTACGAGGGCAGTTGGATAAGTCAGTGGCTTGTGCTTGTTGTGAAACGAAATCAAGAACTGAACATAAAGAACTTAGTATCGAGAACTGAGTATCACGAACTGAATATTGACAACTCAGTATCGAATACTGAGTATCAAGATCTGAACATAAAGAACTAAGTATCGATAACTGAATATCTTATACTAAGTATTGAATTTTAAGTATTGAATACTGAGAGCGACGACTAAGTATCGAGTATCGAAATTCACTATTCTCATATCGAATACTGAGTATTGAGAACTGAATATCGAGATCTAAGTATCGAATACTGAGTATCGAGTGCCAACCAAGTATCAAGTATCCAATACTGAGTATCGAGTTTTGACTATTGAGTTTTGACCAAGTACCAAAAACCAATGAGGAGTCCCTCTTGGCTCAGTACTGACCCCTCTTCTGTGGAATACTGCACTTCCGTGGGACTTGCTGATGATGTGGCGTTAATAGTGTGGGCTAAGCAAATAGCTGATGTCCAACGAGCAGCTAACGAGGCTATCAGGAAGATAGTCGAAACAACCTGCATCATGGTAGGTAGCGCCATAATATATACATTCAAGCCTATACCTCGAATATAGGCGGTTATACAATCAAAAAGGCTGCTAATGCAAGCGTAGCGCTGTCCGCATATGGCTAACACCCACGGACCCTGTCAGGTGGTCACCACCAGAGACGCAGAACATACACTTATTTTTGGCAAGAAGAAAGAATTGAGCTATCGCCATAAGAGTGGCGAGGACATCTGCCATTTGGAATAACACAACTGGGAGGCGCAAAGAATACTCGAAAGCGGACATTGGGCGCGACGCGAGCGATGCCTTCTCAGAACATATCCATATGGCTAAAAAGTCGAGATGGACTTTGGTGTGCGTATCTGACGCAGCTGCTTTAAGCAGTTTACAATTGAGGCTTAAGCACGAGGAAGACACAACCTGCACAGACTGTCAGGGGGTCATCCAAGACGCAGAACATATACTTATTTTTTGTCAAGAAGAAAGAAATGAGTTGAGCATAAGAGTGGGGAGGACACCAGCCATTTGTAACCTGTTAACTATGCATTATGATTGACTCGAAAGAAATTGGTCTAGAGTAAGCAAGAACTGCGTCGTGCCGAATGTGGGCGCAATTTAATACATTGGAGAGAATTCTAGATGAGCCTTAGGGCATTCCCCCTGGCGAAGTAATACCGCAAGGCAGTTCCGCCGGGAAATGGGATAGGTGGCGGTGGTTTAGTGCGGTTCGAGTCCCTCACTTCGATCGCAGTTTCGCGATTGAGTTGGCTTTCGATGATTATACCATCCATAAAAAACAAAAGTACCAAGTACTAACTACAACGTACCATGTACCAAGTACCAAGTATCGAATGTGCTGAGTATCGTGCTCCAACCAAGTACCAAGTAACGAGTATCGAGTACTAAGAAAGCGTATCCGCATGCGCTTGATATTATCAAAAAACAGGCCTGAAAACCTTTTCGAAAAGTTATCGACTGAAGCCATTTCCATTTCAACGTTGAATCATCAATCTAAACTCTACTGAGACTAACTTAATTACACAAGGCGTCACCTCACATCGCATCATTCTCCATTTTGTTCTTGTGTTCTTCTGTAGAGACAATTCTTTCCAGAGTTTGAATGCTCTAAGTATTTAATACTCTAGGTATTGGGAGAGCCGAACCTAACAGGAGTCTTACTCCAACGAGCAGTAGTGCCCAGCCGAAATTCTGCACAGAAACAGAAACTAAGCCCTGAAACCAGTTGACAAACGCCCCTAAATATTTTCAAAAATATCAAAGTTCTTAAAATCGATATCTTTTGCGTCGAGCGCGAAAAATTTCGACAAATTCGTGTATCCTAAAGAATTTAAAACTTACTGAAATATTTTAAAGAAAATGTGTCATTTTGAACAGCATCCAAAGATAGGAGAACTGGCTGGGATGAAAGCTTGAAGCTTTTAAGCGAGCTTAGATCTGCTCGTTAGATACGAACGCAAAACATTCACTTACTTAGAAACCTTAGTTACAAAGTTTTGCATTGATACCCTTAAAGTTTGACTTTCTGTATTGTGAAGTATAGTTTAGTTTTCATTGCTCTTTGCAGTTCCCAACTGTTTAAAGTTATGATTGCACGAAAAGACTTCAACGATCAAGAGGCATTTAGCTAACGCCTTCTGATGATTGGATTGGACTTTAATGGAACAGCTGTAAAGGCATCCAGCTCTTTTTGGTGTATCAATGCATAAGTTTATTACAGTTGTGAACAAACGCAATTTTCATGACCTCGAGCCAGCTAAACTCATTACTAATTAAAATTTTAAATAATATTCCTGACTATTTTGAAAAAAACTTCCAGACGGAGTTTTGCTTCTCGAAAAGATATGGTCCTTTTTAGATTTCTGTCTTCTGTTACAGTCCCTACTGCACATTAAAGTCAATGGGGGTTTAACGTGAGCACCTGCTATGATGCCCACGGTGCCAAGCACAGGGTTGAAACGTCAACAGTGGAACTTCATAAGAAGCCCCAAAGGTACCAATTGGAACCACTACTGCAAGGTCGTGACTCCCTCCTTGGTGAGGAGCGAGGCCTACCTATACCTCTTCCGATCTGTGGGTCACGGCACCCGGTTGAAACGCAACTCCACGTCGAGCCTCTAAGTGACTCTACCCGCATTTGGCCACCACGATACTCCCCGCACCACAGCCAGACGGAAAAAAGTCCGCGGGTATGCTTCCGGTCAAGCTCCGTGTCAGCAAGGACACTACCAATTTAAACTCCAAAGCAGTTTTGGGTTGGTGACCCACGGATAACATTGAACAAAGCTGTTAGCAATAGAGCGTAAGCTGACAAACGCCAACTCACAGATGGAACAGTATACACCACGATTCATGGTCGTGGTTTTCTCACTGGTGGGAGCGAGGACTATTCCTTCCTCTTCCGCAGGAAGCGGCTTTCAATCATTGATCAGTGATCAAACTGCAGTAACCTGCAGCCAGCTTATGTCCCCAACACCCCTAAGGGCTTGACAAAAAGGCAGAGAATTGAGATCGTCTCTGTGATCCCAATCGACTGTGGTACCAGAAAAGACCACTGATCAGGCTCGTGTACCCAAAAGGAACACTTCCAGTTTTAGCACAGTTTTTGCATGGGGACTGGTGGCCCCCGATAAACTCACCCGTGGACAATACGGAACTTACCTAGCTCTAATCTAACCTGACTCATCCATCATCATTCTTACACACAACCCAATCTGAACTGTCAGACGCCGTTTGGAAAATACAGTCCTCCCAATCTCATTCAGCCTATTGACCCTATCAGTAGTGGAGTGCACTTGACTTACGTTAAACCCGCGTTAACCTGAACCACACCTAATGCACCAAGATCTCTGAGATCTTCATGCAGCGGACACTCACTTAGAACATGTTTCCATGTCTCTTCGAGCGAGCCACAATGGCATTCCGGACTCTCACTAAGGCGCCTCATTTGCAAGAATGCATTGAGGGAGCCGTGACCAGTCAAAAAGGTCCCGGAACTAAGGTTAAAACCAAAGTCCGGCCGATCGCGGAAAAACGTGACATCACGAATGTATTCGTAAGTTGTCCTCCCATTCATACTTGTATCTCAACTGACCTGCCAGTCAGACAGAAGACAAGTTCCTACTGCACAATGAGAACTGATGCAAGCTTTACTAGCAATGACGATTTACCTAAATATAAATTGCTATCGTCAGAAAAAAAGTCTCAGTAAAGAAATGATCGCTGTAACAAAACATACTGAAAGAAGGAAATTGTAATGTTTGGAATATGAATTTGTTAACTAGATAACGTCTTTTTACGAAAGCTTTTCATAAAGAAGTTCGAATGGAATTTGTTGTCTTAAAGGCACGGAATAATAAGTCACTGAACAATGAGTCACTAAATCAAGATTCTTCCCTTTCCTTCAGCAGTAATGTAGCCTCTAACCTGAAAATATAAGAAATCTTCAACTTTTCAAGTTGCCCTCGTGCGAAGCCAACTTGACGGCAAATGTCAGCAAGTCGCTGAGTGCTGGACGGCACCGCTTGGGTGGAGGCTTGGTGGGTGGGCGTGGTGTGAAACTGCATGGCTGGCCAGGCATGAAAATGGCAGTGGAATGGGGTAGGGGGGGTTGGGGGTAAGGTAAGGGGTAGAATTGTGTAGGCATGTGTTGAAATGCAAACTTGTTTTTTGCCCGCTGACAAGCGTTGCTCATTAAATTTTATTTTATAATTACACACACCAGCAAGCACACACACACACACACACATCCACTTCCACTCTGGGCCAGGACTAGGCTTTAATGTTTTAGGAGCAACGCGTAATTGGGTACCGGATAACGCATTTTTTTTTCTCTTTTTTTTTGTGGCTCCTAACCATGACGATGGCACATTTACTGTGCTTCACGAATTAGTGGCAACGGCAACAACAACAACACCAGCAATTGGGGGAAAATGTTGGAGGTACTGGCCATGAGGTCCATTGCATTCGGTCGCCACTGACGGTGATTAAAGTAAAGTGTTCAAAAGTTAATTGGCACAACAACAACAACAACTGCAACATTATGCCTCACGCTTGACTAAACCAGCACTAAAGTGCCGCTTCGATACGATACCAAATGAAATTAACTGTTCCACGGCCAGTTAAACCAAATGACCAAAATCTACTTTGCCTGGAAGCTCTTTAAATATTATGCAAATTAGCGAGTAAATTGAGCCAAGAGAGACAGTGTTCAAATGTCCTGAAACTGATTTGGTGGTTTTTAGTTTGTTTTAGATTCGGCAGTCATTCAATTCTTTTAAGGTATGTCTTTGAACTATATTTAGAAAGGGTCCAACTTGTTGGAAACCTGAACCGGTTGAAGCGGTTAGAGAGACTGTTGCCGAGAACCCACATATCGCACTTGTTTAACGAAAGAGGCAAAGCTCAAAATGGAGTAATTCTCAATCTATGCAATGCATATTTTCCTCTTTTGCACTTTACAGCCTAGTTGCCATGGCATAATGAAGAGCGACAGACATATTTGATATTTGACAGCAAAGAACAGCACTAAGATATACTCTTTTGTGCTGGTGGATAATGTATGTTGAACGGCTTTACCAAGTAGGCTCGAAAATCAAAAATTTTAAGTTATGCCTCTTTTGTTAAAGATAAGTATTGTAATGTCCTTATGCTTTACATTTTGTTATTAATTGAACCACTTTGCGGCGAAAAGTAGCAAAAAGTAGCTCAAAGTGAAAGTGAAGTAAAGTGAAATTTGAGGACCAGAGAGGCCCATTTCGCATTTGTGGCGCCATAAGCAAGCTCACGAGATCCTTCAAAGTTTCTTTAGTTAACTTGTTTCGTAACCTTGTAGCGCTTGTGTTACTTGTGACACAGCCAAAGCAGTTTCAGAAATTTAAGAAAGATTTGGCTCTATTAATTCCTTGTGCTTTCCAGTAAGTCAAAATGTCCTGCTCCAATTTAGCTTGGCATATTTAAGTTTACTTTTGCATGAAATTATTTTCTTTTTCATCTGATCAGGTTCAAACTATTTTTTTGGAAACTATTAGGGTATTCACTAGCTCTCGTAAAACGGTAAAGCGTAAATTTACTACCCAGGAGCTACTGAGCGACCCCTTCTGATTAACTGTAGTAATTTTCAGGGCCAACTTTTTTGTAAAATCCTGCCGTAATTTCGGTCGAAATAATTTTAAGCAAAACTGTCACCTTTTTGTATGGCAAAGGCAAACTTTATCGGCTGCCTTAAGGAAATTTTCAGTAAAGGCAGCCTTTATGGCCTAGTGTAAATTGACTATTAACCATATGTTTAGACGATCTATTATTTGAGTACCAAAACTTGACAAATGAAAACAACTAAATAAAATGCCAAGGCAGTGCAACAAGCTTGGTGTGAGCGAAAAATACACTTGGTTCTTTACAAGCAGCATCAGTAAGGAAAATAAAAACCATGTTTGGAGTTGAGTTTTATTGATTGTATTTTTTTATGTTTTTAATTCCTGGGTGTTCACGACGACCAGCTAAGCTACGGAATTGTTAAATAGAGTTATTTTAAGTAATTTGTAAACATGTCAGTAGAACGTTTGTTTTCGAATTGATGGCGTACGAGTTGGGGGAACCTTTAGCAGCATTGATCAGCTTATCGACCAAGTGTTGCGTCCCTTCAACATCAGCGTGCAGGTCAGCCGATCCACAATGGGGCACTGGGTCTTGCGGAAACGCTTGGCGTCATAACATTCTTCCAGAGCTTTGCATTGCCTTCCAGTTTTCTTTTTTATAATTTACAGTTTGGTGTGACCGCATATTTTTAAGACAAAAATCTCGAAATTGCTCGATACTAAGTATTTTAAGTCGATTCTTTGAAAAATTTTACAAAAAAGTGTAAAAGTTTTAACACTTCAAAACTTTACACTTTTTGACATTTACGACAGTTTTTTTACCTAGGGCATGTTAAAAGTGGTAATTTTTTTCTCATGTGTTTTGTTGTTGCTTCGTAAACTTTTGGATTTACGCTTTAACGAGAGCTAGTGAATACCCTCTATATAAAAATTCAACAATGACTGTATACCAATCATCCGGAAAATTAATCCCCTTGTTATGGGCGAAAGTTTAGTTTGCGTGTGACAATCTTCCTTAGTTTCAAGGCTATACATGAAATATGTAATACATGACTTTCAACTATTGGAAAATGTACCCCAAAGTTACAAAATGGACGGGAAACTGTTGTACAAAACTCTTTTCGACTGAATACCAATCTGAGCAATGTTCCTTGGGCGAAAGTTAAGTTACCGAGCGATTAGATCCAAACTCATTTGAAAAGCTGCTCATAAAAGCAGTAAGAAAGTCAATCAAGCCTGACTGTAATATATTCTGTTCCAAAGAAAGTGTATGCTTAGTATGTATTTTGCTGCTGTAGTATCTGCAGATAGCAGCTTTTGCTCATAACTTGACTATCATTCAACGGATCATTATTAATCCTTTGTTGCATCGATAAATAACCCTTTTAAATAAATTTGTCTATGCATTCGCTGTAAAAGCGTGTGCGGTGAGACAGACACCCAAAATGTTCATTCAAATCTAAAACACACACATTGTCATACTAGTATTTCTGTGACTAAGTGTCTTGTCTTCGCGTGATAGAAGAACGCTCACAGTACACACACTACAAATTCATATTAATGTATACTTATACCCGTTACTCGTAGAGTAAAAGGGTAATACTAAAGTCGTGCAGGCAGAATGATGCATCTCCGACCCCAAAAAGTATATATATTCTTGATCAGAATCAACAGCAGAGTCGATATAGCCATGTCAGTCTGTCTGTCCTTCTGTCTGTATAAGCACCTAGATCTTGGAGAGGAGAAGAGCTAGAGCCACCAAATTTTTGTATGTTGGACTCCTATTGTCCTTACGCACATCAGTTAATTTCATTTTGAACACGCCCCTCCCGCCCCCACAATAAACAATGTTGAATAACTCCAACAATTTTGAAGATATCAAGCTCATATTTTGCAGTGTAGTGTATGTGCCCAATGTCTACAATCTCTGAAAGTTTCATAAAGATCGGATCCCAGCAAACCAGCATGCGAGCATTTTGCGAGACTATCGCAGAATGCTCACAAACGAGCTCGCATGTATATGCATTACGAAAAAATCGAGTTTGGGACCAAAGCGCATTGTAAAATATTTAAAAAAATATAGACAATGTTAAAAAACCCAAAAATAAAAAACAAAAATAAAAAAAACAAAAAAAAGTTTTAATTTAATGCCTTAAGTGGGATTCGAGCCCCATGACCTCGCCGTTGCAAGGCAAGTGTCTTGCCATTCGACTACCCGGGTGTGTTGATTTCATTGTACACTGTCATTTCGCCAGAGTCTCGCGCGACCCGATTGTATCGGTGAGCGCTCAGATGTCAGTCATTCGAGTAGAGTGCCGCGATCCTGAGTTCGAGTCCCAGACAAGGTGAATAAAAAAAAAAAAGTCTCGCAAAAGATACCGCTTGCGACTATCGTAAATGATACTTTCACTGCCACAAACTGAGCGACACATGAATCATTTTACGATCATTTCCCGACCCGTATGCGAGAGTTTTGCCGGGTTAACTCACGCAATTCGCTCGCTTGCGATATCGTTAGCGAGCGTTTGGTTTGCTGGGATAATAAATGGCAGAGTTATAAAGGTTATAAAAACGTTGCATTACTTTTTGGCGCTACATGCTTATGCTCTGTTAATTAACATAGGGAAAAGCTATTAAACCCTAATTGCCCTGAGTCACAGGTATATCACAGAAATTCTCTAAGGCTGTTTTGGCAAATCTAGGTGGATTTTACGCATTTGCAAAGCTCACGCTCAAAGCAGTGCAATTACCAAATATACATAGATTTGCAAAACAGAAAAACGGCCCTTAAAGACTACAAATCTTCATAAAGTCGGATTGGAAACACAAGAGTTATGCTTTAAACACACTTGCGAGAGAAGTTTTTTTTTTAAAAAATTCAGAATGAGATTTTTATTTTTGTTTTTTTATTAAATAGTTAATGAATGAAAGGAAAATACAATTTTTTTTTTCAATATGGGCCGTCAGAAGTTATCGGCCTCCGAAGATGAATAAAAAAGTGCCCACATGGACCATGGTTGCAGCATGGGATGATCTGAGAAAAAAAGAAAAATGCAGTTATGTTTAGAACTAATTGGCTATTGTTCGGCCCTCCGAAAAAATTGAAAATTTTTTTGACAAAATGGCGGACATTTCAAAACAAAAATTTTTTGGCCTTTTTTTGTAGTGTAGTGTAAAAAAGACACTTAAAATATAGGTATCCAAAGTTGGAGGGCGAACGTAGCGACGACAACGCGTCGTAAAGCCCCCTTCCGGAGCAAAATCGGTCCCGTTTCCGGGCCACCATTTGAAAAACGTGGTTTCGAGATAAACGTTTAAAGTCAGATTTTTAGTTACAAAATATGCAAAAATCTTGTTGGTTGGGAACTCTAGTCCAGAGCTTTACCTTGACTTTATTTCCAATTCCATGGCTTGTTTTTACAACCTCGAGAAAGTAATCACATGCAGTTTTTATATTTTGCTTTAACTTTTCCACTGTGAACCACTGTGCTCCATGGGGTGAGTCGCCGCACACACAAAGTACTCAAAGCAATAGTCCCCACTTTGTGGTGATTGTAGTTGTTGCTCAAATTGGCATTATTTTTAAAATGTCGATGGGTCACGACGCTCGTCCACAGTGGCCAGGTCCTGTCTGTCGTGTAATTGAAAACGGTTATGGCAGAGTTAATGGTCCAAGTGACCAGTCCACTTGCTTTAATTGACTATTTGTATGCTAACCACCCATCTCCCTTTCTCTCCTTCTCCCTAGACTACCCCCGCATAGAGGTGGGACCGCAGAACCCGTTGCGCATCGAACGCGATCATATGGCCAAACTGGATTGCCGTGTGGACGCCAAGCCGATGGTCTCGAATGTGCGTTGGTCACGCAATGGCCAATATGTGAGCGCCACGCCCAGTCATACGATCTATCGAGTGAATCGCCATCATGCGGGCAAGTACACCTGCAGTGCGGACAACGGACTGGGCAAGACGGGCGAAAAGGACATTGTGTTGGAGGTGCTGTATCCACCCATAGTGGTTATTGAATCCAAGACACATGAGGCGGAGGAGGGTGAGACTGTGCTGGTGCGTTGCAATGTCACCGCCAATCCGCCGGCCATACAAGTGGAATGGCTAAAGGAGGGCGCCAGTGACTTTCGCTACAGCGGGGAGTTGTTGACTTTGGTGTCCGTAAGGGCGGAACATGCGGGGAATTATATTTGCAGAGCTGTGAATCTGATGCAGCCTTATAATACAAAGAGAGTGGAAGGAGTGGGCAATTCCACGGTGGCTTTATTGGTCAGACATCGTCCGGGACAGGCTTATATCACACCCAACAAGCCGGTGGTGCATGTGGGTAATGGTGTAACACTCAGCTGTTCGGCGAATCCTCCCGGCTGGCCGGTGCCACAGTTTAGATGGTTCAGGGATATGGAAGGAGAGGCGAGTAATACACAGAAGATCTTAGCTCAAGGACCGCAGTATTCCATACCCAAGGCTCATCTGGGCAGCGAGGGGAGATACCACTGTCATGCAGTAAATGAGTTGGGCATAGGTAAGATGGCTACCATAGTGTTGGAGGTGCATCAGCCGCCTCAGTTCTTGGCTAAGCTGCAGCAGCATATGACCAGAAGAGTGGGAGATGCGGATTATGCGGTCACCTGCAGTGCCAAGGGTAAGCCTTCACCTCAAATAAGATGGATCAAAGATGGCACCGAGATTTTACCCACTCGCAAGATGTTCGACATACGCACCACGCCCTCGGAGGCAGGAGGAGGTGTCTACACGGTGCAGAGTATACTCCGTTTTCGTGGCAAGGCCAGACCCAATGGTAATCAGCTGTTACCCAGCGATCGTGGTCTTTATACCTGCCTCTATGAGAACGATGTAAACTCGGCCAACTCTTCCATGCATTTGCGCATAGAACACGAACCCATTATCATGCATCAGTTTAACAAGGTGGCCTTTGATGTTCACGAGTCCGCCGAGGTGGTGTGCAAGGTCCAAGCCTATCCCAAGCCCGAGTTTCAGTGGCAATTCGGTAACAATCCCTCACCTCTAACCATGTCCTCGGATGGTCACTATGAAATCATCACACGCCCGGAGCAAAATGACATCTACACTTCTATACTACGCATAGCCCATCTCCAGCACTCGGACTATGGCGAGTACATCTGTCGTGCTGTCAATCCCTTGGACAACATACGTGCACCCATACGTCTACAACCCAAGGGTGAGCCTGAAAAACCCACTAATCTCAAAGTCCTGGAAGTAGCCCACAATTATGCTGTGATCAACTGGCTGCCTGGGTTCAATGGTGGCGACCTCAACACCAAATTTGCCATCAGCTATCGTCGTGTGGCCACACCGCGAGAACAACTACTAGCCGACTGTTCCAATCCCAATTACACGCCCACCTATCACTTAGCCTCCTCTTCTGCCCATGTTTCCCCCCACGACTGGATTGAGTTCAACTGCTTTCGCGAGAATCCCTGTAAACTCTCCCCCCTCGATCAGCATCAGAGTTACATGTTTAAGGTCTACGCCCGTAACTCCAAAGGCTCGTCGCCCTACTCCAATGAAATCTTAGCCACCACCAAGGTCAGCAAAATACCGCCTCCCCTGCATGTCAGCTATGATCCCAACTCTCATGTCTTGGGCATCAATGTGGCCGCCACTTGTCTATCGCTGATAGCCGTCGTAGAGTCTCTGGTCACACGTGAAGCCACCGTACCCATGTGGGAAATTGTGGAGACTTTGACGCTGTTACCCTCGGGCAGTGAGGCCATCTTTAGGGAGGCCGTCATCAATCATATGGCACGTACGGCCCACTATACCACCGCCACCACTTCGGGTAGAAGTTTGGGTGCTAGCGGACATTTGGGAGAGGATCGTACCATGGCCTTGGCAGAGACAGCCGGTCCTGGTCCAGTGGTGCGAGTCAAACTGTGTCTGCGCTCCAATCATGAACACTGCGGCGCCTATGCGAATGCAGAGAGTAAGTAACAAACTAAATATCTTAGATCTAAGTTAAGTTACCAATAGTTGTTTAGAAGTAAGCAGACGTGGTTTGTTAGTATAGAACTAAAAATATATAGATATGAGGGAAAATGGGTGGAAAAAACTCCCGGAAAATAGTATAGCTACTTTATTCGATTGACTTGAAACTCGGCTTGTAAGAATAGTAAGTAAAATAATTAGACAAGTGATTTTCCGATGCTTGAAAATTTGACCCATTGCACACTGGGCCAGCAGGCCGAAATTTTGGCCAAAACGATTAAGAATACTTATAGCTATTTTATGCCAAAATTTTGAAAATTTTCACAAATTGGTTTTTGATTGGCAGCAATTCAAAGTTGATTTTTCTAAAATTGCTCCAAAAAATGGAAAATTAATTGTCGAAATTAGGAACGAAACAGCTTCTAGAGATTAATTATATATATTTTCGACTACGGACTAGATTTAAATAAAAAAATTATAAAGAAGTTTCCAATTGTATTCGTTTTTATAAAATATGGAAAAAATCAGTAATTTTTTGGGTTTTTTTACATTTGGCAACTTTGATTTGAGAGTGCCCACGGGTGCCACTGGCTAATCACTCGTAACATGTCAAATAATTTTCTTTGAATATTGTTCTATAACTGGAGGTATGCGCTTTTGCGCGGTTTTGCTTTGGATTTTATTAAATCGCTTTTAAAAATGTATCCCCATTTGGCATCGAGCCATTTTCAATTTTCAAGTCAGCCGAAAAGTATGCTTTTCTTTTTTTAAAACTTCGAAATTTGGACCATGAAGCCTAACTGTGAGAGCTAAGCTATTTTTATTCCCATGGATTAAAATGTGTAACATACTTTTAGAAGCACGGAATTACGGTTTAAAATACATACAAAAATTATTTTTTTAATTAATTAATTTTTTATATTTTATTTTTTGTTATAAGAAATGAATGTAAAGAACAGGTTAAATAAATAAAAATAAGGTGAAAGTAGTCAGATTGACTGAAAATCCTTGACAGGGTGGGCATTCAAAGTCAATTCTATTTTGAGTTAATAACTCATACACGACTTATCCGATCATGACAATTATTTTTCTTAGAAACAATCTACACTTGTATAACCTCTCTGCAAAATTTGGGTTAAGTCAAACCACAAGTTTTTTTTTTTAAATTAAAAATCCAAAAAGTTGAAAAATTTTCCAACTTTGACTTGGATTATCAATATGTTTGAAGATTGCTTTATTTTTTAAAAAATTATGTGCGTTAAGTTCAATCTTTTAAGAACATTTCGTAAAAAACTTTAGCTTCCTAGCTAGTCTGGTGTAGAAATGCCAGAGTTTTGGCCAAAAAATGAGATTTCTGGCCCACAGTGCATTGTGGGAAAATGACCGTAAAATGTTGAACGGGAAACATCTGATTGTCCTGAAACTCGATTTGAATCTATAGTTAAGGCTCAATTTACAGAACCTGATCGCTTAACTGGAGTTTTTCAGACCTAAGTGTCAAACAACTCAGCTGAGCAGCTTGGTTCAGCATTTACACATGTCTGAGAAGCTTAGTTGACTCAGTTACTAAACCAATGGTTCATTCAGCGCTCTGCTGTGCGGTCACTTCAATTTGAGACGGTTCTATTACACCTGCTCAGCGGAGTAGGCTCAAATCAGGAACTGTACGAGCTCTATTGGGACACTAAGCTTGTCCAGCGCATAAAACAACAGCGGCTGCACTGGATAGGACATGTTGCCCGTATGGATGATAACGCTCCAGCAAAACGGGTGTACTGTCGGCATGCCGGGTCGACCGAAGCGGAGATGGCGCGACCAGGTGTAGCGAGATATTGCGGAGCTGGGTGTGTCCTCCTGGTGGGATGTCGCTCGAGTGGTGGGCATTAGTGGCAGCGGCCGAGACCGTAAAACGGTTGTGATGATTTTATTGCCATCAAGTGTCCAAAGAAGAAGAAGAAATAATTTCTGATTTTCTGATGCTGGCAAACCCGACCCCTTCACAGGGAAAAAAGCAAACAATTTCTCATCTCATTGATTGAATTTAATCAGAATATAAATGCTAGCCAACATAAAGAAAGAGGCAACTGACAAAATGCTAGAAGAAGCTACTCCAAACGAGGACTCGAAGTACGCTCTCTGGAAGCACACCAGAAGGAACAAAAGGCAGGTGCAGCCGAAGTTCCCGATCAGTCAACCTGATGGCACATGGGTCAAACACCCTTAAGACCGAGCTGAAGCCTTTGCCTCTAACCCTCGAGGAAAGGATTCAGACATTTTGCACCGCCTCGACCAATAGGCTCCAATTGGTCAAAGAAGCACTGGACGTCCCTCTTCAAATGGAGCTACCTGTCAGGCCCATCACATTTGAAGAGGTGACGAGCGAGATAGCCTCCGACAAGAACAACAAGGCACCTGGTGAAGACGGAGTTGACAACAGGACAATAAAGCTTTTTCCTCGCAAAGCGATATTGTTTCTGTTGCTCCTCTTTCAACTCAGCCCTGCGCCTCAGTTACTTCCCCAGTGCTTGGAAGAACGCCAATATCATCATGCTGCATAAGCCCCGAAAAAGCCTCAGCAAACGAGCTGGACTCCTACAGGCCTATAAGTCTCCTCCCAGCATTTGGCAAGCTGCTGGAGAGATGCCTTTAAGGAGAATCTTGGAAACCCCAGCGGTGAAAAGGAGCATACCCAAGTTCCATTCGATTTCGCCTAGGCCACGGAACCCCAGAACAGCTCCACAGAGTGGTCAATTTCGTCCTAAGAAGGATTCCACGCCAAGGAGGCATCTGGCACGACGGCCTAGCCACTATGGATATGCAACAGGCACATTTGACCATTTAATGCGTCTGGCACGACGGTTTACTAGCCAAGTTGAAGGGAACGCTTAATTCTCAACCTTTCTTGATGGTCAGATCGTTCTTATCTGACAAGGCCATTACATTTAAGACGTGCTTCAGGAGTTACGCGAACTGGACCTTTGACATTCATAAAGAAGAAGAGGATACGAAGCAGGAGTAGCCCTGGCGTTTCTTAGTCGGCATAGATCTGTGACGGGACATACGCTGGAGAAGCGTCGACAATAGGTTGATGTTACTGCAACACGCCAACCCCCTGCGAAACAAGGAGGTGAGATAGTAGTGTCCAGGCTTTACGGACATCGCCGCAAAGACGCACCTAAAAAATTACCTACAAGTCCTAGGAAGGATCACTCGGAGCCGAGGGTTCTAGGGCACATATATCAATATTTACTAAGGTAGCTCAGCCTTGACAAGGCTTGGTAACTTGAGCTCGTTTAAGCGTAATCAATTTTACTAAGGTAGCTCAGCCTTTTTAAGAAACTTTTAACAAATTGAACATAGAAAATAGAACTACTTCTTGAATGAATTGTTTCCAATCTAGTTTCTACTTACTCCAAAATTCCCTTTTCAAGCCAAATCTATGCTAATTTCCTCTCTAACCCCCACTTCTCTCTTCCACACAGTCGGTAAATCGTACATGGCCAACAACTCAACTTTAACCACCTCCGCTTTGGTGGCCATTGTCATAGCGGCGCTCTCGTTCCTGCTGTTCCTGGCCCTGGTCTATGCCTTCTGTCGCTGTCGGCGCTCGCATGCAGCCAAAAAACAGTCATCGGGAGGAGGAGGAGGAGGCGGTGCCACAGCCAATGCCACTACCAGCGCTGTGGGCGCCAAGGAGTACGACCTAGATGCCTCACGTAGGCCCTCACTCAGCCAAACCGCGGACCCGCAACAACAACAGCAGCAGCAACAGCAATCACAAATGCCTCCCTCATTGCCGCCACCACCGCCGTATTATCCCACGGGCAGCCTGGACAGCAAGCAATTGGATGGTGGCATGGAGCTAACCCTTACAGCCCTGCACGATCCCGATGAGCAGCTGAACATGCAACAGCAACAGCAGCAGCATCAAAATGAGGCGCAGCATCATCCGGCGTCGCATGGTCATGGCCAGTATCAGCCGCAGGGCAAGAGCATGCTGGGTCTGTACGGAGCCACCCAGCAGCAGCAGCAGCAACACCATTCGAATGGCTATGGCTATCATGTGACAAGTGCCATTGGCGCGGATGGTGACAGCTATCAAGTGATGCCATCCGCCGCTGGACATGGAGCTGGCGAGTGTAAGTAGCAGAGAATTGGGCCGCCAACAGGCAACTTATGAGTGGGTGGCTGTGGGCAGTGGGCGTGTCTTCATTAAGAGACGCATTTTTCGGCGCAGATTTATGGCGGTCATTTCGACGCTCTGCTCCTTGTTGTGTCCTGCTCTTTGGCGTAATTGCATTTCATGTCAATCTAGCCTGTCCTCCCCCTCCCACACTTCCACTCTTACCCGGCTACTCATGCAAATGGCTCCGTGTGCTTCGCCTTGGCAACCCAAAAATGACATCATCACCAGGCCAAGCTCTGCGCCAATCCGGGACTCGTCGTCGTAATTCCAATTAAGTGAGAATTAAACCGTTATCCGTTTCAGCCTTTTGTCCCCTGAATGCAACGTGGGCAAGTTTCTCTTTTAATTGGCTTTAAGGCAAAGGACACGAACACGGACTCAGACTTGGACTTGGACTCCATCTTGCTTTTTAGTTCTTGGCAGTTATCTTGCCCAGTGATAAACAAAGCTTTTGGGAATGCCGTCAAGTGGCTGCCACTTATTGTCCGCCAGTCCCCAAAAATCCTCTAACAAAGGCAATTAAAAAGTTGAACGGGGGAACTGGACTAAAGCAAAGAAAGTGGTGGGGAAATTTCGTGAACAAGTTTAATTTCTGATTTTTACTGCGCTCTTTTGTTGGTGGTGCGGTAGGTGGGCTGCTATCTGGCAAAAAGTTAACTAAATTTGTTTTTTTTTGGCTAAACCTAAGACTTTGACTTATACCGAAATGCCTAACTCATATAAATTCAAGCCTTTTAGTGAAACTGATAAAAAAAAAGTAATAGTTGGGCATGAGTCGTCCTTTTATTCGTGATCAATTATGGCACGATGTAACACATTGATCAACTTTGTACTGAACACTATACACGTATATAAGTTTGAGACCACCCCAACGCAGTCGGAGGAAAAGGAGTACGTCTTGGAAGCAATCAATGAATTTGATGACTCACTTAATCCAGAGAGTAATAGAATTTCTTCATTGCATTGCAAGCTTAGTGAGCTTTTTATTATGACTTTTTCTGTCCATATTTAAAAAATTCAGGAAATTACAAAATATCCCGCCGGATTGTGGAAGACAAATACAACAAAATATTTTCAAAATTTTTGTCGAAATTTTTTCTTGTAAAAAAACCCAGGCAAGCCTCTCTGAAGTTTGAAAATTTGACTTATTTCTTGTGTCCGAAGCTTGAATGGTTGAATGGTATCAGTTCTAAACCTTTCCCCCAAAGTCAATATGGTAGTTAGCCGTCTCAAGGTCAAGGATTGATTATAATTCAATAGTCAACAGAAATCAACAAAGATTTTGTACATATGGGCAGCTTTGGTTACTCAGACAGACTGTTTCGACAGCGTTTCGCCAACATCTAATCAGTGAGCTGCACACGCTGACACACCGTCAAGCCGTATGCAATTTCTTACTTTTTTAAGTTATGCGGTTAATGAAAGCTTCAAAATTGTAAGAAACCCACATCCCATTAATTCTATTTATAGCATTTGATTTTAGCCCAGCAGAAAGTTATGCTATTGTGCTTGAAGGTTTCCCAATACACTGAATAAATTGGTTAGTACAAGCCCAACCACTTTAAATTAATAGTGCGGTACTTTTATGGGTTATTTTTCGTAAAGTAGTAAATGGTACAAAGCTACACCAACATGCCGCTTTATTTTTTTATTTTTATATGATATGGGGGTAACATAAAAATATTTCAAAACGTTTTAAAATTCAAATTATTTGAGACCACCTATAGTTTACGATATTATACTGACCATTTTTAATTCCATACAGCTTGTTTTCATTTATCAAAGCAAAATGGAAAAACATAACTGTAAACCAACACACTGAAGAACAGAGACGTAGAGTACCGAGAAGTGAAATAAGCGAAAACCATTGCTTCTTTTTTCTGATTAGACTACTTTTCTCAAGTGATGGCACGTGTAGTACCAGCTTGTGAAAAAATTCGGCGGCTAATTACTGATAAGTTTAATTCAGGCAAGAGCTATAGGGAAATATCAAATGATGTTAACCTTCCAAGATCAACAGACAAAGTATAGTACAAATCTTGAAAAAGGGAATATTAACAATAATGTTGCACAAAAGGTCGAGTTTCATAAAAATCACTCTCCGCGATAAAAGGCTTTGTCTGATATGAATAAGAAAAAACTCGAAGAAGCTCTGTTAGAGAAATTGCATCACGTTGGCCCAATAGTATTGGCAAACCTTGAATCGATGAAGGCGCGGTAGCAAATGAAAACTATAGGTTATAGTTTCTACAAAGTAAGTACAGGCCACTAATGTTGCAGTACGTATTCATAACATATGTGTGTTTTTTAGGCCAAAGAAAAGCCCATGCTACCACTTTGCAAAGAAAACGTTTGCTAATGGGCAAAACAAAGACGGAACTGGGCAAAGACAGGAACACGATCATATTTAGCGATGAATCTAAATTTGATTAGTGTCGGAGATGATAGAAAACGAGTAATACGAAAAGAAATACGGAGGCATTCAATAGAGACTGTCTGAGCGCAACAGTAAAGTTTCCACGAGTGTAATGGTAAACGGGGATGTATGTCGGCAAAAGGGGTAGGAGAGCTTCCTTACAGATGGAACAGTTAAATGCTGAAAATACATCAATATTCTACAAAATCACCTCATACCCGTAGACCAAAGTTACTGATTAGTGGCGAATATATCTTTCAGCAGGACTGCAACACCACATACCAAGATCTGGCTTCACCAAAATCAAATTGACGTCCCCCCGATTGGCCATCATCAAAGCCTTCCTGACCTGAGCCCAATAGAAAGTCTCTGGGCATTAATGAAAAAGAAAGCTCAGAAATGAGCCACAGGCACTGTAACGACTTAAAGTCCAAAATTGAGGAAATTTGAAACTCGATTACCTCTGGGAAGTGTCAAAACTTGGTAACTTAATGAAAATCGAATTGAAGCAGTAATAAAAATAAGGGAGACGTTACTCAGTTTTAGAAAGGAAAATGAGGGGAAGCACGAATTAAAAATGGTCGGCATAAATTCAGTCATCAATGAAGTGTTTTCATAAAATTTAAGTTTAAGTATTACTTTCCCATATTATTTGTTACATATGATAGATCAAATAAAAAGATAATTTACCAACCTTTCAGAAAAAATGAGTAATCATGTTGGATACAGCTACCACTATGCTAAACAAATTGATCCTCAAAAAGAAGCACTACAGAAAATGCATGGTGAACGAATTAAATGTGGTTAGGGCTTGTAAGAATATAGTTAAAAATAGAGGAAAGTTAACTTCGGCTCGGCCGAAGTTTTGTATACCCTTGCAGCCTCCATTGAAATCAAACCAGGCTGACGACAGATCTGGGCAGCAATTTCATGGTGCGTCAGACCAATAGATGAGAAGATGCGAATCTTTTGACCACGGGCAATCGAGTTCATCGTATCAATGGCGGAGATCTCATCGGGTTAGGGATTAATGGGTTGTACCTGAATGCTCAATGGACTATAATAAAAAATTTTTTACCAATAAAAAACCATAAAATTTAAGCTCAACTTACTTACCACTTTTCTGGTTCTATGAAGTTTGGATATATCAAAATTTAGTGTTGCCTAAATCTTGAAACTTTACTCTTATACCCGTTCTACTTGAAATTGGGAAAAGGGGGATTGTGAAAAAAGTATGTAACAGGTACAAGAAAACATCTTGACCCCATAAAGTAATATATTCTTTCAGCATCAACAGCCGAGTCGATTTAGCCATGTCCGTTTGTCCGTCCGTTCGTACGACCGTGCTGTCCGCTAGAACGTGCTACAGAGACTATAAGAGCTAGGCTGTTCCACAATTTTTTTTGAATGTAGGTAGGCGTATACCAATACGAGTTCGTTTCAGATTTGCAAAATTTTTCCCCCTTCCCCTTTTTAAGCGCAAAAATTGTCATAGCCACAGACCTTCCAAACTTTCTTTATCAAGTAAGGTCCAATATCTATATATTCTGAAAAGATCACTAGATGGACCATAAAAACACCGAAGTTATCAACGAATCAATTTTGCTTCTGGAGAGAGGGTTTGTGCGTGCGCGTGTGTATGTAGAGTGTGTCTTGTAAGTGAGTGTATTTGAACATCGAAACACAAGTAGTCAAGGAACAGGGTTTTTTAGTCGGGGCACTGACTACATCTTTTGCATTTGTGTTAACATCCGAACCAGTAAAAACGCCTGCTTTTATTTTTGGCAGGAACATTCTTCTTATGATTGAAAAAGGCTTCGCTTTTCATTTAATGCGCGTATATAATTTTCGGATAAGACCCAGTCTTATATGTAAAGGCAGCAAAATGATTCGGCATGAATTTACCAATGTTAGCTGATCTAGCGGCGCCCAATTGAAATGTTATTAAAGTCAGCTTGTGTGATCAAGTGCCTTTTCTCCGAGCCGCACTAAAAAGTTCCGATGTTTCCAGTTCATCAATACACCCTTGCACTCTTTTTTTCACTCTTGTTTATAGGATTGGTTTCAATACCTATCTGTGGACGATCTACTGACACAACATTAGTATACTTAATGATGTTCCTTAGATTGAAGTGCTGACCATTTATTTTGCCCATATTCAGACAGAAAAAGCAAGACTCAAGAGAGTGGCAACTTAGAAAATGCCAAATGGTGGGCTTATTATACCCTAGCAGAGGGTATTATAAAATTGTGCGATGTTTGTTACGCATTGAAGGAAGCATCTCCGACCACATTAAGTATATATATTCTTGATCAGCATGACGAGCTGAGTTGATTTAGCATTGTCCGTCTGTTTCTATGCTATCTCTCCGTCAGTTTTAAAGCTACTCTCACCAAACTTTAAGTACATTTACTATCGGACTGACCTAATAGCTACACCCTAGTCGAAAAAACTTTTTAGCGAGAAAAACTTTTTGTTTTTTAATAAATGGAACCGCCTCCAAACTACGTATTTTTTATTTTTTTCTTTTTTTTTTTTTTTTTTATTTTTTGTCGAATATAGCATATAGTTCCCATCGTGAAGACGGTCGAAAACTAGTTCGAGTGGGGAAAATTTTTTTTTTTTTAATGAAATCTTTTTTAGCTTTTATAACTTTGACACATTTCGTAATATAAAGCATGATGTATTATTGACTTTTTTGTTTTAAATGGGAAGCCCCCATTTCACGCAATAACAGTGTAATGTTTCCATAGTTCCCAGTTGGCGAAATAACTTCTAGTATAGTTCATAGAAAAGTAAGAACCAAACTTGTAGCTTTGTTTTCAATGGAAGTGGGTATACAAAACTTCGGTCGAGCCGAAGTTAACTTTCCCTATTTTATTATAAATAACCAAGGCGGGTGGGTGTTGTACAAGCGAAGTCTCTGCGAACCTGGACCTGGACGGTGGGCCTGGACGGTGGATCAGGACAGTGAACCTGGACGGTGGATCTGGACAGTGGATTTGGACGGTGGACCTGGACAGTGGACCTGGACCAGGATGTTGGACTTGAGCCAGTAGATCAGGACGATGGAACTGGACTTCATATTTTTTATTTTTGACTTTAAAATGTTCTCAAAAACGGAACATATCAACTCACATCAAGATTTTGCGTTCTCAAAAAAAAGTTCTTGAAGTGAGAAAGTGTTCTTAAAGTGAGAAAATCCGTTCATGATTAATTTTTGAGAACGAATATGCTCATTTTAAGTCCAATGTTCTCGATTTTTCCCTCTGTGTAGAAAGAATTCTGCCAGGCGACAAATCACAGTACAGAACTCATCTAAGCACTCAGCAAGCAAAAAGCCCGGTGGTGTAGATGGCTAGTTCCAGTGGAACCCTAAACCCTGTTTTTAAATTATAATGTCGTACGTCTCAGATGAGGAGTTATCACAGTGATAAAATTGTGTGCGTTTTGATAAGAAAGGTTATTTTATCAATACAAGTGGTGTTTTTCCGTGAACGTCAGGTTTGATTTGATAACAGAAATTCACGAGCGAATCTCTTTGAAATCAATTTAGTTCTTAATTTTGTTGCTTGCCTTCCAAAATGCTTCTATATAATATAGCGAAAAGGAGAGTTTTCAAATTATACAAACTTTTTTTTTTTTTTCCATTGATAGTTTCAATTGATGGTTGTCTGAGCTTGTAAATAATATCCTATTCAAAGCTTTTTCAATGATTGGCTTCCTTTTGTAAGGCTAAGTTTGTAGATATGCTGCGCTTATCTGCAATCCAATTTTCTTCATCCAGGAGTTTTGAAAGTTAGGTCCCTCTTTTCCATAAAAATAATTTAATCTCATATCCACTTTACCTTACTTTTCTCTGCGTGTATGACTGCATTCTCATTCTCTTGGCTTTTAAAGAAACTGCGAACTTAAATTTAATTTAATTATCGCTAAAAACTGAGTCATTAGTTTTCAGCAGCTTGTCCCCTTCCAAAAAAAAACGAAAAAACCAAACCCCTTGTGCAACGAAATGAAAAGGCAACATGCTCCCAGCTCCAGCTCCAGCGTCAGCTCCAGCATACCTGCATACCTCGTCATGTATTTGTACGGTGTGCAGCTGCTAACCCTCTAAAGCACAAAGGGAAAAAATGCACTTCACCCACAATGCATTTTAATTGTGTGGCCATCGCCGATGGTCGCTTGAGGGTAGCGGGGGGGTTGGGGGTGGGGCTGCTTTGTGGTGGCCCTTTGTTGCTTCCATTATGCCGCCTTTTTTGACTGCACTTAAATGCCAAGCGCCAACGCCAACTTAATTACTATTTCTGTACCCTCTCCAACCCACAAACACACACACACTCGTGCTCGTGTGCATGTGCTTGCCTCATCTTCAACCCATATCCGTGGTGCCGTCGTTCGTGGTCGTTGCGGTTGCAACCAAAGCAGGACCACTTGAGGCGACACCAGCAGCCCAGCAGCAGCATCCAGCACGCGCCAATCTAACGAAGCAACCCACCAGCAACAGCAACATTTCCAGCAGCAACAACAACAACTCCACCTTGAAGCGCAACAATCTAGAAAGGACTTTGGGACAGGTGACCGCAGCCACGGCAGCCACCACCACGGCGCTGGCAACAACGATTACAACAACTTCACGTAATGCCAAAACCGCCACAACAACAACAACACTCGCCATCACAGGTAACACAGCAACAACTGAGCGAAGGCGGAAGGCGGAGACACTTGAACTTTGCACCACAAAACAGAAAAACTACTGCACCACGCACCAAAAATGCAGCCGCATTTCCATTCTTTCGTTTTTTTTTTTAACTAGCACCAAACAATTCAACTTTTTCACAAAGCACCAAAGCACTTTTCATATTGTTGTTGTTGTTGTTGTTACTAAATATTTGTTACACGAATATTTTTAGTTTATAAATTTAATACGCACAAAGTGAGGGAAGGGAAGGAGAAGCTCAAAACTTGCAAAACCAAGGAAGGAGAGGGAATGTCTGTCAGGGTTTGCCAACACCGTTGAGTTTTGTAGTTCACATTTCGACGCAACGGTGTTCACACGGAAGTCCCATTGGTCATAGTTTTTTAATCAATAAATTGCAGTTGGGTGAAAAAAATTTAAAACAAAATGAAATAACAAATATTAAACAATTAATTTCATTTCATTGCCCAATCGAATCGCTTTTAAACAGGTTTCGGAATGATCTCAAAATTGTGAAAATTTTTAAAAGATTTTTTGGTCGTGAAGGTTTTTTACCTTTCCAATAACTAACAATTTTTGTTTTTGTTTTAAAGAAACATTTGTTTTCAAGAAACCATTTTCAAAGTAAGAAGTCAATGTAGATGCCTCCTAAGATTACTAATAAAGTGTATTAGCAATCGAATGACAAAAAAGTTTAGCGCTTATATACAAGCATACTTGTAAAATTGGGTGAAATTTTTTGGGGCAAAGCCCCAGAGACGGGAAAATCCAAAGAAGAAGCAATTTCATACCAACAAACACTTTAAAAAGAGCCTTACGGGAGAGTGGACCTCGGCCAGGTGGTCACCGAACCTGAACGCAAGGAGAACGGAACCTGAAGGGGTTGGTTGAGTGGGCCTTGAGGTGGCCTTGAAGTGGGCTTTTTGAGGGGGCCTTGGGGTGGGCCTTGAAGGGGGCCGGGAAAAGGGCCAAGGTGGTGGAGCAGCCAGCAGCTTGAGGAGGAGGAAAAAAATTATCAAGGAGGAGCACTAAGTAGCCAGAGAAGGTAAAAAAAAATCGAACCCAAAACGTATGTTACAAAATTCATAACGATGAAAAATTGGGGATTGGTAAAAGGTTTCCTCGGAAGGGTTCCTAAAAAGAAAAAAGGGTGGAAATGGGAGCACAAACCGCGATATTTGGAAAATTTTTTGATATCAATAAAACTTAGTGGAATGATGCACATTGCCTGGAAGGGTTCCTAATTGGAAAAAAGGGGCGGAAAATGGTGCATGCTTTCCAAGTAACTTGAGGAATGGTTGCAGAATTGGGGGAAAATGTCCCAAAACGTGTGTTCCAGGCCAATCCTTATTTTTGGGCCGATCTTTATCAAATTGGGTTTCTAAGCCTTAATTTTTAAGAGTCCACCACCAAGATCGGAAATGTCAGAGAGACTTTATTTTTAACCGCGGGTGGAGCATAGGAGATAATCTCTGCTTTGAGCCAATGTATGTAAGATACGGTCAACTATTTTTTAATTTGTAAAATCCACCCCCAAGTCGGAAAAGAAAAAGTGATACCGATATCGGTTAAAATAGCTTAACTGACTGCGGCTTAGCGAAGCAAGCCGGGTTATTTGCTAGTAGCAATATAAAGTTTGACATTTTTTAGCATAAGCGCTCTCACATCGTTTTGATGTCATACCAATTTTCGAAGCACTTTTTCCACCTGATTGAGGCAATCCAAAATAATGAGTTTTTAACGCATCAACTGCTTCTTACAGTGAAAAACGTTTATCGCTAAAAAATAAAAAGAAATTAATGGGTGATAGATCAGGATAGCCATCAATTCGACGTTTTGGCCATGATGTGTGCCAGCTCAACTGATTAGACTTCGGCGGTTGGTTTTGGAGGTTACTGCGAAAACTTCCGTCAAACAAACGGTCATGTATTAACTCAGAAACGGCGGCCACTTGACCCATTCGGTCGGAGAAACAAGCGAACATTTGCATCGCAGTGCTTCGTGCGCCAACAACTTTTGTGGGATTTGGCTCGTCTTGACAAGATCGATTGCTTGTTGATCATAAAAACGTCTTTGGAGCCCGCTCCTTTTTCCAGTTTTCTTTGCACCATCCCCGAGCGCTGTAGTAGTCAAATTGCGACTCTAACACCAACAAATCTTTAGGCGACAAAATCGAATACAAACTCTTACACTGGAAGCACCGCGAAATTTTCGTTATATTTTATTTTTCCAGTATTTCTTTTTCTTTAGTTTTTATTTAATATTCCGATGACACAAGACATAAAGCTTATAAATTTAGTCATTGGTCACAAAATTCAGTCAGTGGTCACCTAAGTTTCAAGTGTATTTAAACGTAGGCACAGACGAAGTTTGCTTTGATTTTCTTTGACTAGTTAATTAAGAAGACGGATGTTACTAATGAAACGCTATTTGGTGGTTCAGAGAGATCTAAGACCATCGGATAGGCTTGCACCGTTTTTATAAGAAAACCAAGACCGAAATTCAGTTCGGTGATTCACTTTTGACTAGAAATTTTTCTTTTTCCGATTTCTAAATCCATTAAATTGTTAAATTTCGAGAAACAGCAGATTTCAAACTTAATTTAAGAGCTTATATTTATAAACCTTATTTATTCTGCCTGTTTTAAGTTTTAACACTTCTTAATAATTTTAGAAAATAAATTGAAAATTTAAATTTTAAAGACCTTTTTCAAAAAATTTAATTGAAAACTTTTTTTTGTTTACAAAAGGTTCATAAAAATTTTTTTTTCGATACGGGGCTGTTCAAAAGTAATGAGACTCAAAGTTGGTGGTAAAAAGGTGTCGTCACGCCGATCCGGCGTCAAAAAAACGGGTTACATATGATGTAATTTTGACTTTTTTTAAAAAAAATTAAATTTTAAATTATGGTCGGGTTCCTTCTAAAATCGGTTCGTTGAACAGGAGATATCATCCGTTCGAAAATTTTTCGCACGTTTAAGTTTAAGTAATTTTATTTTAAAACATGTTTACGTTTTAAGGCTGTTCTCCTATTCTTTTTCTTCTCCTAAACCCACCCATTTTCATTCTTCCCGCTATAAATAAATAAAAAAAATCGAAAGTTCTCAATAAAGACCCCCTTAAAATAAATATTTAAAGATTTGTGATTGTTGAACTAGCAAGCTTTTTTGCTAGCTGAGCTTTCCAAGATATACCACAATATGGGTTATAGTTTACATCAATTGTTCGACGAACAAGCCTTTTTGTTAGTCTATTTTGCAAACGGGTAGTCCAATAAAAACAACAATTCTCAATCCATTTTTGGGTGTAGTTTAATGCGAAAATAAGTGAGCGTTGGGACAGTGTCTGCTGCGAAACAAAAATACGAAAATGTGAGTGCGTGTGGAGATGGGACCAAAACGTCCGCTAGTTTGGCTGAACGACCGACTGTCTTCAGAATCTTCCAATTAGCAATTTAACAATGCTTCGTGCTCTTATAAGCGCCTGAAGATCGAATAAGCGACTAATTATACGTGTGGGCAGGCAAGCCAGTGCAGACAACGAAGCTGCTGCCGCTGCCTAAATGCGAAGGAAGAGAGTACAGAACGCATTACAGTTAGAATGCGGCTTATGTAATACAACAGAGCGAGAGAATTAGATCAGCCCAGACGCTGCCGCATACGAATTTACAAAATGTATGTGTGTTGTGTTTGTGTAATAAATCAAACCAAATCCGTTACTTGGGCAGAAATAAATTTCAAAGCATTTTTTCCTAATCGAATATTGGTTTCGCTATTTATTGAGTTAACACGATTTATTAATCTTGGTTTTTAGCAAGTATAAAAAAACAGTACCCTTTTAGCTTACATCTTTGTAAGTTTGTTGCCCATCACAGACTCATAAGAATTAGCTTGATTTTCTTTTTCCTATTTATATATATTGGCCCTGTTTCGAATTCCGAGTCGGTTTTCGTGTAAACGTTGGTTTTTCCAACTTACAGTTCACAATTTAATATGAAAAGTATCGACGAATTGAATCCACTAGGTTTTAAGCAATCGGTTTCAGCTGTCTGAAGTCCAATTTATATGACCTGATCTCTCAGCTGAGTTTTTGTCTGAGTATCTGTCAGGCCGTGTAAACAGGCGTCTGAGCCGGCTCAAATTGAACTGACCGCTCAGCAGAGCACTCAATGAACCATTGGTTTTGTAACTGACTCAACTAAGCTTCTCAGGCATGTGTAAATGCTGAACTGATCGTGTAAATTGAGCTTTAGCAATTCAAATTTGCCTCAAACCTAATCTTGTAACCGTTGACGTTTGCGTGAAACCCGAGGCGGAGTTCGAAACAAGCCCCGTATATCTTTTGAATAATTCTTAGCATCTGGTCTTGGGTTTGACAAATTTCAAAAAAAAACATCACATAGCAGGTTTGTTTTAGACAATCTAGTCATTTCTTTGAAAGTCATGCCCAGGTTTTTATGTCAATTCTCTTTTTAGTCGAACAAAGTAAAACCGCAAAAAATTCTCACCAGTTAAAAAGATTGAAAATTTACTGAAAAATTCTAATTTATACAAGGGAATTCATTTCGTTTTAACTCTTTTTTACCTCTTGAAATTGTTTCGTAAAATGTATACGCTAATGCGGTTGATCTCACGTGAAGGAGGTGCCACCGGCTGGCAGCGGGCGATGCAGAGTGCGCAATACTCCACCAAGTTCTACAAGCTGAAGAACATTGTGAACAGAAGGCAGAAATCGCAAAAGCCAAAGTCGCAGCAGGAACTGGACGTGGGCAAGGCGCAGGTGTTCAGTAACCGAACTGTGAGTCCGCTGGATCAAACCGATTGTTCGGTGACCACCAACTCCACGGCCAATAAAATACCAGATCAAAGAGCCAAATGGATGGCCAAGGTGATGCCGCAAATGCAAAAGAAAGCCAAAGTGACGTCCAATGCCTCCAACCCTCTTCAGCAGGGCTATGCCAAGGCGGACCTAACACAGGGCAACAATGGTCAGGGCACTTGGCAGACGAAGGCGGTGTCAAGTGAGGAAGATATCAAAGGCGCTTCGACGGAGGATCAACGCAAGTCCTGGGTGAATCGTATGCAGGGCTCGCAGCAAAAGAAACAGGCGTCTTGGCTGAAGGATATGCAGGCCAAACAGCAGGCAGGTCGTGAAATGCAGCAGCAGAAGATGCAGAGATTACAAGAACAATTTAAGCCCACTATTAAACAGGCCACTCCACAAGCAGAGTCAGCCTCAGAGGAGAAAGTGGTACCAGAAGCACCAGAAGCAGAAGAAAAGTCACCCGAACGCTTGGCTTATCTAGAGGCCATTGATCACCTGAATAGCTATCTCAGCCTGGAACCAGCAGCCGGACGTGCAAGATCCAAGAGCAACAGTTCCGAACCGGATCCCGTCATAGAACAAACCCGAGCTTGCCTCATTAAGGCAGGCCTGACTGAGGAGGAATTTGAGGCCATACCTGTCATACAAGTGGCCGGCTCCAAGGGACGCGGTTCCACCTGTGGCATAGCGGAGAGTATCTTGCGTTCGCATGGTGTGCGTACGGGTTTACTCTGCTCTCCACATCTCTTCCTGACCTGCGAACGCATACGCATAGATGGCGAGCCACTCTCGGAATCCGAGTTCACTCAACTCTTTTGGCAAGTGCATCAGGACTTAAGTGAAATGGAACCCACTCCTTCGTATAGTAAACTGCTAACGGTCATGGCTTTCCTTGCCTTCCGTCGTAACCGAGTGGAGGTGGCCATTGTGGAGGTGGGACAGGGTTGTGCCAGCGACTGTACCAATGTCACCTCTCATGCTCGCACCATAGGCATTAGTACACTGGGCTGGGAGCAGAGCTTTGATCTCAGTTGCTCCCTCCGAGACATAGCCTGGAACAAGGCGGCCATTATCAAACCCGAGGCCAGCATCTACACCAATGTCAGTCAGCCGGAATGCTGTGAGGTGCTGTCTCAGAAAGCCAAGGAGTTGGGTGTGCAGCTGCATCGAGTGCCCGTTTACCATGACTACATTGCAGGAAATATGAGCCACAAAAGACTGTTGGATCAGGCTAACTATTCCCTAAAGATGAATGGTTCTCTGGCCTTACAGCTGGCCTATGATTATCTGCGGCGACATCAGCCTCAGTATGTCGTAGGGCTGGATCATAATGCCACGCATTTAACCCCTGGAGCCAGTCGTGGCATAGAGAACTACGAGCAGCCGGGACAGTTTGAGTTCATCAGGCACCACACTCTCAATGTGTATCTGGACAGTGCCGACACTTTGGAAAGCATGATGGCCTGTCGCGATTGGTTCTATCAACGCACACGCAGCCATCGTGCTCCCAAGATACTACTCTTCAACAAGGTCAACGAGGTCAATGCCAAGGATCTGCTCACCATCATCCGCCTGAATATGCGCTTCGAGGAGGCCTACTTTGTGCCCAGTCCCAACTTCTTTGAGGGCGAGATACTGGAGAATGAAGATGCCAAGGCCATGGTCTGGCACGGCATGGAGGAGCTCCAGCGTGCTAAACGCACGGCGGGCAACTGGCGTGCCCTGTGTGAGGAGAGCGGCAAGAAGGATAACTCCCAGTTGTCCATTTCGATCAGTTCGTTCTTTGAGAGTTTGCACAACAAATATGTGAAGCAGAAGTACGGCATGAAGAACGAAGTGGATATTTTGGTCACCGGCTCCAGGCAATTGGTGGCAGCCACCATCTGTGCCCTGAACAAGATGAGGGGCATGTGAAGTCAAAATTTTAAACAAATTCCCGTTGCCGTTGCAAATTTAAAGCGTAGTACATTTTAGTTTTTATGTTCGCGAAATAAAATTTTACTCTGGTTTTTTAAAGATTCAATTGAAGATTGAGAGTCTAGATTTATGTATGGATCTATTGTGCTCCTATGCTGAGTTTACAACTCTCCTAGCCGACTTCTTTTCCTGAAAGAATTTCAGGATTTTCGTAAGTTACTTATCTTGTTGAGTCTGCTTATGTGTTCCTTGTTATTTTCAATATGTACAATACGCGATCTGCAGTAGCCCTTGTAGAGTCCTCTTAGTATCCTAAGGGCATTCTTTTCTTGCCAAATAACTTTAAGGATAGTTTTGTGGTTGGGGTCTAATATACCAAGAGGTTCTAAGCGTATTTTTCTCTACTCTCCAGGGTTCGGAATTGCTCTCGAGAGAGCAGGGAGCACTAAACGGCTCACTGCTCGTGAGCCACAGCTTCTGGCTCTGAGCTGTGAGCCACGGCTCTCGGCTCGTGAGCCACCGCCACTAACTCGAGAACGTGAAAATGGTAGCCGTCTCTGGCTGGCAAGCCAAAGGTTAAAGCGATTCTAAGCCCGTCGGTTCAAACCAGTTTAGAATTGGAAAATATCGAACTCGATCAACATTAATCGGCTCGGCCGAAGTTTTGTATACCCTTGCAGCTTTTTACTATAAGAGTCTGCTTTCGATTAAACTTGGTGAAATCATGGAAAAGCATAATACACGTTAATTACGAAATTTGGAGGCTCCCATTTAAAACAAAAAGTTTTTTCTCACTAGAACTTCTTTTTCGACCGATCATTCATACTGAGTATATGCATGTCATCGATTTTATCCAAACTTTGTAGATTGTGTCAAAGTAATAAATAAGGTATGCCAATATAAGGACGTTTTCATTTAAAAAAAAAAAGTTTTCTCACTGAACTAGTTTTTCGACCGATCGTTCCTATGGAGCTATATGCTATAGTCATCCGATTTCGACCAAGCTTAGTTGAGGATAACTAGATACGTCTTTGAGGCTTTTCTAAAAACAAAAGTTTTCTCTTTAGACTAGTTTTCAACCGATCGTTCCTTGGCGCTTATGCTATACCGTCCGGCGGTTCCGATCGCGTATTTGTACCAAAAGACTTTGTGCAAAGTTTGGTGAGGATAGCTTTAAAACTGACGAGGTAGCAAAAACAACGACAGACGGACGCTAATCAACCAGCTCGTCGGCTGATCAAGAATATAATACTTTAGTGGTCGAGATGCTTCCTTCTATGCGTTACAAACTTCCGGACTTTATAATACCCTCTGCAAGGGTATAAAAAGGAATAGGTGGACGTTTCGGTGGAAATACCCATATATACAGTCAGATTAAAGTTAGTGGCTGAGCTCAGAGCCGAGAGCTGTGGCTCACGAGCCGAGAGATATGGCTAACGAGCCAAAAACTGTGGCTCACGAGCTCACGGACGATGGCTCACGGTTCCCGAGCTGTGGCTCTCAGCTCTGAGCCAGAAGTTGTGGCTCACGAGCTGTGAGCCGGTTGACATCACCTACTTAGGCTTAAAATAAGCTCGCGAACTCACCCACTGACTCAAACTTTTTCCCCATTCTACTAAAGTCCAGCTCCTTTGTGTGTTTGAGACTCTGCTACCATTCCGACTCTGGTCTGGATTCCAGGGATTTCCTTCTCCAGAGTCCTTTAGGTTTACTAATTGGTACCTAAAGTAGAAATCCAATCTTCCTACACCCTCTACTGGATGTAAATTCCCCACACAACCAATTCGTTTCGGGTTTTTGTCACTTAAGCCGGCCAATGACCCGAACATTCTAAACATAGATTCACCGACATTAACCGCCAAATAATATTTACGCCAAACGTAATATTCTACAAAACAGTTCTCCAATCCCAAGCTTTCGGGCTTACCCTTGATCCAATAACCTGGGGGGACTGAACGGCCGACCACGACAATCCCGACTCAACCAGGGGGAGTGGGAGGTACGATGGCAACGACCATCGAACGGGAGTCCTTTGTTTAGGCCACAGTGGATGCCGACATTAAGATGATAAGTGACTCCGGGAATTCTGACCTCCTGAGAATGGCCACTTTGATTGGGAGGATGAGAGTGGCGATCAAATCGTATAGCATCTACCTTACGGAAAGTCCTGATGATTATCGTAGCCCGCCCTGGACGGCGATGAGGCTGTGACCGGCTGAAGGCACCGTGTTCCAAGCTGGTAACAATTCCCGCAAGTCCGAAGAAAGAAAATTATAGAAGAAACACGCAAAGATCCACAAGGAAGGAACGCGCACGAAGATTCGGTCCAGCTAAGCGTCCGCGTTTTAAAATCAAAGAACGACAGTACACAAGTTATTTATTTATATTAAATTTATTTTCTTTAAACTTTTTTTTAAATAAAGTGCCCAGTCCGAACCTAAAACTAGCATCAAATTTTGACTAACTTTTATACAGTTCTCAGTCCAACCTTAAATCAGAACCGCAGTAGGACAGATGCGCAAAGCTCCACTAATGCATTTACATGCCAACCTTTGCAGCTTTTGCAGTTGGGTCCTTACCCTGAGCAGATTTACTTCATTTTCCCACACGATTGCTCCATTCGGGAGCACGTCTCGCTGAATCACGGTAACCACTTGTGTAATACCCCACAATTCACTTCCCCCACCCATTATGTTTGTAAAGCATTGAAGCCCATGGAACGATGCAATAACTACAGTAAAATAAACTTGTTTGAATTTTTAAAAGAAAACACTTTTTTGCATTCTTTTTTCTTTGACACATTTTGAACCTTAAAGGTTGACTATAGCTTGCAGTATGAATGATCGGTCGAAAATAGAAGTTCTAGTAGTAAAACTTTTTTTTAAATGGGATCGCCTCCACAATTTTCTATGGTTCAATGGTACCCATGTAAGAAGTGCTGATATGGGTTCCCGTGAAACGGGTGCTAGTAAGGGTCCCCTTCCAAAAGTTGCAAGAACTCAAGCTGCTGAATATTCAGGGTAAACAATTTTCTTTATTGGGTGGTTCGGGTCTCGTTTACCATAGGGTTACCCAAGAAAGTACCCATCTACTCTGGTTCGCGGTCGTTCGGCGTTCGTTTACCGTAGGGCTAGTTAAGAAAGTACCCATGTAGGAGCCAGCCGATTAGGTAGTTCGAGCATGGCCAATCGCCACCATCAGCATTAGAGGGAAGCCCAAACAGACACCGCACACAATCCACATAAAGATTTTTATCTCTCGTCGCGACGATTTGCCAGAAGACAGAGCAAAAAGTAAAAATCCATTGTTGTTCGTTGACCACTGATCGATTCGTTCGTGAGCCGATGGAACGGTTTATCTCTACCTTTTTGCTCAAAGGGTCCGTAAAAACTGTTATTTTTGGACAACACAAAACGGTCAATTGTTATTTGATAGCTCTGGTTTTTAACAATAAACGTTTTAAAATAAAGCTCATCGTCATCTGGCTTCTGTTGTCAGGAATCACACTCTTTATTTCCGAAGCCAACTGCTTCGATGTCACTGAGCTTCCTGGTGTAATAAGATATGACAATGCCAAGTTAGAAAGCACTGGCAATGCGTATGTCTCTTCTATCCAAAACTTAATGGGGTCCCGCTACAATCTAGTAGATTTTCAGTCCAAAAAATGAAGATTTAAAATATAATTTGTGATTTTCATTAGCGCTTCCGGAGATTAAACATGACCCATCCTGACTATGCATTTTTGTAAAGACATACAAACATACATACGTACAATATCAAGATATTGTATGTGCATTACGAAATAAATATGCACAATAAATACACATAGATAAAAGCCGTCAATTCAAGACAAATGAACATTAATTCACGGAAGTCTCATACCCGATTTTGTTCGGCCGGGCAGGTTGAGCAGCTTGGTGCCTTTTGCTGGGTACTTTTTTCCAGTCACTTTTGGTGGGATCCTCTGGTGACCACCATTAAGCCTGAAGGTCTGATACCAAGTTATGTTGATAGAAGAGGAGAATTATGGTCTCACTAATTTAGCTGGCTTGAGAGGAAAGCTATCCTCGTCTTTGATATCTCTCTTTTTCGTAACCTCTGATCCAATTCTTCAGATATACAGGAGGGTAGACATGAAGGGAGGGGGGGGTGACTAAAGTGGGAAGTTATCCACGCCTACAGACAACTATCTAGAAAGTTGAAAGTTGGACTTTATGAAAGCTAAAGGAGAAAGATAGAGGGGGCCTTCGGGCAGCGGAATGGTATTCCTGTTTTTGATAGATAGGGAACACAATGGAAAAAGAAAAACTGATACTCGGCAGGTTTTAACTTTCATTAAAATCTTGCTTTAAATGTTTAGAACTCTTACTGGTTTTGCTGCACCGACGTTTTCTCTCTCAGTATTTCTATTTTACTCTCGATTTATGAATACACGTGTCTGTCCTGTGTTTTAGTTTTCCAATCCTTATTTATATGTGTCTGCATCCGCGTTACTCAATGGTAAGGCATTGAGTCCAATTCTCGCGTGGCATTTTTAGTCCCTTGCTGACGCGTTATGCGGGATTTGCGGCCCTTAGGAACTACCGCTAGACTGTCAGCCCTTAGAACCGGTTTGCTTCCTTGCGTGAGTGAACGGCAGTTAGGCTCTACCACTTTCCCTTACACTAGCAACTGAGGTTTACGACAAGTATGAGGAAAAAAACTTCATCAAAGGGAAACACGGTACCGCACAGCTTTAATAAAGTGGTAGAAATTAAACAGTGTGGCCAGTTTTTTCTTAATGATTCATCTGAGATTTGATATAGGGTCTAATTAACTCAGTTCTCTCTTAAAAATTTCATTAAATTTATGTGTTGACTTGCTTGTATATTGGTA
Source organism: Lordiphosa collinella (assembly GCA_018904265.1). NCBI lineage: Eukaryota > Metazoa > Arthropoda > Insecta > Diptera > Drosophilidae > Lordiphosa > Lordiphosa collinella. The sequence goes on from JAEIFV010001167.1 coordinate 72,869, forward strand.
AATAAAACTCAAACATTTAAAAGTGATGTAAAATTTTTGTTATTCTAAAGTTTCCCAATGGTAAAAAAACTTTATTTTACAGTTACTTTCCGCTTGCACATAAAACCGTACGACTCTCTCGGACACTAATTCATGCGCATGTACTTAATGGTGTGTTCCTTTAACTCTGTTAAACTTGAACTTTCCAAGGCAAAAATTAAATCAACTTTGGACTGGCTTAGAAGAAGAATCGCCACAAGGAAGGTCAGACCTTTTGGTTCGTGTGGACAGCTGCCTGATGAGCATGACCGGGCGTTTTTTTGCATTTCCAATTAGCCACTGTGACTTTCATGTTTCCCACTCACCACCAGCTACAACAGCACGCCTTGCTCTAGCACCTTGTCCACTTTTTTGTCACAACTCTCTCTCTCCTGAATTCATTCCGTTTTTGTTGTTGGCCATTTCAGGGACAAACACTCCCAGCTCCCATACGAACGAGAACAACTATAGCAATCCCCATGATCTCGCCCAGTCGGAAGCCTTGTGGCGACTTCAATTGGCCGCCGCTCAATCGCAGCAAATCTATGTGGAGCGTCCACCATCGGCATTTAGTGGCTTAGTGGACTATGCGGGCTATCCACTGGCCACACCAACACCACCGCCACACATAACCACAGTGACAAGTTCGTTGAGCCAACAGAGCTTTGGCCAACCACCAGCCACGCCGCACGAAATGCTGCAGGCAGCCCAACGATATGGCACACTGAGGAAGTCCAACAAGCAGCCGCCCAAGCCGCCACAGCGCAAGGATCAGCATCTGCAGCAACAGCAGCAGCAGCAGCAGCATCAGCTGGGTAAGTGTTGACCCTTGGCGGGGGAAATCAGTTTGATTGATTATGCACTTAAGTGCGAGGGAATGAAATAAAATAGAATTTCTCTACGATTTGGACAGGACAATGGGATATAAACAATTTGCATCTCTGCATATCCTTTTATGCACACACACACACACACACACACTCGCACACACAATCTCGCAGATAAATGCACATAAAATAGTCAGCTCAATGCTGTGCTTATCCTTCCCCCCGCCCGCATGCTCCCGCTTCGCTTCTATCGGAGGCAACAAATCGCTTGCAGCGACAACTATCTGCTCCCTACTCCTGCACTCTCTAAGCTCCGACAACAAACACAAATCGTAAAACTACTCTCGCAAAAATACTCTAAAAACCAACTGCACCCTGGGAAAGGGAGAGAGAGTAATGTAAAATGCAAAAGCACAAAATATTTTACAAAATCAAAATCAAACAACGCTGCCAGCTGTAAGTGAAGTGAATCACTGAAGCTGAAAGGGAAACCAAATCACACACACACACACTGAAGGAGAGGGGGAGTGACGGAGTGGAGCCTGGCTACGGGGAAGATATCAAAAATTGATTAGCCAGATGGTAGCACACCATTTTCTCATGCTTTAATTGTATCAGCAGGATTCCTCAGAGATTTGTAAGCCTGTAAATGAGTTACTTCTGTATGGGGTTTGCAGGCTATAGAGAAGAGGTGCAACATTGTTTTTGTAGAGCATTAACAACCGATTGCACTTAAAAGTTAAAAGATAATTTGTCTTAGCCAGGGCTGCAAACCTGGCTTTAACCGTGCATTAAGCCGAACCACTTGTAAGAAAAAGGTTCAATCTGATTCTGTTCGGATCGAACCATAATGGTAAGTTCGGTTCCGCACAATTTTAAAGATTTTTATCTCTAGCTTCCGAAAAGACATTTACAAAAGCCTTTAGCCTTTGTTTCTTACACCTTTTTATTGCCTTCAATGCTAAGTAGTTATGTAATCATTACTTTCAAAATGAGCGGCCATTCAAAAAAAACTTCAATTTCTTGCTTTTTTTGTAGTTTAGTGTAAAAAAAAAATAGTAAATATTTTTTTAAAATTATGGTCGAGGTTCAGCCGAGAATGGTGACAATTCTGTGTCGATTCCACTTTGTTTCATAAAAACCGGTTCAGTTGAACTGAGATATATCATGGCCGCCAGTTCGAAAACGTGGTCTCGAGATAAAAGTTTATTTATTATTTAATTTTTATTTACGCCAGTTTGTATGAAATACGAGGTTTTGAAAAAAAAAAAAAAAAAAAAATTTAAATTTTTAATTTTATAAAAAATAAAAAAAAATAAAATAAAAAAGTTGCTCAATAGAGAAGACCCCTTAAGTTTGCAGTTGCTTGGGAATTTAGGCTCACATTAAATCACTAAAAAGGACTATATCTCCCCAACAATTGAGTTTCTCGAAAATATTTTTGAAATATCCAAGCTATAAATAAATGCAAAAAATTGGTTGTCTGTAAAGCCGGTTTACTAACGTATAGTTGAACGTGACAACTTCTTAAGAAAATACTGATGAAGGGGGCAGTATTTTTCAAAAAAAAAATTTAAATCATATGTGTTAAAGAGATGTATATATATAGAGAGAAGGAAGTAATTGAAATCACAAATTAACACGTTAATTTTAAAGGATAAATTTGAACAATATGAATTTTTTTGGTCTTTTTTCCAAAATATTTGTATCTGAATCTTTTTACCAAACCCGATCAGCATATATATTCTAATTTAAACAGTCAGCCAATATTTGGTTAACAAACTGGGTATTAGTTAGGTTTTTTTAAAACTACCCAGAAAGCTATAAACACCGTTTCTTCCTTTCCCTTGATCTGATCTTTTTGCTAAAGTTTTTAAAGTGTAAGCTCAAAATAATTTTAATAATCTCAATGGATTTTCTGGAAAATGTCGAGGGAAAGGCCCAAAGAAAGTGTGAAGAAACAAAATGTATACATTTATTTTTTAGCGGGATTTTGTAGCGCAGTGATAGTGCCCTTACACAGCCATAATCCATATATTCCATGTATTTCCGATTCGATGTAATACCGATTCAATCTCAAAATCACAGCATAGTCTCCAATTGTGCTCGGTGTATTTAAGTTTGATTAGTGAAATTTCCCATTGTATTGTTTATATGTTTCTTATAATGTACCCTTCCTGTATCTGATCGATTTTCCCGAAGAATACTGACTATTTTTTGTACTCATTTTTTTGGTTAAATGGAATTCTATGCCATCTGCATGTCACCGTATCTTTAATTCGCTATAAAACAATAAATAATAGCAATACAATTTTTTTCGCCCTTACTACCCTTTTCAACATTACTATGCTAAAAAGGTAAAGACGAACATATCAATAGGATTAGCAATATAACAAATTTTTAAACAATATTAATTATTGTTTACGCCGCCCGAAATTCATTTTATAAGCAGCACTTGGCTCGCAAAAATTTTCTTTGTCAATTCCATTTCCGTTAGACCAGAAACTTTTATATCTGCTTATAAACAAAACAAAATATGCGTAGAAGCTTTTTTTTTCCCTGTTGATCGTCTCTTCACAGGGAGAGCGTACCGAGAGCCAATCTCTTTGTTTACAAATGTAAAATTATTAACTAAGCACAGTCACAGAGAGTGTTGGCCTGTTGAAACAACAACAACAATGCGTTGGTCTGCTGAGCTATATATGCGAGGTAACGACAAAGCGAGGTAACGACAAAGCGGTAACGACACATACGTCATGTTTTTTCGTTCATGCAACCGGCTCTATCGAATTACAAGACGTTGTCACGTCAAAAAAAGTCGAAAAAAAAAGTTGCTCAATGAGAAGACCCCCTAAAAAATTAAAGATAATTTGTCTTAGCCACGGCTGCAAACATTTATTTAATTGCCGAACAACGTATAAGAAAAAGGTTCAATCTGATTCTGTTCGGATCAAACCATAATGGTAGCCTCGGTTCCGCACAATTTTAAAAGATTTTTTATCTCTAGCTTCCGAAACGACATTTACAAAAGCATTTATTGTTACATCCATTGGCCTTCAATGCTAAGTAGTTATGTAATCATTACTTTCCGTATCTAATTACTTATCAGTACATTAAAAAACATTTCCCGGTTACTTTGTTTGTTGAAATAATAGGTCGTTTCGACTAAGAGAGTTTAATATTCTTAGTTAAAACTGGAAATTGCTATCTTCAGTGAATATAACAACATTCAATTACATGTTTAACTACCTCAATTATATTGCCCAAAAGCCATTACTTATAATCACAATTTTCATGTACAATTCTTCGAGTAAATGAAAATGTAATTAAGTTTTGTTGTAACTATTTATTCTTCTTCTTATTTGGCCCGATATTTCTATCACAACCGTTTGACGGTCGCGGCCGCTGCTATTAATGCCCGCCACTCGCCTCTGTCTTGTGAGAGCTGACACCAGTTGTTCAGTTCAAGCGCCTTTATGTCTTCCAGCACCTGTTTTTCCCAACTAAGTTTCGGTCGTCCTACAGCTCCTGCTTTCCTAATTCGTTCACCTTCCGCCTGTACACTTTTTTACTGGAGCTTCTTCATCCGTACGAGTAACATGTCCTAAGCCAGCGCAGCCGCTGTTGTTTTATGCGCTTTGACCAGGTCAGTGTCCCCATAGAGCCATACAGTTCGTGATTCATTCGGATGCGAAATTCGCCGCCAACGTTTAGAGGTCCATAAATCCTACGAAGAACTTTTTTTCTCTCGACTGTGACTTTCTCTGGATGCATTGGTAGCTCTTGCAATGCTTCTAGGCCAATATTCACCCAAAATCTTCTGTTTATTTACGTACCCATTGAGCCAAAAATGAGCTTCGTCGCTGAACACAATTTTTCGGTAAAAAAGTGGATCTTCGGCCAACTATCCAAGAGGCCATTCACCAAAAATTCAACGTTGCGGTAGGTCGTTCGGCTTCACCCTTGCACCAGCTGTATTTTGAAAGGCTTCACACCTAAATCCTTCCGCAAAATTTTTCACGTTGTTGAGTAACTGCTGGGAACGGCGACGAATCGATAATTGATGGTCATCATTAACACTGGCCGATACAGCTGCGATATTTTCTTCAGTTCACACACTACGTAAGCGTATTGGTGCGTTGTTCGTTTGTAAGACGATTCATGGTTAAATTATGGACCAAACTGAAGATTTTTTGACAGTGAAACAAAACATGAAACGGCGTGAGCTGTTTAAACCAGTGTTGCCAAAAAGATAATAGCTAAAAAACTCCATTTACTACAAACATGCGTTGATATCGGTAGCCTAAGAAGCGCACACGGATTGCATACACACCACACTGGGCCCGCAGGCCGAAATTTTGGCCAAAAGTCCCACTTTTTTGTTTGGAAATTTGATAAAAACGATTGTCGGAAACGATTAAGAATACTCATAGCTATTTTATGCCAAAATTTGGAACATTTTCACTTCTTGGTTTTTTGAAGGCAGCAATTCAAAGTTGATTTTTCATGAAATTGCTCCAAAAATTGAAAATTAATAGTCGAAACTAGAAAGAAACAGGTTCTAGAGATTAATTATATATTTTCGACTACGGACTAGACTTAAATAAAAAAATATAAAGAAGTTTCCAATTGTTTTCATAAAAATGGAAAAGTCAGTAATTTTTGGGGTTTTTTTACATTTGGCCACTTTGATTTGAGAGTGCCCACAGGTTGCCACTGGCTAATCACTCGTAACATGTCAAATAATTTTCTTTGAATATTGTATTATAACTGGAGGTATGCGTTTTGCGGGGTTTTGCTTTGGATTTTATTAAATCGCTTTTAAAAATGTATCCCCATTTGGCATCGAGCCAGTTTCAGTCTTCAAGTCAGCCGAAAAGTATGCTTTTCTTTTTTAAAACTTCGAAATTTGACCATGAAACCAAATCCGTAGAGAGCTAATTTCCATTTTTATTCCCATGGATTAAAATGTGTAGCTTACTTTTAGAAGAACGGAAAATACGGTTTAAAATACATACAAAAATTATTTTTTAATTAATTAATTTTGTATCCTTTTTTTTTTTTTAAGAAATGAATGTATAGAACAGGCTAAATAAATAAAAATAACGGTAAAATGGTCAGATTGACTGAAAATCCTTGACAGGGTGGGCATTTAAAGTCAGTACTATTTCGAGTTAATAACTCATAAACGACTATATGATCATAACAATTTTTTTTTTAGAAACAATCTAACATTGTATATCCTCTCTGCAAAATTTGGCTTAAGTCTAACCACAAGTTTATTTTCTTAAAATTAAAAATCCAACAAGTTGAAAAATTTTCCAACTTTGACTTGATTATCAGTATGTTTTAACATTTTTTTATTTTTTTTTTAAATTATGTGCGTTAAGTTCAATCTTTTTAAGAACATTTCGTAAAAACTTTAACTTCCTAGCTGGTCTGGTGTAGAAATGCCAGAGTTCGGTTTATCCCAAACGGTCGACAAAAGACCAAGAGCGAAAAAAGCAAAAACAAATGTGTTTCTCTCCTCACTACCGAAAAAACAGAGAGCGCTCTAAAAGGTCGCTTCCATCCCTTTTCTGTGTCCCGTTCGCTTTTGTGAGAAACTGCAAAAAGAGGACCGTATGTTCCAACTTCTAATGAAAATACATACAACGAATGCCCACAGCCTACTTACGTTTATGCCGACACCATTTGATATAAAGAAAACAGATTCTCAAACATTAACAACCACAAGAGGAGAGGTGAACTGTGTGAGTTTACAACTGTGGCAGCGTACTTTGCAACAACACGTGTGCTACTCGTGTTTTTGCTGTATATTCAGAGAATACCTTGGGAATTTCATACTTTAATCAAGAATGTTTGATTTTAGAAGTACGGTCAGAGTAATAATTTTTGATGCAAAAGCGAATTCTTAATCCAAGTAGAATTTTTAATACTGTATTTCTTGATGTAAGAGTTTCATTACTTGAACCAATTATCCTCAAGTCAAATATAAGAATTCTTAAATCAATTACTGGAAGCAAAAGGCTTCACCTACTCAATTCCAAGATTTATTTTCCATGGTCGTCCACTATTGAATGAAGAGTTCCGTTTAAACATATTCTCTTACAATGAATCAGTGAGTTCTTTTGCTTTCTCCTCTCAGTTACTTATTCTCACTCGCCTTGCATATATGCAAAATTCCTTAAAATGCCAAAATTATTCTTCTGAGAATGGCATTGTACAAGTAAAAACCGAAAGTGGTACCTCAACTAAAAATCTTAAATATGTAAATAGCAACTTGCACTTCAAAAATTCGTAGAAATATTCTGCGAGAGTGCAGACATGCCAGCTTTGGCCATAACAATTTGGTAAGAGTTTATAAAGTGATAAAATCGTTGTTAAAAATTCATGTTAAATACTTTCCTTCAGCATAATTCAAAAGCTTACCCCATATTCTTCATTCCATACCTCAGTTACACCATTTCTAACTCCAGCTACAGCTGCTAATTAAAATCTGGCCACAACAAGAATATAATTCTTCAACTAACGCCAAACAATAACAAGCAAACGAAAAAAGAATCCACGAATTTACCTCTGGAATATTCTCATTCTATTGAAGAAAATGGGTTGCATTGTGAGCTGGTTAGTGCTTTTGTATGCGCGCACACACTGCGTATGCGTGATTTTTGTTATACAAAGATATTCGTGGTATTATTGTTAGAGTTTTGCTTGCTTTTTTTTTCGTGGGCGCCAGCACTAAATGCTGCTTCAATTAGACAAACAAAAGCGGATAGGAAAGCAGCTGCTAAACGGACTGCGGCTATTGCGGTGCCTCCACCTCAATTGTGTTTGTGTGTGTGTGAAGCATTCATATTTACCAGCATACATTATGAACTGCTTCTAATCGGCTTAGGCCAAGCAGCAAAAAACATTTCAATTAAAACAAAGCCCAAGTTGGAAGGACTGCAGCAGTCTTCCATGTGCCGCATTTTTGGCCACAAAAGCAACAAAACTAACAACAATAACTGTATGTTAACTTACTGGCTGTCCAGTGAGGAAGAGGAGGGGTGGGCAAAGGGAGAACAAAATCAAAACAAAAATGTAGCAACCAACCTTAGATGAAGATGCTAGCCAAAAACAGTTGGCAGTGGCTTTTCTTTCCCCTTTTTTTTTTTTGTTGCCTTCGACTGCTTTGGCAGACGAACAACAACAACTTGAAATTCAAGTGGAACTGCAGTGCCAGCTTAAAGTGTTCAGTCGTCGTCTCCCTTTTTTGGCTTTGTTGGCACAAACAAAAATATTTCGCGATATTGTGCGCTGGAAAGTATGCTATGCTTTTGTGTTTTCCGCCCTTTCAGTGCAATTCAATTGCCGATTTGTGGCTGGCTGCTGCTGCTGTTCAATAAAAAACAATCAAAGAGAGAGAGATGGAGAGAGCGCAGTTGTAGTTCTTTAATTTTTTAGATTTTGCCATAAATTATTTGCTGACCAGCAGAAACTTAACAATTAGCCACATATTAACCGCATCAATTTCCGTGCTCTCAGAGTCATCCAGGTCAGGCACAGATCATTAAACATACAGCAACACATTCCACACACACGTCCCCTCACACCCATCCACCATTATTTATTACACCTCCTGCCAGGCAACAGCAACAACAACTTTCGACAAATTTTTTGGCAAAACATTTTACGTAATAAATTTATTTTAATTACAACGCCAAAAGTGTGGCGTATGGTGGGATGAATGGGCGTGGCCCAATGCTGTGGTCGGTAATGAATGCGCTTCAATTAAATGAAATATTCATAGGCATAAATACAGTAGGTACTGGCTGTAGGGAGAGGGAGGGAGGGAGGGAACAGGTACTACAGCCGGAGGCGGAATACCTTCTGCGGCCAAGCATGTTTTATGAGCCAACGGCAAAAGCCAACGACCATGTCGACAACAACAATGAAGGTGAAAGGGAACAGGCCGCCGGACCCGGCAGCACATTATTCGTCCTTCCCGTTGGGCAGCAACTAGCAGAAACAAAGATCTTGTGGTAAACAGACGATACTCTTTTTTTAGTTTACACTCAGAAAAACAGGTTAAGCCAAGAAAGTGAGAGAAGCTCGTAGATGACTAATTGTTCAATTTACTTACTGCTACTTCAGGTACATTTCTGACTTATATAACCGTGTTACAAATTCTATGACAATTTCGGACTAAGCCATATGAGAAAATTCATTTGTCAAACAACTAAAGCCGCAGGAAAGAGGTGGAGAACTAAAATACCTATCAGATGTTACCTTTCATCTCGCACTTGTGTAACTAAAGAGGCACAACACATAATTTTTCCAGTTTACTCCTTAAATTGTTATCGTACATTATTTAACAGCACAAAGAGTCTTATTTTTTACCTTTCTTTGCTGTCAAGTTTAGTTTAACTATTATTTTTTTTTCACAAGCTAAAATTTGCAAAAGAGAAAAGAAATTCAGTACCTCAATACTCAGTATGCATTACTAACTACTTGTAAGTACTCGACAAAAGTACTCAACACTCAGTACTCATTACAAATTATACTCCAGTACTATTCAGTACATGCTCAGTGCTTATTACTAAGTACTGATACTCATTACTCGATACTTAGTACTCGTTACTCAGTGCTCATTACAAACTACTCGATATTCAGTACTCGATACTCAGTACCTACTCTATACTCAATGTTCATTACTGAGTACGTGATACTCAGAACTCTATAACTAGTACTCGATACTTAATCCTTCATACTGTTCTAGAATTTATACTCGAAATTCAGTACTCGATACTTAGTTCTCATTACTCAGTACACTTGACTCAGTACTTGATACTCAGTACTCGATGCTCAGTGATTATTACTGAGTACTCGATACTTAGTACTCGTCAGTGCTCATTATTAAGTATTCGATATTCAGTACTCAATAACTAGTAATCTTCAGACTCAGTACTCAATGACATCAAAATCTACACTCGGTCACGTCTCTCTGTGTTCGAAACTGCAGAATCGCGTTAAACTGTATAGATCCCTTTCTCTTGTGCAAAAATTAGCAGTGCTCAAGCCAAGAGATTGAGAGAGGCTCGGCTTTTCGCCCTTTGGGGGCTGAGTCAAGCCATTTTATGTACAAACTTAGTACTCGTTATTCAGTGCTCTATCCTCAGTGCTCATTACTAAATACTCAACACTCAGTATACTCGTTATTCAGTACTCTAAGCTGAGCAGCAGATAATTAGCTCTTCATACTCAGCACTCGATACTCAGAACTCGCTACTCTTTACTTAAAACTCGATGTTCAGTACTCGATACTCATCAAAAGTGTCCGACTTTGCAAATACAAAGTCATAAAGAATATATAGCAAGGACAAAATGTTTCCACACTCCAAAAAAAAAACGTCGGGCAGACATCTATATCAGTCGGCATAGAATTTATACCCTTTTTTTGAAATTAAAATTTTCAGATGTTTTCCGGTTTTCGACTCGATTTTCGTGTAAACGTTAATGTTTCGCATTTAAGTGGTTTCAATTTTTATGTAAGTAACAAGACAATTTGTGGTTACTAGATCTCGTCGTAATTTTTCTCGAATTGAATTCACTTGGCACTGAGCAGTCGGTTTCAGCTGCTCAAACGAGTTGGAGTTTTTATACCCTTGCTGAAGGTATTATAAAATTGTCCGGATGTTTGTAACGCATTGAAGGAAGCATGTCCGACCACATAAAGTATATATACTCTTGATCCGCACGACGAGCTGAGCTCATTTAGCCCTGTCCGTCCGTCTGTCCGTTTGTCTGTTTCAATGCTATCTACTCCGTCAGTTTTAAAGCTCACCAAACTTTGCACGAAGTCTTTTGGTACAAAAAAGCTGCCCATTTGTCGGAACCGGCCGGATAGGATGACTATAGCATATAGCTGTCATAGAACGATTGTTTAAAAAACTAGTTTTAGTGTGAAAACCTTTTGTTTTTTTCAATAGAAACGCCTCCAAACTTCGTATTTCTTAGTTTGCTTTGTTTTTACATGACTCCACCAATTTTGGTCGAAATCGGACATCTATATAGTATAGCTGTCATTGAAAAGTATAGTCTGAAAACTAGTCTTAGTTTAAAAAACAGGTGAAAGTTAACTTCGGCTCGGCCGAAGCTTTGTATATCCTTGCAGCTTCCATTGAAAACAATAAAGTTTTTCAAACTAAGACTACTTCTTGGACCTTACTTTTCTATGGGATCTATACTATATATCTGTCTGATTTCGACCAAACTTAGAAATCTTGGTGAAAAGCATAATACACTGTTAAATACGAAATTTGGACGAACGATCACATTAAGACTAAAAAGTTGTTCTCACTAGAACTTCTTTCCTACAATGGAATCATACTGCTATGTGCTATAGTTATCCGATTTTGATTAAACTTTGTTAGAACTATGTTAAAGTATATA